>LT855424.1:1148005-1181193 GCA_900184765.1 Hymenoscyphus fraxineus | reverse complement strand
CACATCACCTCCCTTCCCTACCTCCCTCTCATCCCCTCTCCCCCCTACCCAAATCTCCAAACCCAACCCAAAAAATCCAAAAAATCTTGAAAGTGACCTAGACACACACACACCTAGACACCTACCTAGACACACCTACCTAGACACCTACCTAGGTACATAGGTACGAGGGTAGGTACATTGACGTCAGCACCAACCTACCTACCTACCTACCTACCTACCTACTCTTACCCGTGGACAATCAATCAATCATGCACATGCACATGCCCCACATCCCAATCCCAACCCCGTCCCCAGCAGCGGTTGCGGTTGCGGTCGCAGTCGCAGTCGCGGTCGGGGCTAGTGATCACGCACCTCACCTCCCTGAACACTGAAGACTGAATACTGAACACTGAATAGTGAAAACACGATTTCTGGATTCAACTCCGCTCACTCACAAGATATAACATCGCACAAGACATGGACAATACCGCCGGAGAGATCACTCCCATCCCCAAACCCCAAAAACTCAATCTATCTCAATCCCAACCATCCCCATAAATATAAAAACGAACCAAGATCTCCAAATCTCTGGTTCGGCGCATTCCATTCGGGCCAAGTACTATAGATCCATCACCTTACCTTACCTTGTCACCAGCTGCTGTGTTCACATCTCAAGGAATCACAACATGTGCTGGGTGGCCGGTCTCTGCTGTGCCACGAGACACAAACACAAACATGGCGCATAAATTATGAACCATCTGATAGTGTCTGCAGCTGTACAGTAGGTATTTCACTGTAGGTATCATACGTAAACACCATGCATCATCATGAACCCCTGCATTCATTTGTAGAAGTACTATTATAAAGAAGAGATTCCTCTTTGCCTCCTATACTCCCACGATCCCAACCCTCCCTCTCCCCCAAAAGAAAATGAAGCACCCATAAATGCAAAGAAAAACATTCCGCCAGCCAGTCCCCATTCTATGCATACATGCTTGCTTGCTTGTTCGTTTGCTTGCTCCCGGTATATTTCCAGTTCGTATGCGAAAAAGTATCGATTTCGTAAAATTACAAAGGTAGGAAAGGGCAGGGAGGGATGAAGTAGGAGACGGGTTTTTTTCTTTTTCGAAAAAGATTCGTAAATTCGTAAATAAACAGGCGCGCGCTTCAAGATCCATGTAAAGCCTTAAAGCCAGCCGAGACGAGACTCCTGGGTCCACTTGGGACATCTGCGGTTCCGGTCCAGTAGAAGAGGCCCTGGAAAGTGTTGTCAATACATGATCGGACACATAAAACGAACAGATTAGAAGGAAGAGATGCGGGAAGGAAAGCGATAATTAGTAGACACAACAGAAAAAGAAAAGGGATTGAAAGAAGATCACACATACCCCAAGTCCCCTCTGATTACAAAAGCCCGCCTTCATTTTCACCGTCTCTGGATTATCATATGTAACCCATCCTCCTTCTCCATCCCCTCCATGACAAAATGCCCCAACAACCCTTGTGTTAACAATCTCCTCCGTCCCCGCACACGGCAAGTACTTATATTCGAACGTCCCCTCCTCGCCTCCATGTCCTGTAAATGAATGGCCGGGTCCACTGGTACCTAAGAAACTCCTTCCATAAACCGGAACACCAAGCAAAATCTTTGCCGCTGGGAAACCGGTGGAAATAACGTAATCCACAGCTGCAGCACTGGATGGTTCACCAGGCTTGCCTGCAAACAGCTGTGCGTGGTGACCAGCCTTTTGGGACCAGGAACCAGTGAAATCGTAGGCCATGAGGTTGAGGAGGTCGAGATAGTCTTGTGCTTTGTATAGGTTGATGTTTTGCAGGGCCCATTGACCGGCTGGGAGAGCGGCAGTGAGGAGGTATTGATTGTCTGGGAGGTATAGTCTAATGGCTGCTAGGAGGGAGAGAAAGTTCTGGCCTTCGATGTGATCTGATGGGTGCTCCCAGTCGACTAAATAACCTGTCAGATGGAAAATCTAGTGCTTGTGAGAGTACTTGCTATCGATTCCGTCAAACCCGGATGCTTGAACTAACGCTCTTGCAGAACGACCGAATGTATCTCTGGTTGAAGCATGGGCTGCTACCCTCGCAAAGTTCTGGCTTGCCGCTCCTCCGCCAATTGACAGTATTACCCTGAGATACTCGTGCTCTTGCTTCAGTCGCATGAAGGATCCTATGCATCCCGTCGCTCCGTCTACGGGCATTTGTGCATCCGCCCACTCATCGTTCAACTAAACTTCATCAGATCCGATACAAGGATAGACAAGCTGGGCAAAGACCTACAGATACAATGCCATCGGGTGACACTTGAGCAAAAGCATAAAAGACATGATTGATGCAGTTGTAGTTCAGTGTTGCTGGTGTTTCTCCACGGTAGACTCGGTAATTGGGATAATAGACAGCATTTTTGCGAGTAAGACTTTGAAGACTAGCATCTAGTGATGGCTGCGAGGGTCTTCGCATCTCCGGTCTTGTGCCGTATGGAATAGGCGGGGGAGTAGGACCGTAGTAACTCATTTTGTGTAAACTGTGTCGCCAAGTTTGATATCCCAATCTTGATCTCCTGTTCTCTGATCGAGATGTAGTCTGATTCGGCAGCCAGGTGAATGTCGTCTAGAAACGACCGTGAATGGTTGACGTAGGAGAGCCGGTTGGTGCTTCCTCTTTCGGAAGCCGGCTTCTGTTTGTTGGAAATGGATTCGTGTGTGTGGAGAACCACGTTCTTATGTTGGTTCAGTCTGCCGAGGGGCTGAATGCAGTTGGCCAAAAATAGTATTCAATGATACACTTCAACACTGACGAGACAGTTGATGAAAACAAGAGCTTCGGGAGCTTATATCTAATAAGGAATATATTTGAAGGGTAGGTCTGATATCATCAGTTAAGTCCACCACACATGCTCACGGCTTACCGCTTGTTGATTATTGTTGCGTGGTTGTGGAAAGGTGAAAGTGGCGATTGGCTTTCCCACCATGGAGTGGCGTATTTGTAGTATGGCCCTAGGTTAGGTGGAGTATCAAGACCTATAAGATACGTGACTAAGGAAGATTGTCGAGTGTAAAGGGGAGACCTCTGCTCAGTGCTTTGGCTGGGCTGGCTGGCTCTCTCAAGATGCATATATACACAAAAGCCTGGCTGAAGTTCCTTGACATTGTGAACATAAACAGGGCTTGACCTCGAGAAGCTTCCCGAAAACGGGTCCTTCCCTCCCATCCAGTGGCAGTTGAGCCGGAAAACGTATTTGCATTTTGAGCTGCGGGCAGAGGATGAAATGCGGATCAAGTGGAGTGAGAGGAGGAATGGCACAGGTACATGATGTACATACTATACATACGTACATACAAGATCAGGGCAAGGGAATGGCATCGATAGCATCAGTGACTTCGGAGATACTTTCTCACAGCCCGAGGAGCCCAGATGCAGCGGTGCAGATGCAGATGAAGGTGCATTGCGGTGCTTTATCGGCTAAACCAACAGAGGGGAGAGTCTCGGAGAGTCTCAGAGAGAGGGAAGAGGGAAGAGGGGCATGATCCATCATGGCTTCGAATATCTTGGACGTACCTCCGGTGCTGATGCGATACGCCCACATATGTGCATATGCACATACTACCGTTGAGTTCGTGCAGCCTCCCTCGATGCTGTACTGTTCTGTACTGTTCTGTAGCCTGCCTCGCCTGCCTCATGGCTGTCTGTACCTCACCAACTGCTGTAGAGTTCTGTACCCTTAGCCTTAGGGTTAGGGCCACCCTCCATATCCGTCGCAAGTAAATACGGCGTGCGTTGGAGGGCAGCGACTGCCATGGAATTCGCATCCGATATCTGGAAATGCCGTGTAGGCATGTACTACGAAGTAGCTATAGCGCTGACTCGTAGTTCCCAAGTACCGTTCTCTCGACCCGGCCAGTCTACAACCGCAGAGGGATTCGGATGTTGCCAACTCAGTGTCATTCGTACCATGGACTCGGTAGTTAATGAACCGCCCGCAAAGGGGAGAGCAGCAGCATGATGATGATGATGTCTGAACTTACGAGGTTGCTACTTTGATTTCATGATGTGAGAATTGACAGCTGGCGTGGTCGTCGCAAGGATCTTCCATCGGCTGGGGGACAGCGATCGTCACCAAGCCCTCGAAGCGGGAGCCTCGAGCACCTGGGATCACTGGCGAGATTGTGATGGGGGGTGCAGGTGCAGGTGCAGGTGAAGATAGAGTGCGAACGGACCGGGAATGTGCTTGGAAGTCTTGCAGCCTTATTGGGTTGCTGTTCGGGGTTTCCCAAGTCGAGATGTGCCCTGCTTCTGGCTGGCTGTGGATGTTGTGGTGGTGGTGGTGAACACAGAGCTTGTGCACTGTACGAGTGAAGAAGGGTGGGGTGGATTGTGGTGGAGCCAAGGAGGGGTCATAGAGCTTTTTCGTCATGAGGAGGGGTCAACATGACTTTTTGGCGGGGTAGCAGTAGGTACCTAGCAGCTACCTACACTACAGTAAGGGCCTGTTTGGCTCTTCCACGCACAACACGCCAGGGCACAAAAAGGCTACAGTTCCGTACGGACTTGCTCCTTCCTCGCCGTCAAGACCCCAGCCAAGTGATCGAAGGAGCTGGAGAGATTAGGTTGAGAGCTTGGTCATTGACGTGCAGGTAGCAGTCGCAGGCCAGCTTCTCGCTTCTCGTTTCTAGGCTCTACTTGGATAGCAAGACTCGCTACGAGTGGTTCGTCCGCCGAGGAGCACTGAAATCTTGGGCTACACAGCAGAAAAGCTTCCGTTATTGCTTCGCGGGGCGTCGTCATCTTCCCCTTTGAGGACCCTGAGATTCGCCATGTTCTCTCAGAAGGGTTCATGTTGTTACAGGCGTCATCAGGGAAAGCTGCTCTCTAGGTGTGGCTTGCGTTTCTCGCTGTGATGTGCGATGCAGCTGGCAGCATCGGGTCGTGCAGGAAGGTATGAAGGCAGATCTGGGTGTTCCTTCTAGGTCCAGACAGTAGTACAACATAGTACAGCATAGTACAACATAGCACAGCATAATACAGCAGTGTATACTGTATCTGGGCAAGAAAACAGGCAGGTGTTGTTGTTTCGAAGGCTTGGGAGGTACTCAAGTAGGTACTCCTCCAAACAGGAATGTATCGCAGCATCGTGGTTTGACATCTTTCACTTGATCCGGCAAAACAACTGGCGTTATCAAGGCTGATATATATTCTTCTTCAATGCTACGCTGTACACTTGTACCGGTAGTTGAAGGGAGGAAAAGACACCCCCACTACTTACTTACCTTTCTTTGAAGCCGGCTGTCTTTTATCGAGTAATGTGGTTGTCCTGTACTGTACCAGAGCCAGTACTAATAGGAACCGACCTATGAAATCCTCCGCCGTAGACGGAAAAGCCAACATCAACACGTCAATCTCTTACGACGTTGACTTGCTAGACTGGTCGTCAGGCAGGTTGGTGGGTAACACGATGCTCCCAAGATGATCAAAATCGATAATCTCACACACACCATCCATCCCGAACAAGTTCTGGCTGCACAGCAAGAATTCAGCCAATGTGCTCCAAGCGGGCGCGGTTCTTCCCTGCCATGAGAGGCCACCGTCCAAGTCGTCGGAATGTCTCATCCAGAAATTGGCCTCGTCTGTTATTATTGGCAACGGTACACAGAGACCCTAGCTGCAGTTGGGCGTGTGCATATGTGAGAAGCAGCACCAGAGCCTAAACTGTAACTGTACAGCGTGGTCGGATTGAAAGGTACTCGAGTGTTGATAGTGTGTGGTGTCAACGGAAGAAATGTCCAGGTGCCCCTCTCGTCACTGCCTCCTAACATACGAGTACTTGGTACCTACCTAGGTAGGCAATCAATCTCGGGAAGGCGGGCTGAGCCGAGATGGGATCGTGGCACGTGATCCGAATAGTCCCTCGGCCCGTAAAAGTGGGTAGCTTGTCGTCAGGAAGCTCTCCCCAGTCAGATGGAATTTCTGCAGGGCCATGGTAGCTTGACCGCGCCCGCGCCCACGCCCTTCATGTTACACTCCATCAACACTATCTCAACCTCCTGCTCACCTTTCCCATCTGCCTACCCACGACACCCTCTTTATCTCTCCTCCCATACCCCCCTTTAGCCAAAACCTGTCCATATCGATTCGCCTTGTCTGGTTCTGTCCCCTCCTCGATCGCCCCTCCTCCTGCCGGTCCACATTCCAGCGTCGACCGAGGGCTGACACCGAGCTGCTGACCTCAAGTCGCGGCAGCAAATCACCACTGATCTCTTCTTCTTGGTATTTAGTGCTACCAATAAACTATTTGGGCGTTGTGACTCTGCTCTGCAACCACTCGGCACTTGTCTCGATTATCTTGACTTTGAAAGGCATAGAGCGCGCCTGCAGAGCTTGCGACCACGCTTGTCTCCCGCATAAGCCCCGACCTCCATCTTTGCAACATTGCCGTGCTACAGTCGCATAATCACACCTTGAGGGACATCATTCGGCATAAAATTACCCTTGAACGAAATAAGATATTATTCCACACCTTTGCAATGACTGCCGTCCTTTCTCAAGGCCCGGGAGCCAAAGACCTGTCACGGCAAATTCTTGAACATCAAGCTCCTCAGTACACTTTCGCCTTTACGCCCTTCCTTTTCGAGACCTACCGCCATGGCCTCTCTCCAAACCGGCCGACCTGTAAAGCGTACCTGCAAGGACATTGTCCTTTGGGATCAGCTTGCCCGGATAAACATACATCGGCTAACAGCAACTCCAACTTCAACAACCTAGTTTGCAAGCATTGGTTGAGGGGTCTATGCAAGAAAGGAGAAAGTTGCGAGTTTTTGCATGAGTACAACCTGCGAAAGATGCCTGAGTGCAACTTCTTTGTACGGAATGGGTATTGCTCAAATGGAGGTAAGAATCATTCTCGTCTTAAAACCCCGAGAGAGATATGCTGACGCTCAATTGCAGATGAATGCCTTTACCTTCACATTGATCCATCTTCCAAACTCCCTCCCTGTCCACACTACGATAAAGGCTTCTGTCCCTTGGGACCGATTTGCTCCAAGAAGCATGTGCGTAAGATTTTATGTGAATTTTACCTGGCTGGGTTTTGTCCCGATGGTAAGACTTGCAAGAAAGCGCATCCTCGATGGCCGACGGATTTAGCGAAACCAACCGTTAGAGTGGAAAGGGACCCAGAAGAAATTGCTGAGGAACAAAGAATATTACGCGAAAATGCAGAGCGGGAAGAAGAGAGGGAGCGTGAGAAGTTTGGAGGTGGTGAGGGGGGTGGTGGTCGCGGTAGAGGCCGTTGGCATGGGGGTGGTGGCTTTGGTGGCGGAAGGGGTAGAGGTGATCAGAGACGACAACGAGGTCGTGGGCATTATTGATCGCAGCCCGGAGAAAATACGACAAAACGGCACCAAAGCGCATAATCGCCGATTAGACGGGAGCAAGATTGGTAGCGAAATGAACTTGCTGCATTATGCGAAATTGTTGACATCTACTAACCTCGTTTTGTCGAGTCCAATAATACTATCACTCATACGGTGGTATCAACCGCAGCCACAATTCTTTGGAGTTTTCGATCCCTCGATGTTACCGCTGTTTGGACCAAAAGCGAGTACTACGGTACTCGGCTACTGGGATTGATCATGACATGACTACGAGCCCCCAAATGGAAACCGCTCCTGTCCAACACCAGGTTGTTTTTTTCTACGCCGTCTCACTGCATAAGTGGAGGGGCCCAAAGGAAGGGATTTTGGGTCGGCCATTATCCGAATGGGGTCGATACTACATTAGCCAGGGTGTATCGAGATACCATGCTTTTTTTTTTCGAAATCGCGGCGGCCGGCGTACCATTTTCGTTCTCGTTGAACGGGGATGTTGGACGTTTTGACGTCTTTGGGTTTAGGAAGGAAGATGANCCCAATCTTCAGCTTTCCTAATTATAAGTCCATTCAAGACAGACTTTTCCACCTGCCTCTTGTGTGTAAAGTTTTATACTACTCTACCTACGACATCTCAAATCGCGATTAACTCTAGCAAGTAAGTAGATAACTCTTATAGTATAATATAACCCACCTCTAGCTTGATATAACTTGATCCTTAGAATTCTTTCTCTATATCTAAAGTATTTAGATGAGATCTAGATTTAACCTCCTGGGACTATTATAAAGTGCAAACATAGCTATATCTTGTATGTTACTATTACTAGNTTTGTTTATTAGGTAGTTAGTTAAATAGATAGGGGGAGAGAGAGAGAGAATAATCGAGAAATAAATATTAATAGGTAGGAAGTAGGAGGTAGGTTAATTCTTAGTCTAACTATATAAATAAATAAATAAATAAATACCTACTAACCTACCTACCAACCTACTTCTATACGTTCTTAATTAGTATTTTAGTATTATACTATATAGTAGTAAGTAAGACAATAAAACAATAAAATAATAAAGCTAAATAAGATAGTAAGACTTGAATTTATTTAATTAGATAGATTTATTTAGATATAGAAGAGAACGAGTTCGAGATAGAGATAGAGTTTGAGATGGAGATGGAGATGGAGATAGAGAAAGAGATAGATTATAGAGATAGAAAAGATATAGTAATTTTAAAGAATATAATTCTTAGAGTAAGGAGAAAAACATAGGACTAGACACTAGAAGGTAGTAACTAAGTAAGTAACTAACTAACTAAGTAAGTGTTCTAGACATCCTTACTTACTTACTCTTAGAAACTCAGCAACGTACGAGTCGTCGAGTATGGGAGTGGAAGTAAGAGTAAAAGTAAGAATAAACATCCCTCATCCCTTACATACAAGAGTTCCCAGTTCACTGATTTCTATACCTAGCTAGCTACAGCTATACCGAGAAGAATTAGCTATGTAATCTTAATTACCATCGATCAAGAGTACAAACCACAAGAAAGACATATCCCAATTTTTCATACTGTAGCATAGGAATCATACTCAAATCCCCGCATGGATGAAAGAATCGAGTATTCCACACCAACTACCTACCTAGCTACCTATCTAGCCTACTCAATTCCATATATGTAATTCATCCCAAATCATGCATCCGAAATCATAACCCCATCCAACCCAACCCAGGTACTAACAAGATAAAAAGAAGAAACGCCATGCCGCGTATCCCATTGCGTGTGCTCGTTCAAAGAACGTATAATCCCAATCTCAAATTCAACCCTCCCGCTTGCCCTCCTCCCTCCAGATATTTTCCGATTCCGGGTGGTCATAAACATTAATATACTCACTATGCTCCATCTTCTCGTCCGAGCTCCCAGTCGAGCCCGAACTACTGCTACTCGATCCTGAACTACCTCTTGACCCTGGCTTGGAACCACTAGAGTTACTGGTAGTCGTCACCGTAGTCGTGACTTCCCCCGGACTCTTCCCAAACCATCCACCTCGTCCAAACTCCGCTTTCTGAGCCCCGACGTTTACATGCTTAACACCCATCATCCACCCCACAAGACCACTAGGTGCCCACCGACCAATGATACCATAAACCGAGCTGCCCATACCAACCCTCACAACACCCCCTCTCGTCGAAACCATAGCATCGAAAACAGCGTCATTCAATACCCTTAAAGAAGTCCCCTGCCCTATCGCACTCTTAATTCTATTCGCGTGATTGAAGTTCTTTGCGTATGAAAGTCTGGCGCTCTCATCCCATTTCAGAGATTCCGCGCGTGCAGCGCTGAGAGTTTGAAGTTGCTTGTTGTTGTGTGGTACGAAGGCGCGGAGGTCGAATGTTCCTAGTTGGAGATGGGTTACTGGGATATCGAGGGGTGCGAGTTCGGAGGCAAGAACTGTGGAGAATGATGAGAGGGCTGAGACTATCATGGATTCGGGAAGATGGAATGCGGGCTGTATGGAGGGTATTATTGAGGGAGTGAGAAGAAGGACGGAAGGCTTGAAGACTGGCGGACGGGCGCCGGGGGGGAGAAGCTGTGGTTGTGGGAGTGGATGGTCTTGCAGAAGAGGGAGGAAGTTTTGCAGGGTTATTATTGGCGTTAGGAGACGAGTGTTAAGGAGGTCGGAGAGAGTGCCCGGTGGAAGAGTGGCTATTGGTTTGGAGGGGTATGTGGTTCCTGGTATGAATATTACCGAGCGAAGTATTAGGTGGTGGATTTTGGACCCCGCAAATGCGGTATGAGGTCTGAAGAGAAATTCTGTGAATCGATCGATAGATGCTCGGGCGCTGCTTGGCTGTGGTTTTGTTAGATGTGTCGAAGAAGTGTAAAAAGAAACTTACGTCAACGATGTCAATCGACAATGGCTTGATATCCGGACGAGATTCGCCGCGCACTTGCATCTCCTCCTCAATAGTATTGCATACTACGTAAACAATAAACCCTCTTCGTTCTAAATCCAGCGCAACCGAGCGGGTTATTGGATCTGATGGCGATCCAGCTATAACCACAACCTCAACTCTTGCGCCACTTCCTGATCGTCTCGCTCTGCGCTTCTTCCGGTTTGTTCGTTTCGTCACAACATAATATGTGGCCCCACCAACAGCAACCACAATAGCGGTCGTGAGAAGCTTATTGTTGCTAACCCAGTGCTGTACTCGCTCGTATAGAGATGCTGGTGAAGAAAACCTGGAGGGGAAGGCTCGTGGAGGGGGTGGGGGTGGTCTTGGGCGCGCAGACTCGGGAATCCATGGAGAAGATGACAAAGTATCTCTCAGGACATTGGAAACGTGGTTGAGATGTTTATCGACATAATCCGCAACATCGCTCGAGTACTTCTTTATATCGTTGGGCACCGAAGAGAGCTACTCATGTTAGCTGTGGCTCATAAAATTGGGAAGATTAACAAACTACCACATCCAGAAATGCCTGGTCGTCTGCAGACATGGTCACAGAGAAGTTATAGAAGCGTCTGTCCGATGAGAATGGTGTTGATAGATGAGGTCAATTGTAGTTGGATGGAGAGCTCAAAGGCTGAGAAATAAGGTTCACCGGTTGCCGAGGCGGGGGGGAGGGGGCCAGTAGATGGCAATATTAGGTAAGCACTTCACATATTCTTGTGATTGGCCAGGGCTTTCTTCACGCATGCATACCTATGATCCACGAACTCGTACTCAAGATTACAGAGATCAAATATTCGAATTTCTCGGGATTTAATCACCGATGCGTTGTCTGTAGTACAATGGGTTGACCGCAACCTAGTAGTTGATATTAGCTACACTTCAATGCGCACCGGTAAGCTCGGAAATAATTTCAGAATAAAAAAGTCCGAGGATATATCTTGCTCGAAATCTAGTCGAGACACGGCCTATAACTTATGGTCCAGATTTCTTGTGCGGGTAATCTAATTTACTTGGTGCGTTTTCATTTTGTGCCGTCTTGTTCTGCTGTATCCGTATTGGTATCATGCACTTGAAATGAGTAAGCGATGTGGTCCTGTAAGTAGTTTGTGGTTTAAAAAGAGATGCATACAGTCTTGACTGTACTTTTCAAGGATGCTTGCTACCTTCTACTATCACTCAAAGTATTAACTCGCATATTAATATATCATTCTTCTACTTACTACTCTTAGCTGACATAATAAGACTTATTGCTTAAATTTACGCGAACTAGCAGCAAAACAATGAAAAAGAAATTACACCTATATGCGAAACGCAAGAAACCTTTTCTAATGATAGAGTGGTTTTACAAATGTTTTAATTATTTTTGACCTTGGGGGTACTAGATAGGAGGTAGAGGTGGTTAATTATAGATAGGAAGTAAATATAGATATATAATTCTTAGACTACCTATTTGTCTCTGGTTGATCTAACGAGTTTAGTTCTTTGAGTTTATATGGATATTTAAAGACGAAAGGAAAATACAAACCAGAACCTAAACCTATATAGTGCAAGAAGGAAGGGGTTCTTGAGGGTGATATGGTAAAAAGGTTTGTTGCTTTTTATTTCGTTAGGGATCTTTGGGGTTCTTGATTAGAGTGAGTGAATGTGAGGAGCATGGGGACATATGTATATAGATGTATGGGGGTTGTTTTATTTTATTTTGTATTGTTTTAGAGAGAAAAAGAGAGGGAAGTTCTATGGATTGTAGGGAAAAGAGGGGTGGGTGGGTTTTGTTGGCACATTCTTGGGGGAAGGAGGGGGAAGCGTACGGCACTATAGGAGGCCTGGGGGTTGTTGTTGTGGATTGGGAAAGGTTTGGAATTAGGTTTAGGGCTGAGAATTAAGAAGCGTATAGAAATAATAGAAGAGCTGTAGGAAGGTATAGAAGGATGGAAGGGGAATCAAGTTTTTTCTGTTTTTGGGTTTGTGCTTTTGTCCTCATGGTGGTCTGTGAACGGGGATGTTAATAAGTGATGCTTTACTTTATGGGATGTTGCGAGGGTGCAAGATTATGTAGTTAGTTGTGAATTGATTTCTGTTGGAAAATGGGACCTGGAGTTTCTTCTTCTCTTTGCTTTTTGGTGTTGTTGCAGAGCGTGTGGAAATTCCAGAATACATGGGAACAAAAGTTGTTCCCTTTTGTAATTATAATGGTTGTTCTGTGCGAGATTTAGGAATAAAGGGTGTTATCTTGGGCTGGTAGGTGAGCATTGGATAAGCGTTTTGATAGATCATGTGTTCAGAAACCATTGGAGAGATTCGGAGAAGCAAAATGCCTTGGTGCTGTCATGGGTTCTTGAAAATATGTGGGTTAGGTTTCGTTACATGATAAGATAGGTAGTTGATTCTATCAAATCGTTCCTTACAGTTGGTTTTTATATCCACTATTCTGAGACTTTATCACCTTCATGTAATAATATAAGTAGGCAACTAAACTACCGCCTAGTCATTCAAATACTTCCCAGTCTCTCGATAACCACAATAAGGAATCCAATTTATCTCACTACAACGTCATCAACTACCCCACACCTCTCAAAATCGGCATTAGGCCTCAGAATTGGAAAAATTGGGTTTGCAGATATCTCTCACTACGGCATGTTTCACCTTGGGACAGGTGACTTTACTAAGACTATATAGCCTACCTCAATACAACACTTTTATAAATATCAACCGTGAGAAGATAGAAGAGTTGGGTAGTTATGGTGTGCTGTCTAACTCCTTGTTTTCTCATTGATGAGTATATAAAACAATCTATTGCGATGCGGAAGTAACCAAACTAAGGATGCCGGCAATACATACTATAAACGTATATCTATCTAGGACTTCGATCGGCCTACCTACCTATACCCCTAAGAAACGACAAGACCACTACTTATGGAGATTATTATCGTCCTACGAACGAGTGAGGAGTCACGACGATAGTAACAATAGCCTTGACGGTAATATTCCTGTGATTATTGCGGATACGATTGGTGAAGAGTTTTCTCTCTCTCTTAGAGAATATTTCACCACCTTCTCGTATGTCAATATTGACTTTATCTGATGTAAAGTTAATGGTTACATGGAAGATTGAGGAGAAACGATGTCCTATATTTACGTCGAAAACATTTTAAATCTTTAGGGGATTTAAGCGAGAATTGGTGCTGATAGTAGAGACGAAAGTAGGGATATATTTGAGAGCGATGAAGAGGAAGAGTTTGGTCTAGATGTAGATATAGATTTCTAGGATATAAACATAAACCAAAGATGGGCATATAAGCGAGAGTTTAGAGTAAATTCATCGGCTGAAGTTTATGGGATAACAGTCGTTGCCTAGGTGCCATTGCTCTATAATATCGTCAATCACTTCTTGTATGAATGTCACCCTGCATGCCAGTCACTGCGGTATACAATGTTCCATGCTATTGAAGATAAAATTGGTGCTGGATTCTCTGAAGTTTTCTGTGGCTCTTGTTTAGCGAGATTCCATTCGCTAGATTTGGCTGGACCAACAAAGCTCAACTGGGGGTTGATACACTGGGTATTCAGGTTCATTGATGAGCAAAGTACTACGGTAGATCATTGTAAATCGACTCTAAGAACAATGCTTGGGGGTGAGGGTTTGGTGATGGGTCGGTGGAGTAGCAGAAACTGGCAAGATCACATTCCTGGGCCACTCAAAGAACAGCATTCTGCGGGACGCTAGAGAGAAATTCCAAGCTACCGCTAATCATAATATTCCGTGTGTAAGAAGTGGGACTTCTGGTAGGTAGGGACCGTAGGGGCCTGTAGTTTATGCCATACACCCTAGCACTTTCGCAAAGGACGATTTACCACGGAACTTCGTCCCGGGAATAACACAATGTAAGATTCACAGGGTATTTCCCGCGGAGAACAGGCAAAGACTCTCGTAAAGTCTATTTCGTTATGCATGGGTCCTGGGACCAAGTAGGTGTATACCGGACGTAAGTACCGAGTACGGAATATTTGAACGGTATATACTTTCACTTTGGTTCAGCTAAGACTTCGTTTCACGGGTACTTACAGATTAGGTGAGAAAGTCTTTTACTAATAACTATGTAAAGTGTCTGGACCCTTGACAGCTCGCTTCTCCTCCTCGTATACGACTTGCTGAAGGAAGGGGTTGACCCTACAAAATATTCTTCTAAGCCAGATGGATATGTGAGGGTATACCAGAAATTAGCAATGAGGACCGGGACACGAGCTATCCCGATCCTGACTTTATTTGAAGTATCCGAGGAAGTCCTGGAATTTTGATGGCCATTGGAACTTTGGCTCACTCATGGATATTCCCGGGACATAAGACGGGATATAGCCTTTGTATATATATTTTGGTTCACTTGAGGCTTTTTGTTTCACGCAAGGATAACGAAGATACACGTAGTCAAAGCTCACTGTTAAGGTTGCTAAGAATATACCCAAGACTTTTCAGAGTCTTGGGTAGGACTATATACTTGGCTACTCCAGAACCCTCCTACAGCTACCCCTGTCACAGCTCTTCACGCGCTTTGGACATCGCATTAGGCTTAGATACTCCGTAGAGGTGAAAAAGAGGCTTAGCACTACCGGTATTGCAGGTCCTTAACTTAAATTCACTACTTAGCACTTGCACATGGAAAAGCTCGGAGATTAAATCTTGGGTATGCTCTTCGGTAAGTTGGGAACAAGTAAAAGAATGATGTATTAATAAGCTAGGTAAATTTATGAAATAAAGGTGCCCCAATATCTCAGATATGTTTTGACGCTACAAGCTAATCATATCAAGTACGGGATATAAATACGGAAAATAGGCTTCGAATCTAGAATCGATATGTATACCTAGGTCAAGAGGATGGGCAGTCAAAGCTGCCGCCTATTACGTGGATTATACTCTGGATTAAAGTTAATGTTGGAGAAGTCTATGACCCCTAGATCCAAGTTTCTAATTTAATAACCTCGCGAGAGATAGGAATCGAGACATGATGTTAATGTCAAAACTCGACAATGCGGTGTAAGGCTTTTTATTTGGGTATGGCCACGCCAGAATCCCCCTGAGTTTCTTTCAATTTAACTTACTTCAGAAGTCAGAGTACATTCAGAAGGGGAGTAAAAGTGGATTGTAGAAAGGTTCAACCTCGAGTCGGGCCTATTCATGGTACTTGCAGAATGATTTGCACGGAAATCAAGTCTTTTCGTCAAGCTTCCGATCACCTTCGGCCTCAATCTTGAGTTTTGACGGTAAAGTACTTCTAGAATGGAACTTATGTTTTATACAATTAAGATTCCGTCTCACGGGAGAATCATGAAGATTACTTCAAAGCATGATTGCGTGTAGAAATAAAGATTTTGAGGGACGAGTGTCTCACGTCCCGCCAAAACTTTACAGGCCGCCTTGGAAAAATGGAAAAACGAGGTTCGTGAACAGCTAAGAGTCACCATGTACGCAGATCATATGCGAGAAAGTACTTCGTCCCAGGCCTATTAATTGTAGGTTTGCTAGGGTGACTTTAGTGGAGAATAGGGTAAAACCCCCCGTAAAAGTTACAATTAATATGCCGGGGACGAAGTATATACTCACGAAACGCGAGTCTCTGATTCGATGGTTTCGTTAGAAGTTGGGGTAGAGCCGTAATGTGAACTAACAAGGTATGACAGGTGATATTGAACATCACCTGGGGTGACCGATATGCTTTAGAGCTATGACAACTTTCGACCGGAGAAAGTGAAGAACCTAGGTAAGTCAGTCTCATCTCTTACCCCTCTTTCCTCCTCACGCTATTGAATTCTGACACTCGACAATTCTCCCACAAAGCGAGAGATGTCGAGATAGTATAATACACTAATTTCTCAACCTGGGGCTCGGGGCTCGGGGCTCTGTACCTATAGTAGGGTCGCAGGGAAAAGGTTTTATATACCAGGTCCAATATAAAGTTCTCCGATCCAAGCTTTAATTCCCTACCCCTCTCTCTTGTTAAGATATCAAAACCGGAGATGTCAATCAAGAACCGCGCGGGTCCTATATAAAGCGGGAGGGACCTTATTTAATATATTGATCTTCTTCCGCATCGTGCTATTTCTTTACATGGTCGGTGGACGACCCTGTCGATATCGAGTCTTATTGTATACATATATATGCACTTCGTCCCAGGCGAAATAAATGTAGGGTTTCTAGGGTGGCTAAGGTCAGCAATAGGGAAAGAACCCCCGAAAACCCTACATCTATATCGCCTGGGACGAAGTAGAAGGAACAAATCGGAAAGTTAAGAAGTCACCATCGCCCGGATTTTCGATCGGCGTTCCGCTAGATTGCGAAATGTCCGAAGCAACACGGAAACATGTCTTTACACATTAAAAATTTGATAGTTTGAAACTCTACTTTTTGATATAATAGCGCTACGGATCCGTATGTTATCGCATTGGAACATCGCGATGTTAAAAGTATACAGAGTATGATTGAGCTATGGCCTCCGGAGAAAGAGAGTGGTGGGGGAAGAATATTTTGGGAATGGCGAGAAAGTGGTTGATCGGGTATTGAATTGCCGTGCCACTTGCTACAACCTCTTGAGCCAGCGGGGTGAATTTCCTTGGCTTGGGGGAAGATGTTCACGGCATGTTTTGATGCCATTCTACGAGTGTATTGTTACTTTCTGGTTTTTTTGCGATGCAATTAGATTAAGCTTACTGTGGAGGGTAGGGCAGATTAGATGGGGAAACACCCAATCCCAGATGTGGTAAAAAGGGGTTCTTTTTCTTTTTCAGGGTGTTTACTATGTTTGCTTCTGGAGAAACTTTGGTGGGTAATTGGAGAGGTTGATGCTCTTCTCAGTGAAACTTTTGATACGAAAGGCAAGCTTTGTGGATTCTCTTTTAAGATTTAGAGGATACTTTGGATAAACCGGGAACGGATTTGAGAGAGAAAGAGTTTTCTTAAGAAGAGTTTGTGAAGTCCTAGTGCCTTGTAGGCTAAATCCCAATAGGCTTTTCTTTCTAGCAGCCAATCACTTTCTCCGAGAGGCCGAAGAGTCCAGGTAAAGTTTTCCGAAAAGTGTAGCAATAAACTTATGAGGACCTGGAGAACAAAAGCAACTGCCTGTTAATAGAATTTTGTGAGTCCTCCTATAATGCTTTACACTTTGGCTATAATACTTTACAGCTAGCCAAATAAGGGAAGTGGGTAGCTGCGCCACGAAGTGCTAAAAAACACTAAGTAGCCTTATTAAAGTACACACGTAAGACGTAACGCGATAGTAAGGTTTGTATTCTATTAACCCTAACCTGTAGCCCCAACCCTAACCCTAACCCGCCGGGTACGAATTAAAAGAGTTCGAGGGCGCATAGTAAGGGCACGATAGTAAGAGTGCGACAGTACAACAGTAAGGGTGCGATAGTAAGGGTAGATAGGAATAGCTTTTTGTATTACCTTGAAATGCTACGAGGTATATATACAAGTTTCCTAATCACACCTAAAACATAGCTAAAGTTGAAATACTAAGTCACTAGAAGTCGCGGAACGCCCCTTCTTTCTAAATGGGGTTAGCTGTAAAGTATTATAGCAAAAGTGTAAAGCATTATAGGAGGAGCCAATTTTGTAACGGCGAGGAATCTATATCACTTCACAAGATTGAGCTATCACAAAGCCAGAATTCGTAAGATCTTCTGAGTTTTTTGTTATGACTCGGAAACGAAACTAGCAGGGTTGTATTAGGTTCCCTTCACGATTTGTTCCGCCCTCAAAATCAAGTTTCCCATAAATAAAAAATAGTGTATGACAGAAGAGGAGCCATCATCTTTCCTCATAACCGACTGCCCCACCAAACGGTCCCAAAATCCCCCTGTCCTCCAGGTTGTCCCACATCACACTAACTCACCCCACCATCATAGGGCAACAGTCACACCATATCGTTCCACCTTCGAGTAACCAAATAAGAAAAAGTCCGATGTAACTAAGACAATCTACGAACAGTCTAGCAGGCCCAATGGTCTAGTGGTATGATTCACGCTTTGGGTGCCTCGAATGTGAGGTCAAAATGTGTGAGGTCTCCGGTTCGATCCCGGATTGGGCCCATTGATTTTTTGCAATTTTTTTTTGGCTTACAATGATGGAATCTTTTAAAACAAAAGATATGTCTAATATCTTCTTATAAATATCTGTGGGAGTTTGGAGTTGCGGTGAGGCGCTGGCATGGGGAAGAGGGGTCTCTGCAGATTTTCTGGGGTAGGTACAACACGTGCTACCATATACAAAGTATCCAGATCCGTATCTCTTGGACAGTTCAGCGGGGTTTTTGACCAGGATTCGGCACCTACTTTACTTCGTAGATAGTTCTTACACCAAACTTTAGACCCCAAAAGTCGTGCACGTCCTTGATCCACTTGAACTCATCCGGAACTACTTCCCAGGAGATAGACATACTGGTCTTGTAATTATTGTAAATTTACCTGCAGGTTTTTATCTAAGTTTTTTCATAATAACATAAACACTGTGGAACCATTCGGTGATAGGAGTGATAGACGAAAAGATTATGTTTCAGAAAAAATCATCTTAGACACTCGCTATTAATAAGTTCGTGTATTGTCCTACATGCCATACTACCTCTATTCGAAGTATACGACAAGACAACCTTTACAGATCAAGTGTGAATTGGCATCGATGAGGAATAAAGTTAAGAAAGTGTCACCTCGGTAGAACAAATACAATAGCCGCAGCACGCACCTGTCTTACGCGTTTGTTTCGGAAATTCGGAATGAAACCTGGTTGTATCCAAGAATTCCATGACCAATCTCAACATCTCGATTTTTCTACGGAGCGTACGGCTTATTTCTTTTGTGTGTGTTTGCTTGACGAAGTAAATCTGCCGGCAAATCATGTTTTGTTTCAGAACGTTGACCGCTGAAGGGCTTGTGCTTCCAAGGTAAAGTCTATTCTCCATAAAAAAGGAGCCTTCGTGGTCGGACTTATGTCTCTGAGCGGTCCAATGAGTGGATAGGAAAGTGAACATCCAATTATCAATTACGGCAAACCCCACGGCAAACCCCTCCACTCCTTCCAGAAGATATACTTCCTACGAAGTACCGTGGTACTATGGGAGGTGTATCAAGTGTCACTGTCCCAACTTACTTCGTCCCAGGCGAAATAAATGTAGGTTTGCTAGGGTGGCTAAGGTCAGCCAGCAACAGGGAAAAAACCCCTGAAAACCCCACATTTATTTCGCCTGGGATCAAGGACTTCTACTTCGAAGTACTTCTATGAGAGGGGTGTATGGGGTTGGGCCTTCTCTTGTTTTTTCTTGTGCCCAGTTTCGGGGATTAAAAGGATTAGCAAAAAATCACGAGGGTCGAAGGGAAAGCCCCATCTTGGCGATGGATAGCATCGCCGGAGAATTGATAAGATCGTAAGTTAAAGACTAGTGTAGAGGGAATTCGCGAGCTGAACAAAGAGTTTGCGAGGCAGAAGAATGGGGGTTGAGATTTAGCGACTACCTGGAATTGGTTGAAGCTTTCTTGGATCAATAATCTTTCGGGTTGGATTACGGGTTACCTCCGCCAGGGACTTGCCTGGATATTTGGTCTGATCGACGGTGGATACAGTATCACCACCCGTGACTTAAACTGCTGTATTCGATTATGCATATTTTTCCCGAAATTATGTTTTCAAATGCCACTTGTCAAGGTGTGTTTTGGATACAAAGTCATGAAAAGTCAAATATTTGATTCAATCAATAAGGTAGCTATAATATATACAAAAGAAAGTGTTTTGTAACAATGAGTCTGTTTTCGCACTCACCCTGTCGTGCTTCAATTGCTGAACCCTGCCAACACTTGACATAAGCCCTATGCTTTACTGTACGTCATGGTCGTAGTCGTTTCCTGTACAATCACCTCCTCCCCTGGGTCCATCACCGTCTGGTCAGCCAACCAGCTCTTGTCATTGCTCGTACCAGTACCCCTCAAAGGAATGGCAGGTAATGGCTTCAAGTCTGCCTTAACCAGTGTTGACATCCCCATTTCAAATCCCGCTTCCAGATCATTTTCCTCGCCAAACTTCTCATAACTCTTCTGGTCGGAATTTCCGGATGGGTTGCTCCTCGACCTCGATTTTGACCATTTGTTGAAGGAAAACCATGATGACATTCCTGATGACTTCTTCGCTCCAGGCGTTCCGTTCAGAGAGGCGAAAAGGTTTGGGAAGACGGATTTGACAAAGGCTCGGATGGTCGTAATAGAAGCGCATATAATGAGAAGATTAGCTTCAAGCGCAAGCAAGACATTACTAGGCCCTGCAGCCCAGGGCGCGTCGATTTCTTTCTCGCCGTCAAGGAAAAACACGAGTCGAAGGACGGAGGTAACACAGGTTCTGCATGCAATTAGTCTCAACTTCCTTTTAAAGCCCCTAAGATTCAAACGCACGCAGATCCAACAGCAAATGTAGCCAAAAGCCCGATCTTCTTCTTCGTTGACATCTGAAGGTTTATCACCATGCGAGAAGGAAGGAAGAGGATCAGAAAATCTATAGCCATTGCCATCCAGGCCTGGGCTTGGAACCTAAAGCAAACCGAGTCAGCATACCCAAGCCTAATAACTTGGAGGTTGAAAAGAGGTCTCCACTTACATCATGAATCGGTTGATGCATGTTCCAGTTGTGTTTAGGCCAGGGACCTTGGTAAAGTCCCAGGCCAAACTGATTGGAGTACAAGTGAAAATTGCGGAGAAGAAGATGCCCACATTCGAGCCAAAGTTGATAAACTGAGGATGGTTAGTAGCCGCTATGGGATAGTCGAACGTAAGAACTGTTTACCATTATAGAGTAAACTGCCCACTTGAAAAACTTGCTATTATTGCCGAGTTGAAGGTAGAACATGAGGATGACTTGTTTCGATAGAAGGGTGGGAATAACATAAACAGCTAGAAGATAACATGATTAGTCCATATTACCTCCATGATGATACGCAAATGTGTCCTTACCTGAGCTGACGTAGACTGTAAACTAGTAGCATAGAAGATGATTAACAAAATATCTCCTCACGGAAGAATGAGATAATGAGAAGGAACAAAAGTACCTTGACGAAATCGCCAAATTTGCTGATTGGCATTTCAAATGCATGGACACCACAATATTTGACAACAAACGAATCTATTTCACCTGTCAATTAATCTCTTCTACTTCGTACACCAGTTTCATAGGCATGGAAACTCACGTATTATCAGCGTCTGGATGACCACTGAGAATGCCTGTCAGGATGAAATGTTAGCAGCCGGTGACGACGCGGGCATATATTTTGCTAAAGACAAGTATTTACCCAGGCCCCAATAAGAAGATCTATCTGATATTAGCACAAGTTCTCGGGGAAATGTGGTAAGGATTGTAGAGAGATTGGCAGCTAACGTACAGTCATCAAGTCCGACATGTTTCCGTATAAATGCCTTGAAATACAGTCGTTGAAGTACAGCGAAAAATGCCAATGGCATGAAAACTCCGCATATCCCGTATATTGCTATGTCTCCGTTACGCTGTGGGTTTTCAAAGTCTACATCGTAGCCTTCGTATCCCGGAAGTATAGGCATGACAACCGGAACCCCTTTAATAGTAAACCCAAAAGACATGGCGAAGGACTGTGTGTGTTGAGGTGTAAATGGACAGTTGGAAAATGGCTTGAAGCTTCAATCTTCAGATAAGGGGTCGTCAACGCTTCCTTTAAGTTATTGGGTAAATCGAAACCTGCCCATTTATAAGAAAGAGGGATGTACTCCAACGATAGCCTGCCGAAACACTTTCTTAGCTTTAGGGGCCTATTCGGTACTTAAGACCGTGAGAACCAGAGTTCGAATACGCCCCGCCCCACGAAACCAAACTGGCCGCCCTTCAATTTGATAAAGAATTCCATGGTTGACATAGAGGACCAAGAAACCTAAAATTCATGCGGGAGGGTAGTCTTGGCTCACATACACGCCAAAAACTCTGGGCGTACTTGCGCAAAAGTAACCGAATTTCAACCCACTCGGGTCCTAGCTTGGAGACCACGTTCAGGGATCCAGGACGCGCGGAAACCAGTCTTTGAGGATGCATCGTATTTCACGTTAGTCTTCAAACCCAAAGCATGACTGCTTTCGGCCGAAAAAATAGTTCGGGGTTTACCCCAAGTTAAAACTGGTTAGAAACTAGTTATCTAGCCACGCGATTGACATTAAACGTGGTCTTCCTGTGAACCCACTTTCATTGCTCAACAACTTAATCCATAGCACGCGACGTATTCTCCAAATTCTTGTCGTAAGATAGGCAGTGCTTTTGGAGTTATAGCTATCACCTAGCCTAAAGAATGGACGCACCGACTCTTACCCCACAATCAATTACGTTCTCTCCGTGTCAGTGTTATTATAAAGGGTTCTTTAAAACTTAAAAAATATGAAACTCCAATATCCGTTGTTATATGACAAGCCTATTATAGATCTAGATAGAACACAATACCAGGATATTTCTTGGGACTTCAATGACGAATAACAACAATTGACAGAAAAAGAAATAGTTCCTCACAGATAAAACTAATTGTATTATTTTATTCACAGAACCGATTCCACCAATGAGACTCCAAGTTTCGCCGTAACTTTTTCGCTAGACTCGCAAGACAACGACAGCCGTTAAGCTATGAAATAGACTAATCTTATCATTATTTGATCCGGTTCTCATATCAAAGCTGGGAACTCATCATCTAGAATCTGTATATCTTACTAAGGTCTTTTTTTCCGGAAAATTCTATCACCACTCCAGCTATCAAGTGTCATGTGCAAATATCGTTACACCCACAAGTTAGCATACAGGGTAACAGACTGCCGTATGTAGATTCAGATGGGCCCGTTTGGCTAGATTGGCAGCCAAAAGCATTAAGTTGATGATATATACTTCTCGAAACCCCCTGGACGGATTGAAGCATTGCGTTCGAAAGGCTGCTAATTGGCAGGACTTTGTAATCTTGCAGTAGAATATCTGACCAAGAGCCCGCGATTACAGGCGAGCCAGGAATCGCATCGTCTCTCCCCTTTAAGATTGACCGAAACAAAGCTTCCTGGCATTCCTGTACCGTGGAGATGGGATTTCTTAACATGGATACCGTGATGGGTTGTATCTAGCATCGAAATTCGTCCTCATTAGGTTCTATTTCACGCTAAACGATATCTTCAATTCTCCACCCCACCATTTGTGGTAGTTCCCGTCGCATATCCCCTCAACGTCGCATTTGTAAGATCTTACATTTGGAGGTGGGGACGATTTTTATCCACTTTTAAGATTAATCTCCGTAAACAAGCGTTATTTTAGGCATAACAGTATCAAAAAGTCTAATAGTCAGTGCGTGTTCCTACTGCGAGCGAGAGCGCAGTAGGAACGCGCACTGACATATCAAAGCTACCGCGAGGAACGTCAAAACCAGATTGAAGCTATCACGAGAATCGTTAAAACAGGACAATATAAGTACAAGTCAACAATCGGAATTACTACTGTTACTAGAGTAGGTGGTAGAGTTCTTACTAGTTACTAGTCATACAACCTTCGCCTCGCTACCTAACAGCACTGTTTCAAGTAAGAAAGCCAAAAATGGTGCATCATCGGCAACTCTCAATTTGTACCTGCATTCAGCACATACCGTACAAGAACGAGTGGTTCATGGTCACGGACAATTGCGAGACGGATCATGGCGAAGTACAAGAAAGAATATTAATGATTTGAAAAGAAAGGTCACCGGGAATAGTAACAAGAAGTGATGTGGTTTGGTGACTTCCATTAGGAATCGAGGATACAAGCTGGAGTTTCTTTTACAAAGGAAGCCTTTCATCTTTTCCCTGTATGGGCAATGAAGGATATTGATTTGAATTATTTTTACGGGGCGTTTATTTGCCATTACTCTCGTTATGAAGTCGAGAGCTCATTATGTCGCAAAGAGAACCTGTTTAGCTCCTTTCTTTTGCATTTTCAATTCTTGCGCTAGAACGTGCTCTTCGCCTCCGAGGGCGCATCTTCACAATCCAATGTACCTCTGCTCACTGCTCAAGAAGAGATACGTAGCAAGCGGTACGAATAATCCTGGAACCGACGACCTCAAGTACCATTTTCAAGCTTTTCTTATTGTGGGTTCAATGGCGTGGCTACTATTTCCTTTCGAGTTTGTCGGTCAGCAACAACCGCCGGACAAGAATACCTGAATAATGGCAGTAAATAGCCCTCCGTTTTTCTTTACTTGAAGAGCGGTTCCATTTCACATTCAATCTTTTTCTGTTCCAAGCCAGCTTCTCAATAACCTTCGATGACATATTCTTTCTCCAAATATCCGTATACATGTGTCACGATAGTGCTTCGGCAATTTTTATTTCTCACGCGACTTGCTGGAAGAGAATTGTCACCTTACCAACCCTAACTCGATACAGCGAAGATATAGAAACTCAAGTCTAGTACCACGGTATACGGAGGAGCGCGGTCAAAAGCGAGGGCACTCTAGGGTCTAAGCCCTGACGGGATACCCTGAAGGATGGCTGTGGGTGCCCTGAAGAGATCTAACCCACTGTATATAGTTGGTAGAGTCCCTATATTCTTGTTGTTGCTCCCTATATTTAAGTGGATAATCGAAGCGAGAGGTGGTCGTGAATCGCCCCCTTTTGTTGCTATCTAGGCCAGCCCCTATATTCTGCCCTATTTAATATACTGTGTTAGGCCTATACAAGTAGAACCCCCTATACCTATCCTAGCGTCTATCAAGCTTGGCTAGGGGCTATCTGGCCAATCAGAGCCTTGGTTCAGGTCTTAGACCCTAGAGTGCCCTCGCTTTTAACCGCGCTCTCCGTACTTGTACCTCAGATAATCAAAGAAAATCAACACCTGACCTCAAGCTTAGTACGGAGGTACTTTACCTCCGTACTCCAGCCTCCGTTCCCCAGGTATCCGTCCCCAAAGTGGGGCTAGATCAGATCTCGGTTGCATCATGGGACAACCATGGCATCCATTATGCTTCTACATGGGTCTTTCATCTTACCCACATGTCGAAAACAAGCCAAATGGCTCCACTTATAATACCCACTTCACGAATCAGTTTCAAAATATAGCATAAGGAATCTGCACAACATCAAATCATAAACAGCCCTCGTAGCTCAATGGTAGAGCGCGTCACTAGTATATGTAATATGACATGACGAGGTTGCCGGTTCGATTCCGTCCGAGGGCATTAGAGAGAATAGCTTTCTTTTTGAGGAGGGATTGGGAGGTTTGTTTTTTGTTGTATTTATGAGGCTTTTTTTTGAAGTAGATGGTGTGTAGTAGGTGGTGAATTAACTTTCGGGGTAGGATAAAAGTCTTTTTACATCTAGAATATTAACGTTTTATATAGAGACTTTACTTATATACTTTCTATTCGACCTGAAGAGTTAGATTTTAGCTCTTAGTATTTCTCACTCCTAAGACTAGTATATATTATTTACTTCTTTTAAACTATAAGCTAACTATTAAGTAAGATAGTTCTACTTTATAAATTCCAGTGTTTAGAATCTCCCCTCCGAACCTCTCCCTGCTACTCCTATCCTACAGATTCTCTGTTCCTATCCGTACAAATTAGAGCGCTCTCCTTCCTACTCTAATCCTACCTATTTAGTACTCCTTATACTCGCCAGGGCACCAGATAGGAGAGGGCGGGAGTACTCCTAAGGCTAGGTGTTATAGGTTTTAGTAGGTCTAAAATAGGTCTAAAATATAGTAGTAAAACAGGTAGAAATTAGTATAAATGCCGCTCCTTAATCTATAACAAGGGGGTACCCGAGTACAAATATATAAACCTAGCTAGCGTACTTACGAATAGCCTTATTTCTCTATCTTATTTTAGCCTCTCCTTCCTACTCCTCTCCCGAATCCCACCTCTCCTTATCTACTCCTCTCTAGACAAGTAGCCTATTCTCCTCTCCTTCTCCTAGCTAAAGATATAGCTCTCCTACTCCTCTCCTAGTAGCCAGGAGAGGAGAGGAGGGGAGATACCAAACACTGATACTAGTATATAGTATCTCCCCTCCAAAGTTCTCCCCGCCACTCCTATCCTACGGAATCTCCGTTCCTATCCGTACGAATTAGAGCGTACTACTTCCTACTCCAATCCTGACCATTTAGTACTCCTTATCCTCGCCAGGGCACCGGATAGGAGTGGGCGGGAGTACTCCTGAGCCTGGGTGTGGTGGGTTTTAGTGGGTTTTATGTTCACTCGTTAGTCGGTACACTTCACATTAATCAAATGAGGCTTATTGTTGGTTTTCTTTTGTATTACTGGCTAGCTTCAAGTGCTTATAATTCGCCCACACCCTCCCAAATCGCAAGGCGAGCCTTCTAGCGAGGGGAATGTGGGTGGGACAAAAACAAGCACACAGCTTATAAACAAGCACATCTCGGACTTTGACCATATTATAGACCAATTCGAAGGCTCTATCTGGAGAAACACAAAGTATAGAGCAGGGCAAAACACACCCCTTTTAGGGGTATAAACGAACTCGGTCCAAAAACCCTCCTAAATTGCAAGGCGAGCCTTCTAGCGAGGGGAATGTGGGTGGGACAAAAGAGCTCACAAAAGTGTAGCTGACGATATGGTGGATATTAGTGGTGGTGTTAAAGGCATATAGCAGTAGTAGGGTGGGATATATATCCCACCATCCGAGTAGCTTACTAAGCCTTCATCCTCATTCACTATAAATCCTGCCATTTAGTGGGTCCAAGATGGGACCAAATGGGTCTGAAATGGGCCTGAAATGTGGTGGTAAAACAGGTGGAAATTACTTCGGTAGACATGCACGTACTTGATCTACAGCAAGGGGGTACTCCGTACTCGAGTACAAATACAGTACGTACCTCGCTCTTGACGAAGCCCTGTTGACGAATCTGGCTGACGTACTTTGACGAACCTGGCGTACTTATGAACCTGGCGTACTTACGAATAGCCTCATTTCTCCACCTTATTTTAGCCTCTCCTCCCTACTCCTCTCCCGAATCCCACCTCTCCTTATCCACTCCTCTCTAGACAAGTAGCCCATTCTCCTCTCCTTCTCCTAGCCAAATATATAGATCCCCTACTCCTCTCCTAGTAGTCAGGAGAGGAGAGGAGGGGAGATTCTAAACACTAATAAATTCGCTCTTCGAGAGGAACAATATAACTAACTCTCAAGCCTAAATAAAAAAGCCCCTTACGATTCGTATATAAAAAACACTATATATCCGCGTACTCGATACTTATATCTTATAGCCTACTAATTCCCTCTTCACTTTCCTCCTCCTTGATTCTAGATTGCACCAGGGGAGACATTCATTCGCTTAAGCGTTCTACTCACGTGACACATGCTTACAATTTAGTTAGCTATACAGTACTTGTACTCCTACCGAGTAGATAGCTTTCATTTGACCGACCGTTTGTTAACATCTATACGAGTACCTAATTCCTAATATCTCCTATTATAAAATTATTATTTTATACCCTTTTCATTCCCTGACTAATATATTGCTTTTGTGGCGGAGTTTGCTCTAATGTATATATTATGTTTTCTCGAAATAAAGTGTATCGATAAAGACATCTATATGTTTCCTATACCTTATCCTACTACACATATAATTTATTTATACCCCCTCAACACTTTCTAACTTAGAAGTTTCCTACACCTTCCACCTAAAAATATTTTATAGATACAACCCATCTCTCGCCTACTAAACCAATCGAAGATATCCTCCCTCATCCCTATCCTCCAAAACCTTAATACCCCCTTCCTCAATCTCACATAAGTATACTCTTCATCTCTTACCTCACAATCCCCTAACACCCACATCATCATACAATCATACACCACATAACCCCTGACATAACCTCACCCCACCCCCTCATCTCCAAATCAATTCCGCGGGATTCGTGGTCTGGGTATCTATCTATCTCTATCTATCTATATCTATCTCTACCTCCTAGCGACGTAGACGTAGACGGAGACACAGATAAAGACTTAACAGTACAATCCAATCCATATAACCATCCTTAAACTCCCCTAGGTTAAAATCTCACGTCTGCGCTAGTACAAACCGTCTTTCGCTATATCACCTTCGTGCTTTGAAGGAGTGAGATATCCTATATGTGCCCACGCAAGACTCCCTACTCCTACTCTTATATCTAAATCTAAATCTAAATCCTTTCATCCCTATCTTATAAAAACCCCCTCAAGTCCACCTCTCCTCTCCTCATACACCCCTAGATCACGCTCTCCAATCTATATATACCAGTATAACATCTACATCCACATCCATAACTCATCCCTCATCCCTCAACTACCTCTTACCTCTTACCTCTTACCTCTTACCTCTTACCTCTTACCTCTTACCTCTACCACCCCTACTACCCATACCACCCCTCACCCCACTCAACTACCTACCAACCAACCAACCAACCTACCTAACTTCCACTCTCCCCACTCTCCCCAACATCCCAAAAAACAACTTAAGCAACTCCAACATAAAAAGCTATATCTAGTTCAATTCAAAAAAAGTCTACAACGAAGAATCCGAGAAGGGAGTCTTATTGTAGCTAAAACTAACCGTGGAAGAACCGTCTTATGGGGATTGGGGTGGGAGTTTAAATTTGGGAGTTAAGATTTAGGAAGGGAGGAAGGGAGGAATAATAAGAGTTTGAATCCTGGGGAGAAGATTAGGAAGTATGGTGAATTCATGGATTGAATGGTATAAAAAGAAAAAAACAAGATAAAGAGAGATTTTAAAAGGATCAAATTTCCTAGATAAAATTCCGTTAGAAAACCCCCCAACCCCATAAAAAACCCAAATACAGACTCTAAATTCCTAATATACAAACCAACGCCCTTTTCCTTCCTCTCCCTCACCCAATCATAGTATCATCACATCATAACATCATTAAAATCACACCAACAAACAAACAAACAAACGCATCAAGAACTCTCCTTCATCACCCCACACGTATTACACGTCCACCATCTATCCTCCATGACAGTAGTACACCTCCTACAAGTCCACGTCTTCGCAATAGCAGGTTGCTGCCTCGATGGCATGGACATCTGTTTTGGTCTAGATACTGGTTTTTGCTTTGCGGAACTAGACTGTCTCTCGTTCTGCTCGGCGATCTGGATGGAGATGTGGGGTGGTCTTTCGACGGTACAGGCGTCGCAGGAGAGGTAGTTGAGTGGGTTGTGGAGGGTGCAGATTTCGCAGGTCCAGCCTGTTAGTGTTGGTGTGGAAGGTGGGGAGGGGGGGTCGGATGTGAGATCTATGATCGGGTGGGATTTTGCGGGGAGAGGATTTGGAGTTGCCATTGAAGAGTCATTTTCTTGAGCGGGCTTTGGCTTTTTTGTGGGTGGACTACTGACCAGACGACTGACATGCTTTGGGGGCTGTCTTGCTGGTCCAGTGGTCGCTGACGAGGATGAGGACGAGGAATTCGGATTTTGAGGTTTCAAAGGAGATTTCGAGGTCCCTACCTTACCACCACCGTTACCAGTTGGGTTTGAAGGGGTGGAAGGCACGTATGAATCGCCATATTCCTTTTCCTGGTCCTCTTGAACCAGTTCCCAAAGTGCCTGAGCAATCGCTCGATCGTTTGCCTCTTCCTCTTCGGCCTTAGTCTTGAACCCATTAGCCGTCGCTTGATCAGCAAGATCCTTGATTTCCCGATCGTCCTTCTTTTCAACGCCACAGCCTTTCAAGACGGTACTTCGTCGCTCGATGGCATCCACGATGACTTTTCGTATATCAGTACCCCTGAGCACGGGTCTGCCACCAAGTCTCTGCCCAGATCCTGAATTCAATGTCTTTCGTTTCTCTGCAGCTACACGAGCAAGTCTTCTTGCTTCATGCATGGGCAATCTTCTACCTCCCAGCTGGTGGCCTTGTGACAAGAATCCTTCTCCCGTGTAGCCTTTCGCTATCAGAGCCTCGTATTCTTTCCTCTGTTGGTCCCATAGCGCGTGGAATTGTTCATTGTGCGGACCGATTACATTATGAGAGAGCTCGTGGAGCATGGTATCCACGACCTGCTCGAGAGGTACAAATTGATTAACGTCTCCGGGGTATCGTAATCGCAGACATATTTTCTGGCCTCGGTTCATATTGATACCTAGATAATTAGAACCACAATCAAAAAAATGAGGGGACGGAACCTACCTAGTAGATTATGTTCGTTTGGATAGAACTCGGCCAGTGTACCTACCTTGAAGTTTCTGGCTCTCATTATGGGCTTCACGAGAGAAGCAATCTTCTTCAGAGTATGCAAAGCATCTTTCTCTCGAGGTAAATTCTTCAGATGCGAGAATTGGCCAACTAGCGCTTCGTGCTCCATTTTGGAAAGCCTCTACTACCTGCGCTGCTCGAAATTGAGACTTTTCTTGACTTGATCGCGGGGTTGCTTGCTGCGCGCAAGGACGATGGGGTTTTTGATTTGGGAGAAAAGAAGGAAGGGAATGGAAGATAGGGGAAGGCAGATGACAAATTACATGGCTCTGTCGGAGGAGGCGAGTGAAAGAAAGGCCAACTCACAGTGAATGATAGCTACCTTAGTTTAGGTACCTATATGTCTCTGTCATCAGCGACGAAGGCGAGACCAGCCTGATGACCTTGCGGGGGAGACGCGTTGGCAAGGTGCTGCTTTACTCCAGCGTGCGTCAACCTAATAGCAGCACCATTATGTGTGGCTCAGCCTGCTCAGCCTCAGGGACCAAGAGCTTGGGAGCTTTAAGAGCATTTGGTAGGAAACCAGAGTGGACTCTTTCATTTCTCGACATTTCTCTCCTATGATGAGGCTTCGTTATTCATGTCTAAAAACTTGAACTCTTGAAATTTGGATCATCATCATTTCTTGTTCCGACAGAATAACAAGTCGCAATGTTCCAGTTCCATCCCAATTCAGCGAGTCTGCCCCGCAGTCAGCCCTGAAAGTAGGTACTCGAGGTCGGTACTCGAGTGCCTACTGATGGCCCAACCCCTCCTTCCCCTTCCCCTTTTCACCTTTCAATCCTCAATACCTTCGTTTCTCCCTATCCCGCTTGCAATCACCATCGAAACATCTTTATTATCCCCGATTCAATTCCAGCACCAAATTAAAGATGGCAGGCTCTCACAAGACAGTACGGACTATCAACGCAACGCAACCCCTCCCTCACTAACCCCTTGATTTCAGGATACGCCTGAGATGGCAGCCTACAAGGAAGCATTCTCACTCTTCGTAAGTTCAGGATCCTAGCTCTCCTATAGCTCTAGAACTAACAGAACCTCAAAGGATACAGACAATGATGGTATGCGATCACATCCCTCCAAAGAAGTAATTACCAACCCCCCATCCAGGCTTCATCACCAAACAAGAACTCGGCGCCGTCCTCAAATCCCTTCAAATCAACGCCACCGACTCCGAAATAGAAGACATGATCAACGAGGTAGACCTCGATCAAACCGGCACAATCGACTTGGAAGGTCCTCTCCCCTTTCGTTCCGCTCCAAAGTCTAAAGCTGATGATGCTGTATTGTAGAATTCATCAAGATGATGAAGATCGAAACGAAACCCTCGAGCTTCGAGCAAGAAATGCGCAGTGCCTTCAAGGTTTTCGACAGTGATGACAGTGGACATATTTCCGTCGATGAGTTGAGGAAGGTGATGAGTAGTTTTGGGGAGGCGTTGAGTGAGGAGGAGATTAAGATTATGATTCAGGAGGTGGATAAGAATGGGGATGGGCAGATTGATTGTGTGTATACCCTTTCATCTCTCTCTCTCTTTTCCCATTTTCGGAACTCTGGATGGCTAATATGGGTGTGACAGATGAGGAATTCGTCAAGTTCTTTTTAGATGAGAAATGAGGTGGGTTTATATGGGGTGAGGCTTTTGGAAGGTAGGTTTACTTTCTTGGTATGTTTCCCCGGCAGTCTGGCTTGAATGCTGGTTGTAAAAGGGGGTATTTGAAGGTCCCAAGTGAATTTGGTCCATGGAATCATCAGATCGGGCTGGGAGTTCTCCAATAAGAGTGATCATGGGAATTCCATCTGTTTGCCGATGTTCTTGATTCTTCATATTGCCCACTGATCCTTTGCTATTGTTCGTTGGTTTGTCTGTATCACCCGTAATCCTCTTGCGACCCCAAACCCCGTGATTTTCTTTTGGGGTGTACCTTCGAAAAGGGGTAAATAAACATAATTGTAAATTACAGAACAACTTTATCCCAGGCTCAAAGGCTTTATTCCCAAAAAACAGAACTGTATCCAAAGCACTGCCATCTTCTAGTCCACTAATCCACCTACTTCCCTCCACCCATCCACTCTCCAACATCAAATCTCTACAGCGTTTATCTCAACCTAACCAGCCTCGACTTTGCAATTTCGTTCCAAGAATCCAACTTAAAAAACACTGATACATGGAAAGTTGAATGCTTCCCGTATAGATATGCTAGTAACTCTACTATAACTCTTAACTCTTACGAATTTGGTCTGCTATGAGGTCCTCGTGGATAGATCCTGGTTAGGATGGGATGTGAAGCTAAGTTTAGTTTGAGAGTTAGTGATGGATGGAAGGTGGAAGTTGAAAGGTCTTGCGGGATGTACTTACGTACTCGAGTAAGGGTATACTGAATTGGGTGTAGTGTTGTTGTTAATAGTTTTTCTTCTGGTAGAACGGGGGGTCGGAAAGAGGGGGGGATGATTTGGTACAGCCCTCCAAATCTTTAGGTATTATTTATTTTCGAATAAGACATGGTGCTTCCTACTTCCTATTCACAAAGAACATTTTTTCTTTCCAATACGGAGTAATTGTTCTGTTTGATACCCTGAGCTCGTACTCATCCATTATTAACCCGATTATATCGCATTCTGTC
>LT855424.1:1130981-1147879 GCA_900184765.1 Hymenoscyphus fraxineus | reverse complement strand
GTGGATGTGGATGTGGGGAGGGATTTGTGGTAAGTGGTAAGCACTTTAAATATGTGGAATGTGTCTGGTAATGGAAAGGTATGAGGATTGAGGAGGTGTTAGGAGGATGTTGCCATGGGGGGATGGAGGGAGGATGTTGAGAGAATGGAGGTGTGGTGGGTTGGGTTTTCATCAGCGAGTAGATATTGGCTTGGTTAAGAAACTGGTTTGATGTATGGAAAGTGTGTCTGGATGTTGTGCTCTCTGCTTTTGTACTTGTAACCTCTCTTGAAGACATTCTTGAAATGGAATGGAATGGAATACTCGTCCTCGCATTTCTATGGTATTATACACTTTCTAGCGATGTGGATCCGTTCGTTGCGGATTGCGGAGTGATTATCCTAAGAACCTTTAGCGAGAGAAGGGTTTTGTTGTTGTTGTATTCTGGAAGTTCTTGGAGGTATCAGCTGGTTGTAGTGTACTGGTTAGGGGAATTATATATTCTATGTTTGAATGGCATATTGATTTGTTGATCGTGAGTGGGTTTTGGTAGACTGGACTGGAGTTATGTTGTGGGTAAGAATATCAATGCTTTCTTCAACTTTTGGAATATTGGAGAGTAGATTTGGAGTAGATTTAGAGGATATGGAAGAGTATACAGTCAGAGAGATGATGGAATTTGTTGGGTTGTGAAGTAGTTTGATGTTCGATGGGTTTGAGGAGGTGTGGTTTTTGTATATTGTATTGAATTGAGGGATGTTCGGAAGCTCTGATCTCCCTTTTCATGGTTGCTATTTTTGAGATTCTGAAGAGGATTAATAGATGGTCGACAGGGTAGATCTGTAATTATAGGTGCTGGTGATTTAGATTTACTGCTCTCTGTTTGGTTTGGTTTAGTTGTCGCTATCCTTGGAAGTAACCCTAACCCTAAGCACTCTTCTTGGAGAACTGAATGGTGGACTTGGAGGGCAGCTATTGGAAGGTTTTAGATAGATATAGAGGGAAAGGTTTAGTGTTTCATTCTTGGGTTTTGGTATGATGTGATTTCTTTGCTCGTGTGTTGAGGGGGGATTGTTATTTCGTTTGATGGGCTTTTTTGGCTTGGAGGTAGGTAGATATTGGAGTTTGTGAGGGGGGAAGTGGGGGTGTTAAGCTATTAATCATCGTTCGTGGAAGACAAAGAATTATATATCCCGTTTTTGGACGGACAGATTGAAAATATCAGGGGCGTATTTCATCTGGGTCTGCTATTTTAGATGAATTTTCTACTGATACAGAGATGCCTTTGAGTTCTTTGTATCATGTCTAATTAGATATCGAATTATACACAACTATTTAGCTTTCACTTATGTTCTTCTCCATATTGGGGTGTCAGAGAGAGCATAGAGCATATGATAAACCATTGTGAATTCACTTTGTCGTCGTGGCATTTGAAGAATGCTAGGATGCTGCCATAAAGGAACCACATCTATGAATTCGTAAATATTCCCACCTCAAGGAAATTCTTGGTATAGAGATATCTAGGATATCCAGGGGTTAAAAGAAAGGGTACAGTATATTCAGTTCATGTTGTCTAATTGCTAAGGAGTGGTGTTGTTCGAGTACTTATGGTGCTCGAACGAGTGGGTCTAATCATGTGACATAAACAAAAGGGATCGTATATATCTCAACAGAATATTGTGTAGTAATTTTTGTAGTTCTGCCAGAAGCGAGGAGAAAAGGGGGGCGAGGTGGGGGCGGTACTTCTCTCTGTGGGAATACACATGACCCGCCAGCATTCAGATAACTCGCTTCCCAGCGCATAACGTCATACTAATTTGTCTTTAGAGATCTAAGTTTCACAAGTCAGAAAACCACGGAAGAATGGCACCACGACGCAGACTATTCGAATTAATTAGCAGCTTCTCGGAATCTCGGTATCAGTAGGTTACCCCTTAAAGTTGGAGTTACGAATAGTGGCATGCCATTTATTCGCGGATGTGTACTTCAAGATAGAATTAAAGACACAATTCTATGCTTATACTACGATGTCAGATCCAGTGTAGTATGATCCGAAGTTCTCGCAGTCATAAAATCGAAAATCCGGCCTGTTTTTAGACAACATACACCCCGATCGTCAAAAATCATGAATGCGAACATCTATATTTAGAAGCTGCATATTTAATCACTTTTTTGATAAGAACACGATGGTAGGTTCAATTTCATTCAGCTGACTTTTTCTCAAATATTTCCCCCCCTACCATCAATCCAAAATCCAAACAGAGACATTGTAAAACTGTCAACACACTAGTACAGTAGCGCTAGCTTGATCGCCAAAACGTTTCATAAAACATCAAACATAACACACGCATTGCCCACATAGTCCAAATTCAACCCATGCTCAATTTCCATTCCGAAAACCTCGTAAAGTTCTTAAATTCCACCTGCTTCAAAAATGGTCAAAAGTTATGTCAAGTACAGTACATAAAAGGATACAAACTTACTGTTCACCACTCCTCTTGCTGGATGTTCCATGGAAGATCTTCGTCTCGGATATCCGCACAAAGGAAGAACTGGGCGTACTTACCCTTGCCGGAAAGCTCTCCACTCCTGTCTAGGCGGAGGTTACTTTTGAGCAAGGGTTTTAAGATTGATTCATAGCTTAAGGGGAGACCATTTCCTATTCTGGCATAAAGTTTGCGATAATACTCTGGCAGTCGTAGTCGCTTCTCGATCTTTGGCCTTCCTGTTATCAATAGTGACGGGTTAATTTCATCCATTGTACAATACTCTGATACTTCAAATTGCAAGTTTTCAACCTTAACATTTCTACCATAGCTATGGTGAGTTAGTCGCAAGGTCTCTTCGTGGTATTTTGCTATAAGTATAAGAATACTTTCGTAAGCCTTTTCGCCGGCAGCTTTTAGGAGTGGCTCTTGCAAAGAAAGATATTGTGGCTTGATCCATGGTCCTGAAATATATATCTTCGTTAGTTCCGTTTATTGCACAATCGCCCTTCAACCGAGAATTCCTGACCAATGAAGAGTACTTCTTATACCAATTGAAACTTGTACCCTAGCTCTAGGTGGAAAAGAAAAGACTTACCGGTCAAGTGTATAAGGCACTCTTTGAACAACAGCTTGTTCCTGAGTCTGGCCGCCGTTTCCAGTAAATTGCGGCATTCTTTTGCGATTGACTCTACAAAAGCTGTGCTATCCATCAAAGACGATGAAACTGCTTGACTGAGAATTGGGAGGCAGCGATAGTAATCTGCAAGCTGGGTACATACCGCCAGATGGGCGGCTGATTCGATAATAATTCCCTTGCTGTGAATTGCAAAGAGTACTGTCTTGAAGGCGTTGATCTGAAGGGGTATATCGGCTACTGTGGTAGTACTTGGCTCGAGGGGATCTTTCTATTAAGGTGCATGTCAGCAAAGTTTTTCAAGATGCCAGACAGTAAGCTGCCTCGAAATGTGTATTTAGGGTGGGCGGAAGTAGCCACCTTGATCTGCCATCCTGAGATAATTGACGTGAGAATCCCAATATTCTAGAGCAACTTGACGCAACACGCGAACCAAATATGCGAAAATTGTTTTCTCAATGTCCCTGAAATGTCGAGACAAACACTTCCCTTTTCCTCTCCAGAATAGAAGCAAGAACTTTTCCGATGTACTTTAAACATACCTTCGCGTGTTCCCACACCAGAGACCAACTTCCGTCATCATCCACCTTCGTCACCCACATATATTTGAACTCTGGATCCGAAGCCGGTTGATTTTTATCCGCCGAGTCGAAAAAGGACCTGAAGAACTCGGAATTCATCTTCAAAGCCATGGAATGGGCATGGAATTGTTGATCAAAGACTTGAAGATGGACGTCTGGATGTAAGTTGCGGCGGGCGAGCACGATTGGTGCAGGATCATCGGTATCGCGTGGACTTTCTGCCATGTTAATGTATGTTTGTCGGGTTTTTGAGATGTAAGGATGATTCAGGGAAAGACTTTGAAATGCGTTCAAGCTCTCTGCAATTGTTCTGAGAGGTGAATCTCAACGTGAGAGCTGGATTGAAGGCTTCCCAGGTTGAAGTGCGTTGGGAATCTGTTTGCTGCCCCGCACGTGCCTTACATAATCTCATGCAGAGGACCGACAACTCCATGCTGCTTTAGAAAAAGCTGCGCCATTTTCTAGAATTCTAAGGAATAAGTAAGAAAACATTCAGAGCAGTAGTCATGCTCCTACTCAATCTTTCTCGAGGTCAGCAGGTGGCAGGAACACTCCTGTAAAGAATCCAGGGACCATTCTGTTGTCAGTCGACGATCCAGCTCGCTTAACGTCAAGTCACATTAATGTTGAAAAGCCAAGAGTTTCTGCATTCGCATTTCATCTAATCTATGAATTTGGAGCGCGAAAGCGATCTATAAGCTGTCTTCTCTGAATTTCATCTCCAGACCTCTCACGTTTGTTACACGCTAAGCTTAAAAACATGCTCCGTTCCCCTGGACATTTCTTCGCAATCGACCGTAGGCTGCACAACTTTCATCCATGCCTCCAAATCTAGGAAAAGACTATTCGCATTGTTCTTCTCGGGGGATGTTCATCAACAGCTGCAAGTAAGCTCGTGGTATAGATTTCCGCAGAGGGAGACGTATCCAGATGACATCTACTCCGGTTCATATAGATCCACAAAGTCAAGAGACTATTCATTCTCAGCTCAATGGGGGACCAGTTATTGCCACACTCACATCTAGTCTCCCGCACACGACACCAAGAGTCACTATTTCCCCTGAGCTGTATTCCATGGAAGGTCTTGGTCTTCGACTTCAGCGCAAAGAAATGTATCCAAGAGATCCTCATTCTTTCCTACAACCATATCCTTCCCATGCAATTTAAGGTTGTTGGTCAACAATTCCTCCATTAAGTCATGAGCATACACAAATAGTGATCTGTGAAGGGCACAATGATTGTAATGTAGGGCATAGAGAAACTCTGGTAGACGCTTCTCGGGATCAAGATGACCAGACGGCACGGCTTCTCTAAGGCGTGAACACAGATGATCGTAATGATATAGACCTTGAAGCTTCCTAATCTTGTCGTTGATTCTTCCACACGCAATCCAAATCAGTCGTTTCACCTTCCAAGCCTCGAACTCCTCCCAAACCTCTTCAGGCCGACGCCAGTGAGCACCAGCGATGTGAACGACGCATTCTCGAAAAAGGACAGCGTTCTTGAGTTGCGCTGCTACAGGTAATAAAACCTTGCAGTCTCTGTGAATGCACGCTTGCAGATTGTGGGATTGAGCCAGGACCGAGGAAACCCAACTCGGAAACATTTTTTCATCCAAGCCGTAGTAGTCTGCCAACCCTACTGCCGAAACAAGTCCATCTACTGTGTTGATTGCCAGGGGATGATCATAGATTGCTGCCAAGACCAGGTAAAAAGCTTCGATTTCTGTTTCCGTGTCACCATTCAGTGGATGTTGAGATGCGGCTGTGTCATTCTTCCAAGATCTTACGTCAGTCAAGTCCAGAATAGGTAGTATTGAGCGATGCAAGAAATATTGACTGTAAACTCGAGACGTCTTCTCTTCAGCAATGCAGGATTCGCTTTCAAGACCAGATACCGCAAGAACTCGAAGGCTTGAATCGGAGATTGATACAACAGTTGAATTTTGCCACGTTAATTATTCTTGCCTCGCTTGGTGCTGGTATAACGAAAACAAATACTCACGACTCGAGATGTATCCTGGAGAGACCATGTGCCATCCTCCTCAGTAACTGACGTATACCGAAGTCGAAATGCGACAGCGCAGTCTGTCTCAGATCTTCCTGGCCAGTTGATGCTAGATCGAAAGAAGGGGGAGTGTAACTTTAGCCGCGCACTTTGGACATTGAACTCTTGCCCAAACACCACAATTTGGACGTCAATGGCGCCCATATCTGGCAATTGAAGAGTGATGGTTGTTGGTGTGGCGTTTCCGCTATTTGTTGTGGGTGTTTGAGTAGCGTCCATGGCTGAGAATGTTGTTCTGTCCTTGGAAGGTTGACTTGAAAGCTATGGAATAATTTTGAAGCCGCCGACTGGCGATCAAGTAAGAACCCTGGTCATTGCTTTGAACACGCTATTAAATATTGCTATACCAAAAGTCTGGCACTATTTAATCAATTCTCCTATTTTACCCAGGTAAATATGAAGTGAAAAGTATAAAATATTCTGAACTATTCGTATAATTAATTCAGTTGTATAAGATCTTTAGGATAATATTTTTATAACACAGGGGTGTACAGAATAATGCCCGCCCCTCTTACATAGTACTCGATGCACGTGATATAACTAGCTTCGTTGGCCTTGGCACGGGTACATAGTAGCGTACACTTGCGACCTGTACTCGTTGCATACATCCAATAGTCATATAGTAATATAGAATACTATTACCTTTGCATCCATCTTGTGCTATGAAGTTCACAGGGTTAATCCAAAATTGACTTTCAAGGTAGCAGACATTGCTGATAGTGGATATGTTATTGAGGCATCCTAGGTTCATAGGGTGAAGTAAAAGATCAAAGAGAAAGTTAAGCCAAGGAGGGTTCTGGCTGGGTTAGAGCTACGACCACCAAGACTTCACTTGGTTTATCTCTCAGCAACCTTTAGCCGAAATCCATAACCGAACCCCTGAACCGAACCCCTGAACATAACCGAACCCCCTGAACCGAACCCCTGAAGCTTCAATCTATGCCCAGATGCGTAACAACTAACGTTGAATCAAAATCTGTGAAAATCAATCACGTAATCGGATGGCACCAAGAAGTCTGTTCACATAAGACATAAGACAACAGCTAACTTTGATTGTATACTGGAGATCTTTTGTTTATTACTAGACGTAGAATTCACCCCTGAAATTCAGGGTTCCTCCATATCAAAATAGGACTCAAGATAGTCAAAGTAATGGAAATGTAGCTTGAAAGTTTTTGTACATCATTTAGAATTGACAACTAGTCTTCTTGAATAGACTCAGTCAGACCAGTTTTAGCCTGCAATACTCGCGGAAATCATCTCCATAGCCACTGCATCCTTCGTAAGAAAAGCAGATGTCAATTGACGCTGCACGCCGTCGAATCTTTCCCTGACTCTCCGGAAAGATTACCATCATCTACCAAGCTATTTCGTTGACATCCCATGGTAACATATCATCAGAAATCTCTGCACATAGAAATGTATCTTCAAACTTGCCTACACCAGCTTGGGCAGATGTGTTTAGTCGCAGGTTGCTCTTCAATGCGCTTTCCAGAATCAGACAATACCAGGTAGGCCCACCCTCACATTCAAGTTTTTCGAGAAGAGCTTTGTACAAACGAGGCAACTGGGCACGACGCATATGGTCTTTAGTAGTCCATGTGAGGGCCATGCTGAAGGCACCAAGATCGTTGTAAAAATCGTGTACCCGGGGGTCAGAATCTGCAAGCATGTCGAGGGTTTTGAAATGAAGTTCTGCGATCTTTAATTTTAGGGAGCGGTGTGCTTGTTCTGCAAGACATCGTAATGTTTTGTTTTGTATGCTTCGGTATTTCGTCTCATGAAACGATCCAACTAGATAAATCAAGCATTCTTTGAACAGTACCTTGTTTCGCAATTTGGCTGCCACGTCTAAAAGTTCCAAGGAGTTCTCTGGAAGATTAATCGTGAGACAGCTGGGACTGCTACAAAGACTGGCTGAAACTATGGTCTTTGGTTAGTTTTGACATTGATAGAATAGGGGCGAATATCAAAAGGCAGAGTGAATGATTTTATGCGCTCTATATGGGTGCCAGACCTTCTTTCAAGAAAGATCCAATCAGGAAAACAAAATTGAATTAAACGTACCAGCAACCGATAGGGTTGGAAGACAACGGTAATAGTCTGCAAGGGCCGTGACTTTGATTAGGTGGTCAAAAGAATAAATGACAATTGGAGAGTTGTACATCGCTTGGAGGAGGGTGCAGAAAGCTTCGACGTGTAAGGAGGGTGTTCCAGCCAATTTGGCGGTTGGGGTTTGATGCTACCACTCAATCAGTGCCCTTCTAATTAAAATCTAGCTAAGGGTCGAATGTAATAGGAAGATGCGTATGAGAAGACTGCGCATACCAGAGCCTCAGTGGAGACTAATGACCATGTGCCGTCTTCGTCAATTTGGGTTACCCAGTTGTAAGCAAACTCAGAATTCATTGACGAGGTCGAGCCAGCCTTCTCCGGCGAATCAAGGAACTTGCGAAAGAACTCAGAGTGCGTCTTTAGGCACAATGAATGAACATGGAAGGCCTGGTTGAAGACTTGAAGGTGGACATCAGGCTTGAGACCAAGTATGGGAAAGACAATGGGCGCGGAACCCGGCTCAGACGTGTGCGAGGTCATCCTTCAAGAGAGTGGAGGTACTGCGATTGAGTATTGAGGTGTTTGGGGACTGTCGAGGGTTTTAAGGTGTTGCGGTGTTGCGATTTGATGAGGACCAAGTGGTTGTTGTTTGAATGTTGAGGAGGCAAGAGGACGAGCAGTTCGCGCCTCGCGCCAGTGGAAGCGAAACTGAGCTCCTGAAAACGCGCTAGCACCCACTCGGCACGAGTGAATAGCTGGTATCTATCACATGTTTTTGGATTGTGGATAGACTATTTAATATCTAGGACTTAGCTAGATACTCTGTACTCCTGAATACACTCTTGATTCCACCCACTCTACGGACTACTTTATATTTTCTGCACGCTACACATCTTTCAACCATAGCAAAGAAATTAGCACAACTTAAATAGGAAGCTTCCTCTAGCCTTTTCTGAAATATTCTCACTTGTTGAACACCCTGGACCAATGAGCTGGATCGACTCTCAACCTCTTAGTACCCTCGCCCAAAGAAAAGCCTCACTTCGGATAGCTATTCAATCACATAAATGAAAAGCAATGATGCTTGTCATAAGGAGCATTACTTGAGTTTAATCAAATTTCATTATTAAAGAATTAAAATTAAACCCTCCTACTCAGTCAGCGAAAGCTACCCCTCTTCCCACCAACCAGCCAATATGCAAATATATCTTCCTGATCCAATGCGTAACAAAAGGAAAAGTTTACTCCATATTGAATGCATTTCCTGTTCCAAGGAACTCTTCTACATCTTAAATGCCATGCACGGCGAGACATTTATGCACCGTTACCGTTGTAACCGATGAGGTTGACGGAACCCTGAACACTGGTGACTTGACCAGAGGTGGCAAGAGCAGTGATGCGGCTAAGGACGGCAGCTGGGGTAGCAAGACCCTCGAGGCCGATGAGGTAAGCGGCCAAACCGGCGATGTGTGGGGTGGCCATGGAGGTACCGCTGATGGTGTTGGTAGCGGTGGTGGAACCAATCCATGCGGAGAGAGTGCTGCAAGAGTATTAGTGACTGTTTGTTTTATGGTGATTTGAGGGAGAAGCCATACTTGACGCCTGGGGCGAAGATGTCGAGAAGTGTACCATAGTTGGAGAATGAGGCACGAGCGTTGGTGCTGCTGATAGCACCGACAGTGATGGCACTTGGCTCAGATGCGGGAGAGTAGTTGGCAGCGTTGGCACCAGAGTTACCTGCGGCGACGACGTTGGTGACACCTGTTGGATATTAGCATTCGTTTTTTCTCAAAAGTGGAGTAGCCGAGAAGCGTAAATAGTGACCTCGCTCGCTTAGGACTTTGAGCACTAACCGGCGCGGACTGCAGCTGCAACAGCAGAGTTCATAGCAGAGGAAAATCCTCCTCCAAGAGACATGCTCAAAACGGATCTAGGCCGGGCGTTTGTGGCAACCCATTGAACACCGGAGATAACACCTGAAGTAGATCCAGATCCGGAGGAGTCGAGGACCTTGACAGCAACAATGCTGGCCTTCTTAGCAACACCATAGGTCCTTCCTGCAGCAGTTCCGGCACAGTGAGTTCCATGTCCGTACTCATCAGTGTTCTGGTATTTGTTAGCTATGACAATTGCATGTTTTCCAGAAAATACTTACTGGTGATCCAGAGATGTAGTTTGCACCCCAGGTAGCACGGCCCTCGAACTCGACGTGCTGGAGGTTGACACCGGTGTCTACAATGTAGATGGTAACACCTGAACCGGCAGTTGAGTCGTATACGTAAGAGGTGGTGGATGCAGCAGACTTGTGGGAAATACGACCAAGACCGTATGGAGCACCGGTTTGAGTGGTCAGAGCTTGAGTTCTCATAATTCCATCTTTCTCAACGTAGGCAACCTGAAAAATGTAAGAATATAAACGAAAGAAAAATGGCTGAACATAGGTACCTCTTCAGAAGCAGCAATAGCGTTGATGGTTTCCAAATCAGCGCTGACTTGGTATCCCTTGAAATCGACGATTTCATATGTGGCTCCGATAGAGCCAGCAGTGTCACGCTTTGAGATCAAAGAGTTGACATGCTCGACGTGAGAAGAGATGACTTCGGCAGAGACATCCTGCTTGTAAACGACAATGTAGCTGTCTGCGACGACATCGGTAGCATCAGCGTTGCGAATCTTCAAGTGATGGGTGCTCGTTGGAGCAGCAGCAACAAATGGAAGGACAATTGCTGCCAAAGCGGCGATCTTTGCAAAGTAAGGAGCCATAATGAATAACCGAGAAATTGCTACTGGTTTGGATGAACTGAGTAGGAAGGGGTAGATGCTGGTGATACGAAAAGGAAACTCAGACGGGAGATCTTAACATACTTATATATCTAGGATGTGGTTATTATCACTCACTCACATGTAAGGTTGAAGGCATGACCAGAGTTGGTTGTACGCCATAAACGAATGCCAAGAAAATACATGCATACCACAATCGCAGATGCAAAGGCGTGTGGTGGTGTTGACATGTCCTCGACCACCTTCTGCAATAGTACTAATCCTTGAAGTATAACTTTAGAGATCCCACTATCTGTCTATTTGGTCCAGGTCTATTGATATTTGGTGCTGCAGCTGGTACTTGCCTCTTTAGGCAGTTAACTTACATCCAATACACGTCTTTTAATGGGGTATACAATACTCTTTCCATATGTATTAAATCCAGGTTCACAAGTTCCGAAGCAAGGGCCATGACATCGTGCTTGAGAGCTGTCAAATTGCAATATGCAAGTGTAGAGTGCTCTCGTTATACACGGTAGATCAATGGACGCGATAAACCAAACCATAGTGTTGAAGTTCCATGATGGCTTATCGTAGCGCCAAATACTAAACATTCATCAAAGTGGAATTCCACCGTGGTGTAGAATCCTCCAAGGTGAGAGAGTCAGTTGATGAATTGTCCTTGGCAAACACGATATCTACTCAGAGTCCTTGAGTCTGATAGGAGATTCTGTTGATGGGGTTCTGCAGCAGAAGCAATTGAAGAACAATATGCATGGAAGCACAGCAATGGTAGGCTTCATTGCCCTGTAAGCGACCACCTTGAGTGCCGAGGATGCGATAAGATCTAAATATTGGTCCCTCAAATTCCAGGAACTGACTGCACGGCATTTTGTTTGTGTACCACACAATCCCAGATAGGAATGTCATCAGATGTTGACCTATCGCCAAAGAGTCTATGCATGGACTAGCAGCTTCGTACCTGGACCGATGAGGGGAAAAGTCCCGGTCGTGTTGTTGGTCTGAGCCCTCGATACCCGAGTTGACACCTGAAGCGAAGTTCCCTATTCGCTCCTCGCCAATCATCGTACCACGAGTGATCGTAAAAAGAAGGGTAGGGGCGTATTCCGTAAACACCTCGATCGTTAGTTTTTAACCCACAGGTTGTTGTCAACCTGCCAAATCCGGACGGCAAGCCGAGTATATATAATGGATCAAGCTGAAGATCATTGGCTGTAGGTCTCTTCTATTTCGAAATCTGCATGGAAATGTAAACTATAATCCAGGGCACCTGAGTAAACTATACTAAGACCTATTGTCCTACCTTAGTCATTACGGTATTTACATTAGTAATAGAAGTAATATTTCTAGTAGCGGAATAGAGTAATCAGATTAAAGTAATATGATACTAATAGTCGGGATAAGCATATAGAAGTCGAGAAACTCGGGTTTAGTATAGCTTACCTTAAGTATCTTGTGACATAGGGTGCTCGCAGTGCCTATAAACCCGGTAATCTTACAAGTTACTGATTTCCATGTATCTAAGAGGGCCTCCTTCCATTATCGTAAAGCCTAGCGGCTAGAAAATCGAAATTTCAACTTTTGACTTCAATCTCTTTTGGGTCTTTTCAGCATGTTCCCGGTTCATTTTGGAACCAGCTAAGGCTTATCACAACGTTATCGGAATTTCCAACGTATCCCTCCAAGGTTTGATATTGTCTCTATATTATCGTCGGTAGGACAAATGTCAACGTCAAGGCGCTATCATGAGCTTATCGCGGTAGACAGCTTGGCAGCATCAGGGTAAACTTGGTTGAGGCCGGTGTACAGTAAAGTACGGAGTTTAATTGGATGCTGGAGAATCGAGGCAGGGGCTTGGTTGGGATCTGCATATGTCGCCGCCAAGCAAGACGTGACCCCCCCACGTGCCCCCTTGCCACTCTTCGCGACGGCGTCTCACTTATGAGCGGCTGCAGCAATGAAAACATCACGAGATGGTCTGCTGGAGCAGGATCGAAGGAGTATAGATCCGCAGTGTCAACGATATCAACACTGAGCAGAAGATAAATTGTAACGTCGTGTCCGAGACAATTGGATTGTTGTGTTGAGGCTTTTGGTCTCGCTGATGAGGATGTCGTGACCGACACGACTGGACCAATTATGGGGGATACTCGGCACTTTATGACCCACTTTAAGCGAACCCCTGAACAACTCCCTGAGCAAATATATTATCCGTACAACGCATTCATCCTGTACGTATTGATAACGTATATAAATTCCCGTGGTGTTCAGCAAGCCAAGGATATCAAAAGCTACCCTCCCTTTCTGTACCCGATGCTATCCAGCTTAAGCCTTTAAGGCTTCCGTTTGACAAAGCAAGACTTACAAGAAGTATTCCCCTACGGTACCTACTGTGTCTGTTTACTCATCTTGGCGGAATGTAACACCTTCTCGAAAGGTTCTAAATGTTCCATCGTCCTGTCTTGCGCAATACTAGGCTAAGATTAGTTGTTGCCATCTCAAGCCACTAAGCCTTCGAATCTGATCGCGATTGTTAGTGATCGCCACACATCCACACATGCAGGGGGCCCCGAAAAAGAAAACATATGCATACTCGAGTATGCACATGCGACCATACTACTCGGTCTCGCCACAAAATTGTATGCTGCACGCAATACCATACAATACATTCGTCAGTTTTACTCCAATTCGCGCCGTTATCATTGGGACGAGAAATAAAATATTTCCCAATTAATTATGTAGAAGAACTTACTCAGCCTTACATCAGAAGCGACTACCGAACAGTCTCTTTGTAAATTAAATATTGATTAAATCAATCAGACGATCATCGGCTTGCTTGCTACTTACAGAAAATACGCTCTTCAAAAAATTGTCACCGGCGTGGGCGTCGTTCTTGGTGGTAGATTGTTGAACAAGATGGTGTAGGAATTTCCATTTAAAGAGATAAGGCGAGGAACCAATTACCTTCTTGGGTTGTCTTGCAATGGTGGGGGAATGGATGCCTTGACCATGATAGATTAAATTGGTTTTCGGACTTCGACTGGACTTCGAAAGTCGTTTGAAATGTTACCTCGGATCAGATGCCAGCTTTGATAGAAAACCACCAGTCGATATCCGTAGGACCGAGAATACCAGCGAGAAAACGTAATGAGAATGTCAAATGGAAACCGTAAGACTTTCCTCACGTTTTTTCAACAGTTTCGACGCAACTTGGAGGTTCAAAATTCACGATGTTCTTCTAGCTGTGTGACAGCACGCGCCGAGATTCTCAAAGCAACATTCATCTGAACTTCGCACGTGTAGTTGATTACAAGACTAATTGCTAATCTAATCAAGCCTTCTTGGCTATTTAGCATGAAAAGTACCGTTCTTTTGGAAACTCCCAGCTATTTGGAGGCGATTCGGAAGTCGGGCGCCTGATATATTCATACATGAGGAGCGGGGTTGAGTTCAACGGATAATTGTCAACGAACGCCGATCCGGAACGACTCCGAGGGATAAAATAGGACTTGGAGGATGCTTGGAAGTAGGTGAAATACGGAGATGTGGTCTGAAAGCCACCTGTTTTTTTTTTCGCGTGCTTTCCTTCTTCGCGATTGGGTATGAAAGTGTCAGTGGGAATAGGTGCAAGTGGCCATGTTCTCCGAGATCTGCTTCATGATTATTCTTACAGAGTACGTAGAGGGCCAGAGAAAGTGGGAATATTGTTCGAGAATGGGTAGAAGAATTTAAAACCACATCATTTAATTCTCCTACAAATTTTAGAACAGTTGTCATTCCTCCAGAGCGTTTTGCTCACTACGCCTCAGGGGTACCGAGTATTGCTCAACAGAAATCTTTGTCACCAATCTTCAACTCCCCGAACGCTTCTATTTCATTCAGGACCAAATACCAAAAGAGATAGGGTCGTAGACTGTTGTTGGGGTACATAACTTGGGTCTAGATCTATATGAAGGTGCTTTCTTTCTCGAGCAGTCTCTCAACGCAAATATGCAGACTATCGGCTCTGTAACCTAATATTGTGCTGCATCAATTGAGCCTGAAGTATGTTCTGGAGGGGCCCCAAAGATGTCACTTGCTTAAGGTGACAGACGGGGAAATATTTGCCCTCCCTGAACAGTCTGAGTTGCTTAGGATGAGATTGCATTTTCATAGATCCAGCGGGAAGTACCAGTTCTATTGAAAGTTCATCATGGAAATTACTTTCTTCTTCTTGCCAGTTTCCGTTGGTGCACTCTACAAGTATTTTCCTCAACGGGGGTCTTCGATGAAAGAAACCAGACATAACACTTGAGAAAAGGCCGATACCTTCGTAGTTGCCGCAATCTTATCTATTTGTTCTTTCCACGGACGAGTGTGCAATTCATAGCTATCCCTTTCAGACGCCAAAGGGAGCAAAAAAACGTGCACCCATCGTGGATATAAGTGGATGACCACTTGGGTCGCATTGAGACTCAAATGCTTGGAAACCTGTTCTAGTCAGCTAAATAACTTCGTTTTTCGGAGACCCACTTTGAGTGCACATTTTTGTTGCTCCCTTGATCTTCTAGAAAAGATATTTACAGTTCTCGAACCCAACTGAACAGAATCCATCACATTCACTTGATTAAAGGAAAGGAATACTTAGGCTTTTTCGCTAATCTAGATTTCTCATCAATCTTTAGTATCCAAATACCATATCCACGAGCTCACCGTTTCATCTAAAGCAGAGCTATTGTTTCCCTAAGCTATTTCTCATAGGAATTTACCAGAATAAGAAACCTATCCATCAAATCCACACATCACATACCAGATAATACATTATCTCCAACTCCTAAGACCAGATCTGAACATCGTAATTCTCCTTTCTCTTTTAGCTGAGTGAAACGAGTGATATCACTATGACTAACGTTGTCCCAAGAAAACTTGTAAGCGCGGAGATACCTCCGTTTACTCGGTATTCGATCAGCTAACCTCTCCACTTTTCCCTAGGGTTCCAGTGCTATTATAGACAAGCGATACATCTACCGAACCTGATACCAGAAACCATTCCAGACAAATTATAGAAACAAAATTCCACATCAAACCCCTCACCATCAACAAAACAACCCTTCAACAAGCCAACCACAACTTACCCCTAGTATCAACTTACTGCGTCTTACTCATAGTACTCGATATCCATTCTCCAATGCTCCATTCCAGGTATCTATCTATTCAAGCCAAACCTAAACTCAATATTATGGACCACCCAGAACAACCGACCCACACAAACGACCAACGACCATCGTAACGGGTTGAACGATTTAAACTTCTACTTGTATATATCACAGAAGATCGATTAAATCCAAAGAGGAAGGACGACACTGTCCAGATTACATGGGGGGACTTTTATGTAACTGGCGAATCAGAGATGCTGAGTTGGGCGATATTATGATACGGACTTTTCTTATGTACGTACTTTGTATGATTTGCGTGAGAGTATTTAACTTTAACTTTAACAAACTGCCCTACCACGTACCCTTCCCTAAGTATTAACCTACCTAAACAGTAGTATTAAGGTATGTAGTAGAGGGTCAGAACTAGAATCAGGACAAGGGGTACATGTATGATAAGTCAAATTCTGGACGTCACGTCCTTTGGGACACTGGATGTCGCTCGCGGTGGATACAACAATACTGTAACACTCCATTCAACTGTTGATTGAGGTATTCTCAATCTAGCTAGGTGCCTACCTAACTAATAAGTAGTACTGTGCCTATGAACTCGTAAGCACACCACACCATAAACCCACCCTCCACCTATACAATCCACGAACGCACAATAAACAATGACATCATACCTTCATCCCCCCTCAACCCCTCTCTTCCCTTCACCTCCCCTATCTCCTCTCTCCCCTTCTCCTTCCCGCACCCCCAGATATGCGATTCGATTCAATTCCAGTCTAGTCCAGTATAATATAGAAAGAGAAAACACTTCTCTCTCCCTCGTATTGTTTCATAATTTTTCATATTCATTTACATTCATATTCATTATACCCAGCTGGAGTATATACAATTCCCCTTCATACTTCTACTTCTTCCGAGTGCTTCTTGAGGGCGAGTAAAGAGGGATTAAGAAAACGACGACGATCAGAGTAGAGTAGAGAGAGTGTAGAGATACGGGAAAAGAGAAGGAGACCGATCGAAGGAAAGGAGAAAGGAGAACAAGAAAAACGAGGATAACGTCGTTATTTACTCACCAACTTACTCAAAAACAACAAGAACAGCAACATCCAACATCCACCACCAATCCACCTCTTCAAACCCCCTCAAACGCCTCTTTGAAAAATGCGAA
>LT855424.1:1065577-1130171 GCA_900184765.1 Hymenoscyphus fraxineus | reverse complement strand
ACTGAACGAACTAATAGTTTGGATTTTATATATAAAACCAACCAAAAATTCATGTAAACTGAACTGAACCAACCAACTGACCATAACTGACTAAACTACTGGCCACACTGAAGGGGAGGGGTAGTAGTTGCTTTCTGTGTTTGGCAGTGGAGGGGGTACGGGTATGAGGTTGAGGTTGAGGGAGAAGGGGAAGGGGAGGAAATAAAGGGAGAAGATGTGCTAGGAGGTGGTGGGATATTCTTCAACACGTTACAAAAGCACACAAACCCCAACCCCATCTCCATCTCCAACTCCAAAAACAAAAACAAAACCTCCGCCCTAGCCACGCACCTCCAAACCCAATTCAACTCCTTCCTCACCTCCTGGACCAGTCCCACAAAACACCTCTACCTCTCAGGCCTGTACACACACCCCTCCTTCCAACGACGGGGCATCGGGACCGCATTCCTCAAGTACGGCCATGAGAAAGCCGATCGCGAGGGTGTCCCGAGTTTTCTCATTGCGAGCGCGATGGGACGACCGTTGTACGTGCATAAAGGGTGGAAGGAGGTCGGGGGCGTGAGTGTGGATTTGAAGGATTGGGTGGAGGGTGCGGAGGGGGGAGATGCTGGGTGGGGGGTTTATAGGTATGCGTTTATGGTTCGGATGCCTAGGACGGGTGCTAAAGGGAATAGGGGGGATGAGGAGGTGAGGAGGTGAGGAAATGAGGAGGAAGGAGATGAGGGGTGATAGATTGGATGGGTAGTGTAGGTTTGTTGTATACGATACCAAATTCTTGAATATTCAATGAGGGGAAACATGAGGGTGTTTCCTTGCCCTAATATTAAAAAAATCAAAAGTACTCGTATCCCTAGCTTTCCTGTAGTAGAATTTTAATCTCGCAACAGAAAAGCACATGAAGATATTGGAATCAATGCTTATAACCGACACACATGGATTCTCGAACTTTCAGCTTAACTCGCCTGATACCGACTTCCGGGATTTTGAGCTGATTTCAACTGAAATGTCCTTGATCTAGCTGGATGTACCAATAGATAATGGGTAGGCTGAAAAAAGGATCTCGATCGTTGCAACAGATACACCTGGTGCGCTATGGTGCGATGACCATACAGCTACTCGTACTTTGCTGTACAGTAATCGCATCTGCCTAATGTCCGACGGATACAAACCCGACAATTCTTCATGCAAGATATCTCGATGACGGGGCGCTGCAGAAACCTTTGCAATGTCACTCTCGACTTTCAGAACCAAAGAAAAGTAGGAACAAAAAGTAGCTTGCAGAAAGAAGCAAAAGAATGGTGATGTCACCATTGTATCGTGGCGCTTTTTATATCCGAAAACCCTCGGGGATGAAAAAAACAAAGATATGATCGGATTTCCGCATTTCGGATTTTAGACATTTAGTTCACTAGAACCAGCCAAAGGAGGGGCGATGAGGGGTAAGGCTGAATAAAGGCGCAGGAGAAGTTGAGGTGGAATGGGAGGTATAAGTAGCTCCCATCCTCCGTAGACGTCTGCCAAACTGTTTCTCTTGTCTTCTTCAGAGCACTAATCCAATACTCATCAAGTCTCATTTTGAAAACGCGACTAAGAAAATGCCATCCCTTCCGAAAACCTACAAAGCCGCGGTCTTTGAGAAGAAAGGTGCGCCTTTCTCTCTCCAGGATCGTGAATTGAAGCTCCCTTCTCAAGGCGAGGTTCTTGTCAAAGTCATTGCATCTGGAGTCTGTCACTCTGATGATGGTGTGAGGGGAGGAGAATTTGGTAACTCATTTCCGATTGTACCTGGCCATGAAATCATTGGAGAAATAGCAAGTGTTCCAGATGGAGAAAAGAGATGGAAAGTTGGTGATCGGGTTGGTGGCCCATGGCACGGAGGCCATGATCGAGTTTGCAAACAATGTCAGCGCGGACAATTGTAAGTGTGTTCTGAATTGGTTCTTTTCCGTTCATTAGGAGAGGGATGGGATCGTATTCTCTCTCATAATAAGACGAAGTTTTGTTCTGCCAGCTGTTTTGAAAATCCAGAAAGTTGCTGAATAAGACAATGCTAATTCCGAGATCTTCTGCAGTCAAATGTGTCAAGATGGAGCCATCAATGGAGTGACTCGAGATGGAGGTTATGCCGAATATGTCCTATTGCGATCAGAGGCAGTCGTCAACGTTCCCAAGGATGTTGATCCAGTACAATATGCGCCAATTCTCTGTGCTGGTATCACAGTCTTCAATTCCATCCGAAAGTGTAAAATTACACCTGGCGACCTGGTTGCTGTCCAAGGACTCGGAGGACTCGGCCACTTGGCTGTTCAATATGCCAACAAGATGGGATATAAAGTCGTTGCCCTCAGTTCAGGCAGTTCGAAGAAGGACTTTGCTGCCAAACTTGGTGCACACGAGTACATTGATACCTCCAAAGGCGACGCAAGCAAGAAATTGATGGAGATGGGAGGAGCCGCTTTGATTGTCTGTACCGCTCCCAATGCCAAGGCCATCAGTCCTCTCACTGCTGGTCTGGAACCTGGTGGAAGAGTGTTGATTCTTGCGCCTTGCGGTCCAGTCGAGATCAATTCAGTAGATTTGATCATGAGAGCAGCAACTGTTGCCGGCTTCCCTAGTGGTCACGCCTTGGACAGTGAGGAAGCCATTGCATTTACCAAACTTCATGGGATCAAATGTATGGTCGAGAAGTTCCCATTGAAGGATGTACAGAAAGCCTATGACCACATGATGAGTGGTGATGTTCGCTTCCGATGTGTTTTGGTCATGTAGGGATTTGTTTTTGGAATACTACGGGCTACTATTTTCAACAAAATGAAGAATTTTTTACAGTGAATTTTGTGTACTCGAATAGCAACTCAGATTCATGCGAGTAATACCAGATGCATCTGTAGCTGCAGCTCCACCCGACGGCAGTTGCGGGTGCCCTCGTTTAGCGACACGTGCCGAAGCTACAGTGCAGTCGGGTACACCGTACCTAGGTACTTTACGGAGTACTCTAGTGCAGGTGCTACCTGTGGACAGCCCTGGAGTTGCCAGACACCACTACGTAACGCTCATGCTTGTACAGTAACGGCCCGCCTGAGTGAGCCAGTGAAGAGTGGAGTCGAGACAAGGACCAGCTCCCGCAAGGTACACACTACTACTGGTCCTACCAGTATCTGTCTACCGGTAAGTACGGTACATAGCTACAACCTAAATTCGACGTAGACACCTACGAAACATGCCCGAGTAATTGCTCAATCGAATATGTGGCCCTCTTATGCCCCTCTTCATTCATCATACTCGTGAACCATGACCAATTGGGAGACTGCAGATGGTATGGGTATGCTAACCTACTTCGAAGTAACTCTTGTTTACTTCAGACACCAGACTTGTGCAGTCGGGTGTCAATTGAAATGGCCGCAACTAACAAACTCCAGGCTCAACACCATCATGGACCAGCATCTCCACCCATCTCCTGCGAGCAGAATTGGCTCGACGAGCGGAAGCTGATGGGCAATCGCCTGCGCCTGCGACTGCGACTGCGACTGCAAAGCCAGAATGCGGATCCGGAGTCAAGGGGAGCTACAACACGTTCGCGCATCTAGGTGCCTTAGTTTTAATACTAGTCTTGAGCACAACCGGTACGCCGTCGCCGTCCATTCCCCGCGTCTAGTCGAGTCCAACATGGTGTCTAGCTAACGTGTTGACACTAGCTTGCGGATTTCCTCTGATATCTCGGAAAACTGCGAAAGCATCATTTGCTAATAGATTCATCTTCCTCTCCCAGCATTTCGGGACCGGCGTTCTGATCGCCACGGCCTTCATACACCTCCTGCCAACCGCCTTTGCCTCTCTCACGAACCCATGCCTTCCAAACTTTTTCAGTCATAGATATACCCCACTTGCTGGGTTAGTGGCCATGGTCTCGGCCTTGGTGGTGGTTGGAATTGAGCAATTCTTGACATTGAGAGGAGCCGGTCATTCACATGCACATGGAGGATGGGAAGAGCTTTCCGAGGGAGAGGAGGAGATACACCACAATCATAATGGGCATACCAATGGACCAAAGAAGCCCAATGGAAGATTAGGAAGACTGGGGATAAATAATCGGCCGGCAGATATCTCGATACAAGACGTGGACTCATCAGAGGGGCTCGTGGCCGGTGTTTCCCCTCTTCCTGTTGCTACACCACAATCTGGGGAATCGCAAAGCCAGGGGCAATTGGAAGACGATGACGACGATTCAGATCTTGAACTTGACGAGCTTGATAACAACGCAGAAATACTCAACAAAAGATCCAGTTCACAACCTCGTCAGCAATCAAATTCGTTACTTTCCCCTGAGGAAGAAAGGAAACGACAGATTATGCAATGCCTGATGCTTGAAGCAGGTATATTATTCCACAGTGTATTCATAGGTATGGCAGTTTCCGTCGCTACCGGGCCACCTTTCGTTGTCCTCCTCGTAGCAGTTTCTTTCCATCAATCATTCGAAGGCCTCGCCCTAGGTTCACGCATAGCAGCCATCAACTTTCCCCGCCATTCCCCACGACCCTGGCTCATGGTTCTCGCATATGGTGTCACGACTCCCATTGGACAGGCAATAGGATTATTCGTCCACCGACTCTACGACCCCCGAAGTACCGGCGGGTTACTGATGGTCGGCTTCATGAACGCCATTTCGAGCGGCTTGCTCCTTTTTGCGGGATTGGTCCAATTACTGGCGGCGGATTTCCTGAGTGATAAGAGTTATGGGATACTAACTGGACGAAGGAGGGTGGAAGCTTTTGCCTCTGTGTTAGGTGGCTCGATGTTGATGGCGCTCGTGGGGGCTTGGGCTTAGCCCTTCCATACCCCGCCTTGGCCTTTTTCTTTTGATATCTGACTTGTTGCATTTACGTCTTCTCAAGTATTTGTGAGATATTTGTTGCATTGCATGGCGTGGGGATTTGTTTTTTTTCTCTCTCTCTTTTGATGTCTGGCGCTGTTCCCGCCTCTCTCTCTCTGTTAGTATTAATGGATCAACTCTTATTCTTACCCTTTTCGGAAGGTACCCACCCTCCTCTTGTTCCTTTCGTGGAGAGATGTTTCTCCTCCCGACATAGCTCCGAGTCCCTTCCTCTCTCTATATACCCGCTTCCCACCCTCACTTTTGATACTCTTGTTTTGGATGTTTGATATGTGATAGACCTTCCGAGACCTTTTTACCTCTGCTCCGGGTGCGTCTGTGTGGTGCACGTGGGTTGGGTACTGCGTTTGTGGTTGTGTATGCATGTATGTATGTATGTATGTATGTATGCTCCGCCGTTCTGTCACATTTCTTGGGTTGGAGTAGTACATATATGGGGACTTGTTTCATGGTGTTGTATCTCTGGATGGGGTTGGGATTGGGTTGGCTGGGGTGGGAGAGGGGGGTGTTGGGTGTGTGTGGTCTGGTTGGATGGAATGGAGGAGGGAAGAGAGCGGAGAATTGGAGTGTTGGTATTGGGTACCTGAGGGTACTATACTTTGTTGGATTTTTGAGCTGCTGATGGAGACCGGGTTGAGATTGGTTGAGTTGGATTGAAATCTTTTGGTACTGTAGTTTGGATCGGTGGGAGGTTGTCAGGAGGAAGTATTACGTATCTAGTACTCGTAGTCCTAGAGCTTCCCGTACTTCGGTGCTATATATAAGATGGGATGAATAGTACGGGGGATATCCTAGATTTACATTCTCTGTCTGTTATTTCTGTACGCTGCTCTTTTTTGTTTTTGTTTTGGTTGGTGGACTTGGACTTGGAATTGGACTTTATTTATGGAGGATTTTCTAGTTGTTGGTTTTTTAATACTTACGGGTACGGAGTACGAGGAGGTACTTCTTGCATTTGCGTTTATGATTTCGGTTATGGATGGAGTGTATGGATGGACTGTACTGTATGCTAAGTAAGTATCTTAAGTTGGAAAAGAGAAGATGATCTTGGAGGATGGGCGGGCGGTGGGATGGCGGTACTACGGTAGAGGGGGAAAAGGAGCTTAGGCGCGTGGGGGGTTGTGCATGGAGGGTGTAGGGACCGTAGTGAATCGATGTTATAAGAAATACTCGGGTAGACGAGTAGAGTACGGAGCAGTGTGGCACAGTATAAATTGGAGAATTCTACTCTTCTTATGCGTAGAAGATTTCGATGAGCGGGAACTTCGAGTTGTTTGGACTTTTCTACGTAGGTCGAGACTTGAAGGCTGTTCTCTGTCTGAATGGCTAAAAGCTTCTCTGTACTTTACGAGCTTACTATGGTATTTCTTGTAACAGCGGTTTATTGCTGTAGATGAGATGGTGCTGGATATTGCTGGATATCGATTGGAATGTAGAAGAAAAGGGGATGGGGGAGAGATGGGATTTGATGTGAGGTTTCTCCGTTGATCTACATTACGAAGTTACCCTACTATGGTGGTAAATCGTCCTTACCCTTAAGGAAAATAGGTGGAAGGGACGGTCGAATGGATGAAGGGTAAAATGACACTTTTGGACCACTTGGAGAAAAGCTTTATGCAGGGGATGAAGGACTTCTAAATAGCGAGTAGGAGGGCTTAGTTTGCGCTGTTTTGTAGAAGTACTATTCTGGACGTACGAGTACCCTACCCTTATCATCCTCCTCGAGAACGATTTCCCACGGTATCAAACAATTGATCTCCCCTCGGAATAGATCTTCTACTTACAGCCTAGTCTCTCCAAATTCCAAGCGGACTTTCCTGTCTCACCTCCACGACCATCCTAATTTGAATCGAGCCGCGCGAGCACAGACAGACACCTGCGACTGCCCGCTCTGCCAATGAGGAACGAGTTGTTGAGGCCTAGGAAGAAAGTTCCACGGCCTTGATTCTCTCGCTTCACCAACAATGCAAAGGGCACTAAAATCCAATCACTGATGCGCGAGCTATGGGCATTATCCGGCCCGTGTAATAGTTACGTAGGGTGGAACCAGGCTCGCGGTTCGACTGGGTGGCTCGGTGGATGTGCGATGGGTACGAGTAAGCGAGACGGTGGATACTGTGGGGGGCATGACACGGAAGATTGTCACATTTTTTTTCCAGATCGCAGATTTGAGGGTGGGTTGGGTTGGATGTGATGGGAGAGCATGGGTTTAATGTGACGTTGGGGAGCCTGTGGCCAATGGCTGGCAAGGCTGTGCCGCGATGGGGAGATCAAGGGGCTGGGTGATGCGATGGGTTGTGGAACTGCTGTGTTTTGTAGGTCGCTTTTGGGACGGCGGCTTGGGGTTCGGTACCCGTGGGTTGGGAAGGGGAGGGAAGTTTCTTTGACTTCGTTTGAGAATGCGTGTGGGAATGGGGATGAGAATGAATTGCTGACAAGATCTAGAGTACGAATCTGGAAAGTAGTTGGAGGCGTGGTGCTGCTGGACTGTATAACTCTAACCTCGCTTAATTCCTGGATGCCCAAATCAAAGAACCTGTGTAGTCGAGTCAGGTTCAGTACCCACGACACGCCCTACAATTGACGTTATCTTGCTTTGTTTGGTGTGGGGTACGTACGTATGGACACTCGAATTCCACGGGTTTGCATGCAGCCCGCAAAGTAGGTTGCCATCACTCCTTCCATGGGACTTCTTCGCGCTTTCTTTTCTGGGATGCTGGATGAGAGATCTTGGATAAAAGGAGGTAACCAGGAGTCCCACGGATTAATGTGATCCACAAGTACCTGACGTGGTAGGGCCTCATCCCCACCCGCTCGCTTCTCCCTTTCGGAGATTCTTGAGGGCATCATTGGGATGTTGTATGACAGGCGGCTGAAATGGGAAAGGGTTGTTGGAATGGTTCCGGAGATTTTCAGAGGTCCATGGTTCACGGAGAGTATACAAATGAACCCCACTCATAAGGATACTAGCTGGGTCACATAGATTGCCGAGTCCAGCGATGTGGAAATGTGATAGCTAGGACGAGGACATGTCTCCTGTTTTCTTGAAGCATATAATGGTTTGGATATCTCGCTCAGTTGTTTTCTCTCCATCTCTTCACCTCCAAGAGTTTCTAGCCTCACTCCTTCGGCTTTAACCTTCTTTGTTCAGTCTCCAAGTCCTATCTTGTTCTTACGTCTACATCGCAAACATGAGATCTTTCGCCATCTTCTCCGCCGCGGTTGCTGTGCTCTCTTCGGGGGCTAGTGCTGCCGGTGTTACGGGTGCGGCTGAGGGCTTCGCTAAAGGTGTTACTGGTGGTGGGAGTGCGAGTCCTGTATACCCGAATACCAATGCCGAGTTGGTTAGCTATCTTGGGGATAGCTCTGCGAGAGTCATTATTTTGACCAAGACGTAAGTCTCATCCTCACCACCATATGTTTGTATATCTCCTAACAAGTTACAGGTTCGACTTCAGAGGTACCGAGGGAACTTCCACTGGCTCAGGATGTCTTCCTTGGGGAACGGGCTCCCAGTGCCAGGTCGCTATCAACAAAGATAACTGGTGTGGAAACTATCAGCCTGATGCTCCAACTACCTCCGTTACATACGATAACGCTGGTTCCCTTGGAATCACTGTTAAGTCTAACAAGTCCCTCGTTGGACAAGGCTCAGCTGGTAAAATCCTCGGAAAGGGAATCCGTATGGTCTCCGGTGTGAAGAACATCATCATCCAGTATGTCCAAATATCCAAGTGATAGTATAACTCTCTAATACCCCACACAGAAACATCGAAATCTCCAACATCAACCCCAAATACGTCTGGGGCGGCGACGCCATCACCATCGACGGCGCAGACCAAGTCTGGATCGACCGCTGCACCACCTCCCTCATCGGCCGTCAACACATCGTCCTCGGTAACTCCGCATCAGGACGTGTCTCCATCACCAACAACAAGATCGACGGCGTGACATCCTGGTCCGCAACCTGCGACGGCTACCACTACTGGAACATGTACTTCACCGGCTCCAACGACCTCGTCACCCTCAAGGGGAACTACATCTACCACACCTCCGGCCGCGCCCCCAAGGTCGCTGGTAACACCCTCTTGCACGCCGTCAACAACTACTGGTACGATAACTCGGACCACGCTTTCGAGATCACTTCCGGAGGAAACGTTCTCGCTGAGGGGAATGTCTTCCAGAATATTGATCGAGTGTTGGATACCACTCCCACTGGACAACTTTTCACGGCACCAAGCACTGGTGCTAACTCGGCCTGCTCTGCTTCCTTGGGCCGTGCCTGCCAAGTCAACGGCTTTGGAAGCAGTGGGACCTTTAACCAGGCTGATACTAATTTCTTGAGCAACTTCAATGGGAAGAGTATTGCGTCGGCTTCTGCTTATGGTGGTGTTGTTGCGAGTGTTGGGAAGACTGCTGGTATGGGACATATCTAAATCCTTTATTAGTGTGTCGTGGATGGGGTGAGGAATGTGCATATAGGTGATGTGAGAAGGTTTTGTAAATAGGTGGAAGATTTCTTTTTTGGGATTGTATATAGTTTTGTGTATTTATTCTTTTGTTTCAGTGTATATAGATATAGATAGTTACTTATAGCGATTTTGAGCTGGATACTGCGATGAGCATATTCCTTTTTCATAGATTCTTTCCATCCCTCCCCTTTGAAAGCGTAAAGTATATTACCTGATATTCACTCAAGCCATCTCCGATTCTTTTGACCTCTGCTTTCTCTCTCACCTCCCCACTCATCTACATCCCCCTACAAAATCCCACCCCATCCCATCTCACGACCCTTTCCGCATATTTTGGTCCAGCTGCTAACTCGATCAAGGCCTTAATTTCCTCTATGAATAATCCGACATAACATCCCCGAAATTCCAGCTCTACAAATTAGATGCCAAAAAAATACTTTAGATGTTAATTTGTATCTGTGAATTATTTCGAGAATATAAAGAAAGGATAGTGATACGATGTACCGGCTAAAAATATGGAGTTTTTCTGTAAGATTACAGGTAGAGCAACCCCCTCCACTATCACCATCCAACCATACATTCCCAACAAACTCCCCAGATCCATCCCTCACAAAACCATCAACATCCATCCCATTTCCTCTATCCCATAAAAAATACACTTTCCAACCCCAAGTGTCAGTGCACATACTTTACCAATCCCTCGTTAGCGATATGGTCCGTGTGTACTGCGATGTGCAAAGGTGGGTACCTAATAAACCTTTTCACGATATCACAATATTCCGATGATACAAGAATAGAAATATGATATGATATGATCGGTTTCTTTTCGCCACTACCGATATGCAGGTAGAGTGGGTTGTTTCGTAGGTTTTTTAGTGGAGGTGACGGGAGAGATTGATCGTATTATATATTGGAATGGGGGGGCTGGGATGGGATGGTGTGGGGTTACGGTATGCTACATGGCATTTTTGAGAGGTGGGAGAGGTTGTGGGGAGGGGGGAATGTGATGTGTTTGAAGGGGTTTGGAATATGGGGAAGTTTTTGGAAGTTTTTGGGGTTTGCTTTTGTGGGGGACCTTTGTGAGGACTGAGAATGAGAGGACTGGGAGATTTATTGTAGGATTGGAATCTTTTCCAGCTCTCACCATTCGTTCGGAGATGATGCTGAATAAGACAGAATCTTTCGACTTACCTGAGAGTTAACTCGGCATTGGGTCAAACCCCCTCTCTGTTACTATCATTCTGGTGGTTGTTGAGTTCCCTTGTCTCGTCTCTGCTCTGGATTTGGATGGGTTCCGTTTTCGGTGGCTAATTGTGGAGTACACTATTGTGTACTTTGGAATATGGGCAAAAGGATTTTGTATTGCGCTATTTTTTGTTCTCTTCAAATTCTCTTTTTTCTCGCGAAGCATGAAGTGGGAGAACGTGCAAGCTGGTAAAATTTGCGGCTTCAACTGTACTACTCTTTATTGCTTCTGATCATTATCATTACTCGGAGCTCCAGCTCAAGCGATTTCCCTTGAATCGTATATCCCAAAGCGGTTTCTACTCGAAGGATTCCGTTTAGAAGAGATTCTATGTGTTCATCGTTCGTATTCTTCGCCCTCTCCGAGGCGAATGCAGCTCCAAATCCGCTCCTGATTACATCGCAGAATAAACACATAAATCGTAATTACTTCCCCCTCCCCGTTCTCACCTGTCGAAGTTCTTGGAATCAATCTTCAATGAGACCTGTACCTGCACGAGCCCTTGATCCCTCTTTTCATCGCTATCATCCTCCTCTACGTGCTGGTACCCAAGGCCCCCAATAACCACTATCTCTCTTACAATCCTTTGGTGAAATCAGCTCGCAATTCAAAAAGGAAATAGTAGGGGAAAGTTCACTAACCTGATTTTGAGTCCCGAAATCTGGATATGGCAGTTGAATTACTGAAGAGCGGGTATTAGTAACATATGTCGTTTCAATCTCAGAGTCTGATTCTATTGTTATGGAGGTCATGGATAGTCTTTGGGGTTTCCTCGGGGGTGTATAAATTGGGGATGGGAATTTGGGTGAGACTGACGATACTGCTGACATTGATGAATTCGGATGGGTATGCAAAGATTCAGGAACTGGCGATATGGGACGGACCGACGACGACCGTCGCGAAGATTTCCGTGGTATCGGCGGACCCATATGTTCTTCATTGTCATCAACGTCGACTACTTTTTCATATCTAGTTCCTTCCATTTCCTTCCCTCCCCCAACTCTTGAAACTCTCCACAATGCTGCTCTGTTCTGTGGCAATCCGTGCATCGCAGCGTTAGCAGTGTTATCTCTGGGCGGATATTTGGGAGGCGGTACTGGGGCGGGATCGTCTCTTGAAGTGGGAGAGAATTGGATGGTCCGTTCGAGGGTTGAGATCCTTCGACGTGTACGTAGAGCCCAAAAGAGACCTGCTAGAAGTGCGACTACTCCCAGGGTGACGCCAACTCCTAATCCGGCTTTGGCTCCTGGTGATAAGCCCTTGGGACTCGTTGAAGAGCTAAGGACAGTTGGTGTTTGGGATGGGCTTGTGGTTATAGAGCCAGTGGTAGGATTGACGGTCGGATTTTGAGTGAATCGAGATGAAGATGGGGTTGCCGGTGCAAACAAATTAGTTGGATCAGGAGTTGGCTGTTGAGTTTCTTCGCTTTGCTGAGATGATGGTAGAGAACTTGTTGAAGGCTTGATAGAAGTCCTTGAGCCTGGAGCCCAGGAGTCAGATGGTCTCACGAAAACTGTTGGCGTCACGATGATGGATTCGGTAAGTGTTCCCAGTGCTGTTGTCCTTGTTTGCGTGATGATGCTAGTGATAGACTCTACTGGAACTAATATGCTGGCGTCTGGTGCAGATGCCCATAACATTCCCGTCCACGTTCCAGCAGTAACCGTAGCCGTCTCTTGTCTCTCCTCTCTGGCTTTCAACATAAAACCACGAAAGGATCCTGCGAAATCTTTTGGGCGGTAGTGTGTGAGAGCGTTGGTCAGACTATCACCGACAGTCAGTACTAAGATTAGAGTCTTGAAACTGTTCATTTTGCTCTCGAATAAGCGAACAAAGTTTTGATATGAGGAAAGAATGATTGAAGAGTGACTTGAAAGGTACACAGGTTTACTTGAGATGTTTGAAAAGGTTCAATCGTCGAGAATTTGAGAGGAGAGAAGTTGAAATTAAAACGAATGTTGATACACAGGAAATTAAACACGGCTGTGAATCGCCACAATGGAGGCAAGGCAATGAATCTAGATGAAGACTTCCAAAATTAACAGTTATTCACTTGTGCGGCTGTTCTGAAAAGGTGTACTCAAGGGAGATGATTGGATCGTTCGAAATTTGATGGGTTTAAATAGAGCGTCATGAGGCTTAGTGTGGCTCATCTAGGTGGCATTTCTCGCAGTATAAATTCACCAAATCTGCAAGAATTAGCGGACTGTAGTAAGTGGTTAAATTTTGGCTCGAGGAGTCGAGGTCATGGATGCTTAGTAATCTCGGAGAGTATTAGCTATTTGTATAGAACGAGTTCTCTGTAATAAACAAACAACGCGGAGAGCCCAGGTTATGTTGTAAACCCAAGAAAGATGTGCCGTATGTGTTATCATCCTTATTACAAACCAAAGAATGTAACATCAATGAGTATATTTCAAGAGAAGATCTGAAGAATCAAAACACAAAAAGAAACCCTTTATTATTTTGAAAAGCACAACATCCATTCGCAGAACTCCTCGACCAAGTAAACATAACCCACCGCGGAAGCTGTCCCTTATATATTTCTTTCATACATCGCCTTCACTCGAATATAGTACCATAAATGGGGAGAAGACTAATTATGAATTGGGCAGGATAATGAAAGTGTCCGGGATTCGGCATTTGGAATTCCTCTATATTCCATAGTCAAGGTCTAGAAAGTATTATCCCCTTTGAAACACCTTGTAGAATACTCCATATTCCATGGCAGGTTATAGAACTCTAGGGTAGGGTTGATCATGTGATTTATTTAAAGTTATTGCGGCCTGTTTGACCAATCAAAAGCTTAGTATTTACCTCAGCATTAGTGTACTCTAGCTGAACTATTTATATATCTAGAAGTGTATTACTCTAACACGCAATAAGCGCACGCAAGCTTGTGGTATGGGGCTGTCTAAGATAGTTAATTATTGATCTAGTCACCAAAATTTACTTGAAATAAAGTTTTCTTATTGGTCAGATGATACAATATGTATCCTCTGGAATTCCATAAATCCAAGCGACCTCCCCGCTGAATATATCTATTCCATATATAATGCAGTCTCTAGAACGTTCAATATACAAAGATGCCATGGAATCGCATTCAAATGCAGATTACTAGAAGTGTCCGGGTTTAGTAGTGGGTTTGTGATTTATTTCTAATTCTACGGCAGAATAGGAAGAAAGCAAGTGTCTTTTAAAGTGAAAGGGAAAGGATGGCCTTAAATAAGAAGAAGAAGAAGAGAGAGAAAGGCAGAGGAGGGAGAGTATTTACACGGTAAACAACAATAGAATATCCCCTCTGGCATTAGTTCGCCTTTCACCCCAAAATTGTGGGAATGGGAATAAAGTCTAACAACTTATGAGGATAAATAAAAGAAAATCTTCTCAATATATTTGCGTTTTATCTTTTATTCCTGGATTAGTATAATGCCACCCAGTCTCTTTGCGTATTCCTGTCGGGTCTGCCTCTTCCGAATCACTATGTAGCGTACAAAACCACAGACACGCTACACGCTACATATATAACATTTTGTTTACTTGCTCTATTTACCTATAACCATTTTTCTAATCTCTAACAAAAACCAAAGTTCTAAGAGGGGTACAAAAAGAACACGGCAAAAATCCAGCTACCCAAGGCAAAGTCCCACTTTTTAGGGCCCTCGGCGGATAACTCTCACCCCCTTGGAGGTGGTATATATGGTAGGGGGAAATCCCGTCTGGGCGACTGTAGTTACTAATCCGCCATTAGAATTTTTTTGTGAAAACGATAACTACTAATCCGCTATTAGAATTTTTTTATAAAAATAATAACTACCTATCCGCTATTTAACTAATAATTAATTAATAGTATAACTAATTTTCTCTATCTAGGGCTAGCTATTTCTAGTACGCGGGTTAGGGTTAGGGTTAGGGTTAGGGCTTAGGGTTAGGATTAGTAGAATACNTACCTATAATTTTATAATAATTATTAAACTTCTAACCCTAAGTACTCTCTACCCCCTAGGGCTTAATATACCCCCTAGGGTTTAATAGACCCCCTAGGGTTTAATAGACCTCCTAAAATTTAATATATTCCCTTAGGGCTTAGTATACCCCCCTAGGGTCTATTATACCCCCTATAGCTTATAATCTAATATACTTAACCCTTCCTTTTCTTCTATAAATAAAGTAGTAGGAATAGCTAACCTTGCTAACTATAGCGTACCTAGTAGCTAAGTGTAGCGTACCTGGCCAAGTGTAGCTAATAAGGAGAACAAGGCTTTAATTCTTGCTTACTAATCGCTCCCTTTATTGTCCGGAACTAGGATTTCTAGCCTTATAGAATAGGTACGCTATTAAAAACATTTTTCCTAGTAGTTTCGTACTCTATTATATCTAATAAACTTATTCTAGTACGATTAAAAAATACTTTTTGTTTTATAAATTCTAATGGCGGATTGGTAGTTATGGGTTTCTATAATCCCGCTAGGCTACCGGGAGGGCGTTTTGTCCCCGGTAAAGCGACAGTACTCTCGTTGGGAACAGCTATCATCGGGTTTAATTCAAGCCTGGCGCAGTGCTGACTTGAAATTCAAAAAGACTTCCTCTCTCCTCTAGAAGAAAGGGCGAATAGGTTGTTACTTATATACTGTTGCAACACATGTCTCGCAGGATATAGCTAAGGTACAATAGATTGTGGTTAGGGTAATCCAACGAATAAACGAGTAACGAATATTCGTTATTCCATGCGAATATGATTAAATTAAAACCGTAGCGAATTAATTACCTAAATAATCGAGAGTTAGAATAAGAATAGAGAATAAGCGCCTAAAAATAAGAATAATTTATTATTCTATAGGTTATAGTAGTAGCTAATTAGTGGTTATTTTAGTCCCTAAACGCCCCTAGATTACACCCATTTTTAGCTTATTTAGCTAGGACTCGCCGAGCCTAAAAAGCATATTTGTTAGTAGTATTATAGATCCTAAAAAGGTATAGTATTTTTTTAACCTACGCTAGTTTTAGCCTAGAATACCATATCGCGTACTACCTACTTTCTCTTACGTTCCTTTTCTTTTAGGTTGTAATCACTTTTCATTAATCTCAGTATTCGAATGGTACAAGCCTCTATATTGTAACGGCGGACTCTAATAGCATCTCTCCCTTCTGAGAAAAGGCGTTTAACATTAACTTCAGACCTAGGGACGGCTAAAATATCTCGTGCTACCTAGGCTATTATATGTTTAGAAAGCCTACGTATTGTACTTTATTTTCTAAAAAAAAAAAAAAAAAAATAGATAATTAAAGTAGTTGTGGTATAATTGAAGGCGTTCGATAAATTAATATTTACTTTTGTCTACTAAAACTCTAAGAATAGAGAATATTTATTATTTATAGTTAAATAAATATAAATAACTAATATACCTTAAATATAAATAGCGAGCATTATATATATCTTAGAATAGAATAGAGAATATCGTGGTAGTTATTCATTTATTCGTTGGAATACTCTAATTGTGGTGATGACCCAGTTAATTATTGCTCCAATTTCTATTGTCAGGGTGAGAGGTACTGATGACGATCCTCAGCACTGATCGTATTAGCTTCGTAGTATTGGGCCAGCGAGGCAAAGAGGAGGCCGTGTAGAAGTGGGACAATATGTGAATTCTTTAGGAAAGGTGAGGAAAGGAAGGATTTCTCAAGGGATTGTTGCAACGATTTGGGAAGTAAAGAAAAGAATCCGTCAATCTTCTCAGACTTAGAAAAGTGACGTAAATGAGCCGGTACTTTCACTTTGCCCCAATCTCACTTCGTATCTTTTCCGGTCTTATTTGTAAAGGGTTTCTACCCGACCAACCAAATTCTCATGATCAAGCGGACCTTCGGAATTTGTGAATCTTCGATACCAAAAACTAACCTGAACATACAAATGCATCTGGTCAAGCTTGATTCTCGTTTGCTAAACTTTATTTTGTGTAAAGAGAGACGATAGTCGGATGGTTAGACCTGGAACAGACAAGTTTATTTGTAGTCTAATACGTCAGCGGGGTGCGTCCCTCGGGACTGGGTAGCATTGTGGAGCGAACAATATAACACTATATCATCCAGTACTTCATCCCCGACAAACCCTAAAAGCGAGATCTACAAGAGAAACTTGACACAAGGGTATGTTCGGACGAATACATCCTGCCAGTAAGCAAACTAAGTATAAACCAGGACACTCTTGTAGCGAGTTCCTTGGCACAGGCGACGATAAAGTCATTAACCTAAGTGTCAGGAACCTAAACCTAGACCTAAGGTAATATGCGTATATTCTCTTATATCTTAATGTTTCATACCTGAAACAGAGATTTCTTCTTCGAATCTTACGAGAAGTATACTATAGAGAACCAGATTAGGAATTTAGCGTCTGCTATACTGGTAGTACATATAAAAGTAAGGATGAACTTAGTATACCGTAAAAACTCGACTTGAAGGCCTAAACGGGTCTGCGAGTACGAGGTGAATGTGTGCACCTCGCAGATAAGTGTTTGGGTATAGAGTGCCATTTATCTATCTACCAAATTATCTAGTCGCTAGAAAAGACACATCCACCCGCGTATTAGAAGACAAAGTACCTTGTCTGTTCTAGGTCTAACCATCCAATTTCTGGAACCTGTACTGCTGGGTAGATACTCAATTAAGCTGTGTACATTCTTCAGTGCCTCCGGGAATAGATAACGTAGTCGCGGCAAAATATGTACTTCTTCTCTAGAATCCTCCTAGATCAAGACTGCTATTGATGAAATAGCCTTATAAAAAGGTACGATAGCTCTTCAGCATTATAGAAATGCGGACAAATCGTGTATAATTATCTTAGGGGTATGTATAGTCTTTGCCTCTAATCGCACTTAGTGACTGGGTCAGATTCTTACTATCTACCTATATTCACAACCGTATATGTCACTTTTCGCAACTTAAACACTTCTATCTGTGAAAACCGATAGCTACAGTATAACAGCAACATCATCACGCACCCAAACAATCAAAAAAACAAAACACGCTCAATCCCCATTTCCCTCCTCGCAAATCCAATTTACAAAACAAATACCATCCAACCCAGCTACCATTTGGAAGATATTTCATATGGGATACCATGAGATAGGATAAGAAGGGAGAGAGCAATAGATTGGAAAGGGAAGGGGGTGAGGAGGGGGTATCTCGTGGACTAGAAAACCTGTAGTACAGGGAATGGAAGGTGATGGAATAGTGACTAGGTTGTTTTGAGAGATTGGGGATGCACTGGGGATTTCTTTTATTTAGTGGGGTTGAATGATAGTTTTGATGTGAAGATATTTGCGATGGGAGGGAAAGACAGCTCGGCTCGCTAAAGATAGGGAGGGCATGGTATTAACAGAATATACATTTTGTACAATTACCTACTTGTATCCTAATCAAATATACAAATTTAGCAACTTACCAACTTACCTAAATCATCGTCCCTTCTTCTCCAACCAATGCTAAATCCAATCACCCCTCCAACACACCCTCCCCAAAAGGCCCCAATACCTCAATCCAAACACTTCGTACATCCCTCCCTAACACCCTCCAAAATCTCCCTAACCTCCTCCCACACCCTCTGTTGCGTCACCTTCCCCTTCTCACTCCTCACCCACCGGCTCGGCTCCCTCACTCTACAATCCGCCATGTACTTCCCATGCGTCTCATTCCCCGCAGCAGCAGCAGCAACCAGCGTGCGACTGCCCACCTCTGTGGATCGCGCGAGGATAACTTTGCCGATGGCGGCGAAGATGTTAAGTGGGAAGACGGCGTGGCGCATGAGCGAGGATTTGCAGAGCCCGGGGGTTAGGGTGTTGAGGATGATTTCTGGGTGGGGAGTTGAGGAGGGGGAGTAGATGTGGGGTGCGAGGGCCCGGACTAAGAGGATCTCGAGGAGTTTGGAGGTGTTGTAGCGGTCGGGCTGGAGGTAGGGTTTGTTTGAGGCGAGGGTTGTGAAGATTTGGCCTGGGGGCGAGTCTTGTTCGACGAATGCTGCCTGGTTGCCATATCAGTCCCAATTACACTCATAATTCCAATCTCAATATCGAATTCGTTCCCAATCCCATCCCAAAATCACGAATCCAAGGAAAGAAAGAGAAAGTGAGAGGGAGGAAAAGAACCCACCTGCTCATGAGCCTCACTAGAAACAACCACCAACCTCGGCGGCACCCCTCCATGCTTCCCCCCCGACTTCCTCAATATAGGAACCATAAGAAGCACCATCAAAAAGGTTGCTAGCACATTAACCAACACCGTCCTCTCAGTGCCCTCCACCTGTTCCCACCTAGGGATCGCCACCCCCGCATTCGCAATCACAACATCGAGCCTCTCCTCCTTCGCGGCCCTCCCACAGAACACCTCCACACTCTTATACGAGCTGAAGTCCACCTCCCAGACCTGCACCACGCCCTTCCTACCCGTCGTCGTCTCGATGTCCAGCGCGGCCGCCTCGCCTTTTTGGATGGAGCGTACCCCTAGGATTACCTTTGCGGCATTGAGTCGCACAAAGTGCCGTGCTGCTTCAAGGCCGAGGCCGGTGTTGGAGCCGGTTATGAGGATTACTTGGTTGATGAAGTCATGGGTTGGAGGGGGGAGGCGGGTGAAGAGTTGGGATTTGAGGAAGGTGAGGAGAAAGCCGGGGGGTCTAAGGGGTTTGTTAGCACTGGACATTCCCATCAAGGAGAGAAAGGATGGGAGGGGCTTATACAAAGTAACTGATGCTGGTGCCATTGCGATTGACCCCTTCTGTCTTCTTGTCGATATAGCTACTATCAATCGTAGAGATATCTAAATTCCCGCCCAGCGTGAAGTCGTACAAATATTAAACAAGAAATTAATTGAATATAGGTAAGGCAGACACAAATAACCCAATAGCAATACCTAGCAAATCAAAAGAAACAGTAAAACATAAACAAAATGTCGTGAGAGAGCACTGGCTTGTATTTGTAGTCCAAGTCCAACCGTGACCTTTGAAGCTAGGTACAGATGTACCAGTGCTCTTGAAACATGGCTGATACTCAAGCTTCGCAATCCACTTTTCTGTCCATCCCACTTGGGATGGAGAGTCTTTGCACAGTATTGGACATCAGGATATTTGAGAATCTGGGTGAAGTGAAGAATTGGCTTCTTTAAATGACCATGTAGAAATGACGATGATGGTGATAATGTTTCTTCAATGAAACGTTGTTAAGGTACGAGGTCGCTCCTGTTGGTGGCTGCCCCGCCTTGTTGCAGGGTAGGTACTGAAGTGGGTGAGAGCCAAGCTCGAGTGGGCCTCATTGTGCTAAGTACTCGAGTATATGAAATTGACAAGTAATTGTTCAGAAGCTATGAATATATAGAAAAGTAAGCGGTTACCGTCAGGGAAATGTGGTAATTAACGAAGCGATACAGTTAGTTGCTTGAATTGTTCTAGAATGTTGAAAGCCCGAGGACAATTGCCCAGTAGCAAGCAGTTTGACATGTGCTTAACAGGACATTGATGCCTACTCGGTCTCGAAAGAGTAGGTACTTTCCCATACAGCTTCATTCCTCGTAAAGAATTCGATTTTTCCCAAAGAACGAAAAATCCAACGCTTCCACATAAAATTCAGAAACCCAAACACCCTATAAATCCAACTCCCAAGCACCAACCCCTCCATCCATTACTTATAACACTTCCCATTCCATCCCATGCCACCTCAAGTGGAAACCAATCCCCCATCAACCCCTCAAATTAATACCCAGCCGGCTGAACGATAGTCCCATAGCCCTGGCCACCACTCTGAACCCTCTCACTATACACGCCAGGCGCTCTCTGCGCCTGGAAGCGTCCCTCCCGAGCTTGCTCCCTGCGATCGTAGTAGATGTATTCGATGTAGAAAGCGTGGATGTGGCCGGGTAGGTATCTATTCTTTATTAGTAACGTTACACCTTACTGCGGAGTCTGCGCTTGCAAGTGAAGGGAAAGGGAAATGAACGAGGGGGAAATAAGGACATACCCAAGGATGGTAAGGAGGATGTTGATGAGAAGATCTGCACCACAGCCTGCGACCATGAAGACGCCGATGGGCGGGACTGAATAGCTTTGTTAGTTCGAGACAAGGGCAGAGCAATGGGGGGTGGACAAACCGAGGATTGTGATGAGGATTAGGAAAATGGCTGATACTGCACCCATTGCGACGGCTGGTATTCAGTTGGTAGTAATTTGAGGATGGTTTTGAATAAAAATTGAAGTTCTGTAGTAGATTTGGGACTTGTTTCGTGTTCAAAGTTTGTTTGTTGATTGACAGATGGAGTTGAGTTCAGGTACATAGGGCTGGAGTGATTGATTATGCGTTGTTGCGCCACTAAGTGCTTGTTTCCTTGTAAACTGTGACGTCACCCCTCCGATTCGTGATTCACGGGTTAAATATTTATAACAATGCTTGACCTTCTCGAGAAATTACGGCATTTAAGACTTTTCAGGGGAGTTTGAGACAACTAACATGGTTCTTATGCTAGGACGTCTGGTAACATCTTCTGATAGTGTACGCAGAGCGATGCTCCAGTCTTTCCAATGGGCGCGTATATGGGAGCCTTTATTGGAACCACATCTTGGAGAAAATTCAAGTCGGGCATCTGGGGGAGGAGGGGTGGAATAAAAGACATTGTATAACTGTAATGGCGGCGTTCGATGGATTAGACTCGGCACTACATGATGCCGCCGGTATAGGACTTCCTCCTGATACATCGAAGACTGCACGCATGGTCGCTTCAAAGAGAAAGATTTCATTTTCGACAGAAATCCTGTGAAACATGATCACTCATTCCCCCTTCAGAAGTTGAGCAACAGCAACTTCCAAACGAATAGACAATCCCATGGACTCATCAATAGCCAAAAAAAAAATGCTTCGTACAAATGACATACGTCGACAGGACCGACAGAACAGACACTTCCAGTAATTTCGAACGCCATAACGCCTTGATTTGAGAGGAGAGATTTTCGTTGTACGCATTAGACCATTCCATCTTGATCGTAAATTCTGACCATTTTAGTTTCTGTCCCTAGCCCGCAGACACTCATGACGACCACCCAATTCCCCTCAACTAAATCTGTCCCCCTTTCTCGCTCTAAACGGCTCTGAGGCCTCGTATTTGCTCTTTTCCAGTATTCTTTGTTTCTCGTTCTCAGGCGGATGGCTTGTTGGCGCTGGATCGCTACTTGCTTCCTGACTTGGTGACCCAGTACTATCCGCTCTTGGTGGTCCTCCGTCCCCTTTCAAGGTCGCCGATCCTCTTGCTTGACTTGCTAACTTGCTCGAATATTCGAAGTCATCCTGGATTTGCTTCTTTCGTCGTTCAGCCTCGAATCGTTGAATGCGATCCTCATTAATTGACTTCTTTGCGAAGTAGTATGCCCCTCCACCAGCTATCGATCATCAATTGATATCCTCTCGTAGAACGCTATTTCGAAAGCCTACCAACACACAGCGATCCCCAGCCGAGCCTGTGAATGCGATGTTAACATGAAGCTAGTCGTCTGCGGGGACGGATCAGCTGTACCAGAACGATTTGACCTAGTAAAGTGTTAGCTCGTGGACATTAGTGGGGATCGTATTGTATTAACAGTGTTCATATTGAAGTTTTCTCGAGTAGCGAGGGTATCGTGAATTAGTTAAAAGGTATTTGAGAGAGGATTCCGTCGGGGTTTTGTGAAAAGAAGTTGAGGAAGCTATGGCGATCTAGATAATCGTACGAGTACTCGAGTACCATGAAAAGGCGATGCCTCCGGCTCGCACCCGGCACTGCGATCCCTGTCGCTTTGATCGGCCCGCGCCCGCCAAAAATAACCCTTGGACAATTCAGGGAGGGTGCGGCATCAACAACATTCACCTCCTGCACCACCAGAATAACAAACTTGCGATGGATGTTGGGGCATTAACACACAACCCTCCCCAGGCTCCCCTCGAACGATGATCTGGCGAGAGTCTCCACTGCAACCCAAGACTGGCACCTGTAAAGCGAGAGTTGCGACTCCACAACCAAGAAATACTCATACCTTCAATTTCTGGGTCTGGCACTCGCACCCTCTTACCCTCACCCCTCTACAACCTTGAGCCTCCACTCACTCCGCCCCCTCATACTCATGTGCCCAACCCAAGACACGACGAGTCCCACGTCACTTCGAGTACTACATAGTTAACACATTGTTTGATCCTCGACGGTCTCGCTCTTTTATCTTGCCATAATCTCATTCCCGATGGGCAGAAATTCCCTCAAACTGATAGTCGGTCAGCCAAGCTGTTCGCGATGGACGAAACTCCCCCGGAGAGCCTTGACGGCTCGTCGATAGTATGCGAAATGATCTTGTTTTCTTTTCATAAAATAGCTTCTGACAGTACACTAACAGAAACCCGTGTCCTCCCTTCGATCGCATTTTGAGCAAATGGCCAATGCCAAAACCGCGAATGCCAACTCCAACTCCAACTCCACCTCACCCACTGGGGCACCAAAACTAAACAACCCAGGCAATGGAACGGGAGAGATTGTGAGGCAGCTTACGGGCAGGCAAGATGGGTTAAAGGCCACCGCAGACGTACAGCCAGGCAGCCGTGGTCGGGAAAGGGAATTTGAAGATGCTACACTTAAACCATTTCGAGTCAGTTCCGCAAATCCCTCGCCGTCACCTACTCGAAGTCCTCGAATAAACGTACCAGCTCCTCCTCCAGCGGTTACTATACAACCTCCGCTGTCTCCTCCAAAAGTAAAACCTCTAAATCTGAACCTCGCGAGCGCAGCCAACCATCTTTCAACCGACGCACCCAAGTCCGCTCCCTTTGGAGCCTCTTCCCCAAAACATTTTCGAATACCAAGTAGACCACACACACCCCAGATAGACGCCAGAAAGTCTCCCTCGCTCACCCCTGCTCAACCTCCATCGCCACCACCTCCTCGGAGGTCTGGTGAATTGATGCGACGAGATTCTACATTCAAACCTCTCCCACCGCCCGTCAATAGAGCCGAAAAGCCTAAGATTGCAAGTAAACCCGCTTCCCTTGGGAACAGGTCAGAACCTGCGCCAGCTGTATCTCCATTTGATGACGAACGAGTCTCGCCATTTGGAACTCCTCCACGTAATAACAATACTCTTGAGGAGTCACCCAGACCACTTTCGCCCCGTACGCGACCTGCTCCAAAGACCACAGCGGCAATGCGAACATTTGATCCTCCCCCTGTACATCATACAACGATAACTAGAAGAAAAGAACAAGAGAATAATGGAATCGGCAGGGGGCTTCTCTCCCCGCAAGTAACAGGTGATCAGCGGCCGGCATTGCCATCCCGACCTGCTCATGCACCTGAGATTTCAAGCCCTCGACCACATTCTATGATGCCACCACCCCCGCGGCCACCACCTGTAGACCGTACGACACGCCCTGTTGTAAATCCCGTGGTAGCAGTGGAAAATTCTACAGATTTTGCAACACCTCCCAAGAGAGTTGTCTCAACTCCAACCACTACTCAGCCAACGCCTCAGGTACAGACTCCTCCACGATCTCATGGACGATCCATGACGGTTGATCGCACGTCTGATAGAACACCTGCTGAATTTCGAACCCCGCCGGTGGCCCGATTTGAACCGCGGAAATCAAGTGATACAGCTCCTGTAACGTCCAACATGGCTCATACTTTGACCCAAAATGTCCAAAGTGTTGCCGACTATCCTGATGCGTCCCTGTCAAATCGAAGACCTCCAATTTTCAAGACTGGTGCTTACGAAATATCAACTAAATACGACACTAGACTTGTCGATATATGTGGAGAATTTGTGTGCACTTCCGGACCCCTCACTCGTGTATGGAGTGTGTATGATGGGTCGATCATTATGAGTCTTGCTCATACTGAAGGTATTAAAATAGTCTCAATGGCATTCAAACCTACGGCAGACGTCAAAGATGAAGGGTCTCTTATCTGGCTAGGTAACAATATTGGCGAAATCATCGAAGTAGATGTCATGTCTCAAAGCGTTATAACGAGCAAAGCAAATGCCCATACGCGCCGAGAAATAATACGTATGTATCGACATAAGAATGAAATGTGGACACTTGATGATGGTGGCACGCTACATCTGTGGGCCCCCGACAGCACAGGAAGCCCAAGTCTATCCAACCCATACCAAAGCTTTCGAGTCCCTAAAGGGCATACGTTCTCCATGGTCGTCGGCGACGAACTATGGCATGTCATTGGGAAAGATATACGTGTCTTTATGCCTACTTTAGACGCCAACGCTCAATTTCAAGTGCTTGCTCGTCCCATCAGCCAATCTAACGCCGGAGATATTACCTCTGGAACCACTATACTATCACAACCTGGGAGAGTTTATTTTGGTCACGTTGATGGCAAAATCACCATTTATTCGTCCAAAGACTTTACGTGTTTGGGGATTGTCAATGTCAGCGTATACAAGGTTACAACTCTTGCCGGTGAAGGCGGCATGCTGTGGGCTGGCTTCAGTAATGGAATGGTGTATATTTATGATACCACTCAATCACCATGGGCAGTAAAAAAGGATTGGAAAGCTCACTCTAATGAGCCTGTGATCAAACTGGTCGCAGATCAGAGCAGTTTCTGGTCATTAGATCGTGCCCAAGTCATCTCACTGGGCGCAGACAACGTGATACGAATTTGGGACGGTCTATTACAAGATGACTGGCTGGGTAAGATTTCTGAGTTTGAGTGCAAATACATGGCTGATAGAAATGCAGAAACACAAATGCAGTCTCATGAAGAAACGTTTTGCGAGTTCAATCAACTCAAGGCTCTTGTTATGACATGGAACGCTGGTGCATCTACACCATTTACTCTGCAACATTCAGATCAGGACTCGACATTTTTCCGTGACCTGCTTCAAAACAGTGACTCTCCTGATATTTTGATATTTGGGTTTCAAGAACTTGTCGATCTCGAAGATAAGACAAGAACAGCCAGTATGATTTTGTTCCGATATCATCTGTCACTTCTTTCTCACTGACACTTGCTTAGAAAGCTTTTTCAAATCCAAAAAGAAGGACCCCCACACAGACCAAGAGAAGATGAGCCATCAATATCGCGATTGGCGTGATTTCCTTACTCGATGTTTAGATGATTACATGCCGAGAAGCGATTTGTTCCATCTCATACATACCGCGACTCTCGTTGGATTATTTACTTGCGTGTTTGTCAAGGCACATCTTAGAGATAGAATTCGCAGCGTCTCCGGCGCCGAAGTCAAGCGTGGAATGGGCGGCTTGCATGGGAATAAGGTAAGCAATAGTTCTCATTATAATTTCATCAGCTTATAGTGTTCAGGGAGCTCTGGTGGTCAGAATGCTTCTAGACGATTCATCTCTCTGCTTTATCAATTGTCATCTTGCAGCTGGTCAAACGCAAACAAAAGACCGTAACAATGATATCACGGCAATTCTCGAGGGCATGATTCTCCCAATTGAGCGAGATCGTGGTGCCCGTCAAGACAGCTATATTGGAGGTGGTGATGGGTCGATGATAATGGACCATGAAATATGTATCTTGAATGGAGACCTTAACTACCGCATTGATACAATGGGGAGAGACACGGTAATTGGCGCGATCAAAGCAAACAATCTCTCCAAATTATTAGAACGAGACCAGCTGCTTGCTTCGAAAAGGAAAAATCCTTGGTTCAAGTTGCGAGCATTCAAGGAGATGCCAATTACTTTTGCACCAACCTACAAATATGACGTTGGGACAGATAATTATGACACTAGCGAGAAGAAGCGTTCCCCTGCTTGGTGTGATAGGATTCTTTGCCGAGGCCGTGATCGGATTCAGCAGCTCGACTACCAACGACACGAGGTTCGAGTTTCCGATCACAGACCTGTAACGGCACAGTTTGACATGGTCGTCAAGAAAATAGCGCCCAAACAGCGGATTATAAGATGGGATGAGTGCCAGAATCAATGGGCAGACATGAAGGATGGATATGGATATGATGCAAAGTAGGTGATTTCTTCAGTTGACAGGTCTTCTCGTTACTAACAGAAACAAGGCTTCATTATCTTACCACAATACTTGGCTTCGATGTTGCAGGTAGCAAGAAATTAATTCTTCATACCCAGAAAAGTCGATGAAGCTCTGCAAAGAGACAAGAACATTAAGCAGGGTGGCAGGTTCAGTCTTGGGCCGACCGCTGATAAAATTTACATGCGGACTGAAAAAATAACAAAGCACTTTCGATTTGGACAACGAATTGCTTGAACTTATCGATTGGATTCGTACCTTAGCGCGGTACTTAATGGGGTATGGTCCAGCCACTTCAGCCACTCCCGGAGGTAACTCCTTCAAACGATGCAAGGTACCATAAATGGCTAGTCTCAGTGGTGATCGGCACATCAACCGATCGGGAACCAGGGTATTGAAGCCAGCCACAGGAAGTGTTAACGTCACACACTAATTTGTTGTATGGTCAGGAATACAGTGCAGGCCAAATTCACCACCGAGTGTTTGACACATGTTGGGAGAGATTAAGATCCAGGCCCCAAGGAATGGAGAAGGGACGGTCTGATCCTCAAGTTCGGGGATAGTGACGTAGCTTTCCTGCTCATAGCGCATTAGAATATGAAAAGAAAACAATTTTCTCCATTCAAATTGGAGACAGAATCCGCTTGCCTCTTTTACTTTTGACTTACATGCTTTTCACACGATTGATTTTTCTACATCGAACACGAGTACTTCCACCTTCCAACCTCATCCTGCATACCCGATTTCATCATAAGCCCCTCTCAACCACAACATCACCCCATCCCCATCTACACCTCCATTCTCATCCTCATCCTTACAGTACCAAAATGGCACCCAGCGCAACAGAGAAACGACAAGCCATGGAAGAAGGCCACGAGCAACACCAACTTGAAGGCGAAAAGAACGAGTGGAAATTCAGGGCGCCGTACAAGGTACATGAGAATAACGAGGGCTTCAAGGCGTATTATCAGGGGGGATGTCATTGTGGGAGGGTCAAGTATCAGCTTGGAAGGGAGAAGCCGTTGAGGAGCAAGTATTGTCATTGTACTACTTGTCAGGTTTTGCATGGTTTGTTTTCTCTCTACTTTTTCCTCGTCATTCCTATCACTATCTTACCTCCTTCTACATCCAATTGCCTCTTGACCTAGCTGCCATCCAGGCTATGACAGGTTTCGACTTTGGTCCCCCAGAACCCCTACCCTCTCTCCCCTCCCAAACCAACCAAGTATTCTGTCTCCATCAAGACTAATCTATTTGATGGATGCAGGAGCACCCTTCCAATGGGCAGCCATCTTCCACAAAGAAGATATCAACTTCACACACGGCCACCACGATCTCGGCTGGTATGAGAGCGGGGAGAAAACGACTCGTCATAAGTTACCTTGTAAGGTGTCTTGTGCGTATTGTCGGGCGCCTATTATGGATGAGGGACGGAATATGATTTTGCTTTTTCCGAGCTTGATTGAGTTTAAGGGGGAGAGGGAGAGGGAGATGTTTGGTGTTGAGTGAGTAATCCATTCCCTTCTGTTTTTTCCTTGTTTTTCTTTGTTTTGGGATTGGACTTTGGTTTATGAATGGGTACTGGTAGGGGTCCGGAGGGCTTTGCGAAAGAGGAAGGGGATGGGGTGGGTAAGATTTGCCATTTGTGGAAAGAGTGGACGCGAGGAGAGCTTGTTGAGGCGGTCGGAATAGCAGAATGTCATTCGAAGAAAATGAGCTGATTGAGGATATAGTTGTCATATGTTCTATGAACAGAGGTTACTCGATATTCCTGATGGGTTGCCAAAGTGGAGTGGGATGAGTGAGAAGAGTGAGTTGATTTGTGATAGTCCTGCTGAGGCTATTAAGAAGAGAAAGAGGGAGGTTGAGGAGGCGGAGATGAAGGAAAATGGAGAGAAAAATGGGAAGAGGGAGAAGAATGGGGATTGAGTTTGCTGAGGTTGGGGTTTTGGGGTTGATGGGGTTTCATGTACCTTTGGGAAGTGGAAGGTGATTCTTTTACGGTGGGTGAGTGAGATGCCTTTATGTTTTGTGGGTAAGGTTTAGAGGGCTTCTCAGTTATGCCCTGATTGACCAGGTTGTATTTTAGAAAAATCAGAGAGTATCTCAGTCACGTATCGTTAGTTCCAAAGCTTTGTGGAAGATGTTTGATGTTACTCTAGGGTTAGGGTTACTTGGATAGTGTAATAGTGCTGATGTCGAAAACTGTAAATACGTCTGTCTAACGGCCCTCTTTAGAGTATTACCTTGGGACCCGCGACACCTTCAAACGACTTCCTCCCATATCCAAGACAAATAGTTTTCTTGGGGGGCTCTTCCTCATAGTCAAGACGAACAAGACTGCGATATCCACAACTTCTGTATGTATCTGATTCTTCCGGCCTGCAAACATAGAGACGATTCGGGGACTTCGGGGAAATTGGGGAATTATATCCGCGCCAGTGTGGGTACATGTAACTTCCACAAGGACCCTCAGGAAGTTCATGGGAACACTGTGGTGGCCTTCCTACTTTGAATGGTATGGTCTCTTCTTGGCGATGTTTGTCGGGAACGGTAGGAGCACATGTCCAGAACCATCCTTCTATGGGCGTATCTATTGGGTAGAAGGGAAGTCCAGCCTCCTTAAGCTCTTTGTCTGTGCGCTTTTTGAAAAGTCCTTCGAGGTTGGGTGGATGTGATAATCGTGGATCTTCGACTTTGACTATGACGAAATGTCGGGGAGAATCTTTGGTGTCTAATTCATCCTCAGAGGATGGCGTGTCGGAGATGGAGGTCATGTTTCTGAAATTCAGTACGAGGTTTGAAGGTTGGTTTGTTGTGGAAGGATTTTTGGGGTTTCTGTAATCGTGAGGAAGGAGATTGTGAGCTTCTAAAGTATATATAACTTGTGTTTGAAAACTCTGTGGCTGTGAATGTTATCTCTTGTTGTGCAGAAACAGAAGATTGTTGTGAGTGGGATTTTGCTTATATATGTGAGTAATTTAGATTGAATGAATAGTTGGCTTCTTTGACTACCAAAGTTTATTCACCTAATAGCGGAACTTCCAACATGTTGGGAGTGTAGGTAGTAACAAAGACTTTGGACTTTGGATTTGAGCAGTAGGTTGTTGGTTGTTGGTTGTTGAGTGTTGGATTTTCTATGATAGTTGATTGGCGGAACTGCATAGACCATTAATAACTTCTATCTTTTTTTGACGCCTGTCCAACATGATTCACGAAGCATATTCACAAAATGATTCTTTGTGATTACTGTCTAGGTAAGTATGATTGGCAACCAGACAGACGTCCTATCACTTGGAAAGGTATAAATACTCTGGATCTCGCTGCTACTTCTTGTCTTCAACGACAACACAAGCAAAACTAACTCTTGTCTGGCACTCCCAAATATTCAACTCAATCTACTCTACTCTTATCAAAAATGTCCTTCATCCCGAAAATCCTCAAGCCCAAATCTGAGGCCCCAGCTTCCAGCTCACTAAACCTTCATGGCAAACTCTTCTTGCCGGAGGGTGATACTCTGTGGTTCAAAGACGCCAAATGGACCTGCGACGGCGAGGCAGGAGCGGTCCGCAATCAAGCTAAAGTACATGGCATTGGCGATTTTGATATACCGTTCAGGGTAGGCAAATCACCAAACTGTTCAAGTCCAAGTTGTGATAGGAGCATGATGTACCCAAAGGGCGAAAAGCATGAATTCTGGAGGTGTACAAGTAATGGATGTTCTTACACTACCGTAATGAACCCAGAGTTCGTGAAGAAATACAAGTTCAAGACACTTGATTGTGAGAAATGTGGAGAGAACAGTTTATTACAATTTGGGATGCATATCACAGTATAGGAGGGTGGGGAGCGATGATTAAGGGAATGGCGCAGTTGCATGGATTTAAATCATCAATGTATTTCGCAATGCTATTCTAATTCAGTTCTTTCGCTCAGTTCTTTGTCGAGTCTCAGTATATTTATCGTCGTATTTTGAGATTTTATATCCACTTGTGCAATGTTGTATATATAATAAGTGCCAGTCTTTGACAAATAGTAATATAGCTTAGAGGGTCACCATCAAGTATTGTCTCAACAACACAAGCAGAATGTTCTCTCAGGAAATTAGCTCAAAATATTGATTTCACCTGGTGCCTAGGCTGGATTACTGCCACTAAACTAAATAAGCAGGAGTTGTCACTCATGATTCTTAGCCTGGAATTCGCAACTTTGGTATACATTTCAGTGCACTCAGCTTTGCATACGTCTTCACACTGGCTCAAGTTTTATTTGTCAAACGTGTTTAGAATTTAATAGGAATCAGTTTCTGCAAGATATAGCTCAGTTGGGCAAGTCCCCATTCGTAGCCCATTCAAGGAGAAAAGATAAACCCCCAAATACACCTGTATGTTCAGGACCACTGCACTTGAATAGTGCTAGCTGAAAACTATGTACAAAATATAATAAAGAAACAAAATAACAGCATGCCAGATGTCTGCAATAAGTGTATTGAGAACCAGCTCAAACCACCATACTTTCTCCCTCAAGCTATCTGTTGAAGTTCCATCCGTCTGTAAATCTCGTTGTGACTTCCCTATCCACTTCTTTCGAGGACATCTCCCTGCACTGGTCGCACGGAAACTGATCGCAATCTTTCCCAGCTCCAGGTCTAAGTATGATGGTTTACTGACATAGAGACTGAGTACACTGCCAAAATACCGTCGTTCTACTCCTTGGCTGCATATCTCTGTTACGACATGACCCGCACGTTGGTGGTAGACTACTTTTAAATGGTATTTTAAAGAGGCATTCCCTTCTGTAGCTGCCCCCTTTAAACGATCTTGGGTAAGGCATCTCTGGGAAAGCTGGCATTGCCATTTCAGTAGAATGGTGATGCTTGGTGCTCAGTGGTGGGACTTTGCTTATCCTTGTCTGGCTTACTGGCTGGGTTTGTAGACTTGACTTTGTGTGGGAATTTTGACATGGCGGTGGATATTTGGGATGGAATTTGAGGCTTCCTGGAGAGAGATAGAGTTTTGATAGATGGCAGAGGTTGTTCGGTGTTTGTTCTTTGAAGTTTTGGTTAAGTGAGACCGACAAGATCCTTGGGCTTATATGCTGAATTGTTGAGAATAGGTAAATGACAGTCGTTTCTGAATGATATGACTTGTTTGCAGGTGAGTGCCTGGCATCAAAGGAGTGCTTATTGATGCCCTCTCACTCCAAGTGAAGCCCAAGTATTCTTTTACTAGAAGCTTTATGCATCTGATTTGAATCTGGTTATGAGAGGTTTCTTGTGTGTTTCGTTACAATGATTTGGAAACAAATTATCCAGAGATAACTAGAAGGCTGAGTGAACAGCTTTTCTCTCATAGTCAATCGTGTAGAGCCATTTAGGCCACCCAATCTAATGATTGCAAGAAAGTTTTCAGCACAATTTATGGTTGTCGATAATGTATACACAGCAATGATCACATGTTCAATAACAAAATTGTTAGCGCTTAGGTTTGTTGCAATTCGTACGACCTATTTCTTTGTAACAAAGAGTACTATTCTTATTCACGAATCTTGATATGCTGGGATACTTAATGAAGAGAAGCGGTTGGTTGGTGGCACAGTTAGTAGAACCAACCACAACATGCTTCAATTCTTTAGATTTCCCAATGATAGTCCTTGATAGACAAAGAAACATGTTGAGCAAGTAAGAGCAGTGTAATAGAAAAATCACCAACACAACCCTTTCAAAATCTCAGGCATAGATGGTTGCTGGACTGATTATATTTAGCACAGGGAGTTCCACAATTACATAAAAAAGAGTATAAATAGTCAAACCTTCCTCCATTTCTCTCATCCAAAAGCCATACTCATCTTCAACCTTGCCTAACCAAAATCATCCTACAACCCCAATCCCACCATCCTTCCACAAAACCATCCTCCCACATCACCAACCATGTTCTTCTATCTCTCCAGAAAAACCCGTCCAGATCCCCCAGAATTCTTATCATCAGATGATTCAGAATACCAAAAGGCTATCAAAGGACTGAAATGGCAATGTGGTCACGGGTGCTGTTCTAGAAATTTTGCAAGAGGGATACTGCCAAAGTGCGATAAGTGCGGTAACGACACTAATGAGCCTATTACCAAGCGGGGAATTTTGTTTTGGAGGAGAACAAAGTTTTGGCATTGTTCTAAATGCTGGAAGGTGGAGGTACTGAAATCTACTAAGAGAAGGGTTTGTAGGTGGGGGGTGTGTGAAAAATGTGCGAGGGGGCGGGTTAGGGAGGGGATGTTGGTTGCTTAGGGAAATTAGATTGTAGCTTTTGAATGTACTCTTTTGTTGATTAGACTATTGTGACTGTAATATTGTATAGTTTGGGATTACTTTGTAGTGGGTAGTTATAAGTATAACAGTCCATTCTATAATATACCTCTATTAGATTTGATTATTTAGTACTGTAACAGCTGTAGATCCTATTAATCAATCAAACGCCTATAGTGTGAACCAAATATCCATCCCATTTGATTGTCACCATAGTATATAAGGATCTTAATATGCCAGTATACTAGATTCATTCAACAAAACAGAGGGGTGGTTGGTGGTTGGTGGCACATTCGGGAAACCAACCATGGCCACAACACACCCCATTTACGTGGATTCGATTTCCAAATTCCAGATAACATCCCTAAATATCGTCAACAAAGGAATCTATTAAGCTATTGAAATTGGTCCATGAGAAAGAAGAGCCAACATACTCCTTCCAAAACCCCAGTCATAGGTTCTTCTTTACCTAAAAATAGTTAACACTACATCCTTCGCAATGAGGTTAAATAAGGTATAAATACTCATCCCCTTCCATTCCCCCTTTCAGACCCCACATTTCACAGCTCAAACAAACAAATCCTCTCACCTAGAAAACCTCCACAACCATTCCAAAACAACCCAAAAACCAACCCAACACAAAGAACCATGGGCTGCGCATCTTCAAAACCACAAACACCAAGCCCACCCTAATACCATCTCCCATTTCCCTCTCCTCCCACTCCCCCTCCTCCTCCTGGGTTCAAATCCAAAAGTCCACCTAATCCCCAGAAAACCACTCACCATCCTAGATCTGGTCATCAACAACACTCATCTCCTCCAGCTTCCTCGCAAGATAAACCCGATAATCCTGTCATACGAGTACCCCCACTCAATCCTCCCTCTTACCCAACTTTCAAATCGAAAAGTCCATCTAAACGCCAGAAAAGCAACCACCATCTTAGTCACCGTCCTAGACCTTCCGATATAAATTTCTCAAAACAAGTTATACATGATATACCCCCAGCACAAAGGGACCCTCCAATATCTCCATTGATTTATAATACTAGGGAGGATTTGGATATGGATCATATGAGGGATTTGTATTATTATCCGAATGCGGGTTCGAGTTCGGAAAGGTAAGGGGTGGTGTGAAATCTAGATAGGATAGTAGGATAGTAGGATAGTAGGATAGTAGGGACGCGGAAAGGGAGGTAGTGTATTGAAGTAGTTGTAGGGAGGTGGAGGTTAGAAGATGGCTACGTGTTTGAGGTGTTTAGGGGATAAGTTGAAGAGGGCAAGGAGGACTATAGTCAAGAGCTCCCCACCTTCCTCTAACAGATAAAGAATATAGAGAATATTTATTACCTACATTACAAGTCCTTTAAATCCCATTCAAAGGATATGAAATCTTATTTTTATTTTACAAGTTTTGTTGACAGTTATATATACGAGGGATGCCTGGTATACCAGCTTAAAGTACTGAAGATAAATGTATTAAATAAGTTACTCTAGAAAGTATAAGTAGGAAACTACCTAATATATATATAAAACCTACTCCCTTATTCTACCTATTTTATAGTAGAGTAGTAGAAATACTATATTAGTATATTAGCTAATAATATACCCCTTTTCTACTATTATAACTAGGTTTAATTAATTAGATTCGAAGGCAATTCCTTTAAATTTAATAACTCTATAAACCTTTTAAACTTTACTCTATCTAGGGCCTTTATTAATCTATCCGCTACTATAAACCTAGTTAGTATATACTATAGATCTACTATCCTAGATTCGATAGATTCGTAGACGTAATAATATTAATAAATAAAGTACTTTATCTTTTAGTAGAGTTCCGAGTTCTCTAAGATTAAAAGTACTTCTTAATAATTACTATATAGTCGAATAGACTATACGTCTTTAGTATTTTATCTAATTTAAAATATTAGCTTACGTATTTATATAAGCTTTATAACTGTCTTTATAATACTATAAAATTCGGATTTAGTAATACTTTATATAATATAAGATTAACGCTTTAATTAATAAGATACGACTCCTTTTATAAAAAAGAATACGTATTCTAACGTTAATTAACTAGTAGCTTTATAATTGCTCTAGCTAGTATTACTATATACCTTTAATATTATATTATTAGAACTATATATACTACCTTCTAATACTAAAGAGAGTAAGTTAGTACCTTTAATATATTTTAATCTTTATTTTACTTAAGTAATATATACTTTTAATAGGTTATTAAGATAGTAAGATAATACTAATATAGAGAATACTAGGTCTATTTAAGTAATATAACTAAGATATATAATAGAACCTACTATAGATTAGTAGTCTTTTATATTATTAGCTATTACTTATACCCTTTTTAGCTATAGTACTATTTAGTCCTACTATAAAGAATCTATTAGAGTTTTAATAGCTTTATAATCCTCTATATTAAACTTCTCTAGGACCTTTTAGATATAAGAGTCCTAGTATAAATATAACTTTTAAGCCTCTTAGTCTTAAACGATATAAACTCTAAGGAAGTATTAAGCTAGTTTAAGGTTATTTATTTTAAAGTACTTTTATAAATTAACCTTTATTTAGTTTAACTCTTTCTTTACCTAACCTATAATTAATATATTATTAATATATATATATATAATAATACTTTTACTTTTATTTATATAGATATAGTTATTAGTAGTTATAAGTAATAGTCCGATCTCTTTTAATATTTTTTAAAGCTTATCTTACTAGAGTCTTAATAATTATTTAAGTTTATATAGTAATTTATTAAGTTTAATAATATTATCTTTTAAAGATATTTTATTACTATAGTCGTTAGTCTATTCTAGTAGTAATACTCTATATACTTCTTTATTAATATTACTATTAAGAAATATACTTATAATATCTATTTATTTAACTTTATAATCTAATATAGCTACTAGAGTAAGTATAAGCTTCTAAGAGGTTAATTTAACTATCTTTATAAAAGTCTATAGATAATTAATACTATACTCTTAATAGAATCCTTTAACTATCTAGCGTACCTTAAATTTAAGGATCTTTCTATTCTAATCTCTCTTTATTTTAAATACGTATCTCTTAGGGAGGTACCTTAATCTACTTAGTAAGCTATTCCTTAGATAAACTATTTAAGTTTTCTTACGTTTTAGCTAGTTATTTTTAGCCTTTTTAGTTATACGCTAGTAGTAAGCGTTTTTACTTAAATATACTTTAGTAAAGGTTTAAGGATCGTTAGTTATTACTTATATATCTTTAATTATACCTAGAAATATATTTATAAGATTAGTTTTATCTAGCTTACCCTCCTTAAATTATAGGGCCTTTTCTTTAGTAAACTAGAGAGTAGAATCTTATACTATTTCGCTTTTAGTAAACAGTTTTATTTATAAGCGAGTATTTAGATTAACTATAGAATAACTCTTATTTTTCGAGCCTTTTAGTTATCTAAGAGCCTTTTATTAGTTCTTACTTTTAAAGTCTTCTAGAGTATTAATACTTAATATATCTCTTTCTCTTTTAATAAACTTTAATACCCCTCGCTTAAAGTTATATTTATTATTAAATCTACTAGGTAGAAAAATAACTTAGTAAGGGTTAATTAATAGGTTTAAAACTTTATTAGGCTCTTAAGCCTTTTAGGTTAGATTAAAGTATATATTAACTCGATTATAAACTTATTTATCTAGTCTAGAGATAAAACTTTTTTTATTAAACCTAATATTAGAGGAGCGTATAATACGTCTATATACGCTAAGCGAAAAAACCTAAATACGCTATATTCTCTAGCCCTTATATCTAATAAGTACTCTTTAGTATATATAAGACTTTAACTTTTTACTAATAATTCTATCTTTAATTAGAATATAAATATAGGTTTTATAATTTAGTACTTAGAAGTATTTTACTAATAGTTTATTATTCTTATTTAAATAAATAGTATTAAAATATACTTTATAAGAAGTAATCCTATAGAGTATAGAATTAATAGATTTATTTATAACTTCTACTACTACTTTAAGTATTTTACTCTATAATTTTAAATTAATATTTTAGTTAAGTATTATACTCCTTAATTATTTAATAATTATATAAATTACTTTTTTAGCTATACTATCTTATTTAGGAGAGCGTAAAGTAGTTATCTCTTTTTAAATACTAAACTTCTTAGTATACTCTTTAATCTTATTAATTATATACTCCCTACTTCTATTAAGGTACTACCTTTTAACTTTAATACTATATTAGGTACGAATATAAGCCTAGTAACTTTTAATATAATTCTAGGCCTTACTTTTCTTTTCTAATAGATATATAGTTCGATATTAAAATACCTTGTCTATAATAAGTATTCTATAGTTATAACTACTATAAGCTATAGGAGAAATTTTAAAGATATCTATATAACTATAACTATAGACTTCTTAGACTTAAGAGTTAGGATCTACTATTTTTAGTTTATATCTTATAAGTTTTCTAGTTTTATAAGGGTTATAAAGTACCTCCCCCTATACTAGCGTTAGTATTATTTATATTTCTATATCTTTTACTACCTTTTTAATAGCTCGAACTATATTAAGTCCTAAATATACTATTTAATAATAATAAAGCTAGAGATTAAGCCTAGTTTTCTAAATAGTAATAGGTACTAGAATAGTTACTATATTACTTAGTAATAATTTAGGTAGGAATTCTAGTATTAATTATAGTTATTAGTATACTAGGTATATATATAGAGCTTCTATAAGATAATAATCGTTATCTAGGAGTCCCTATAACTTATTAGTAGAACGACTCTAAAGTCGACCTCTACTAATTATACTACTATACTAGTTAAAGATCTTACTAGAGAATAAGTTTACTCCTTTATTAGGAATCTAGTAATAATTATTTAATACTATCTTATAAACCTTATCTTTATTAACTCTTAGGTATAATATAATAGTTCCTTTACCTATTATCTTAACTTTACTACTAATAACTTAAGTACTTTCGAGTAATTCGACTCTTAAGTTATAAAAGCATATACAGTTATAGTAGATATAAGCGTTAGCCCTAGTATTATAAAAGAACTTTACTCCTAGACTAGTTTTAGCTATATTTAAGTAATAAAACGTTATACTTTATAGTATACTTATATAGGAGAATTACTCTTTTATATTTTTATTAGATAAGTCTTTCTTTTTATCTTTATCTTTAGTATTCTTCTTATTAGTTAAAGATAATAGATTACCTTCCTACTTCCTATTATTCTTCTTTTCTTACTTAGCGCGAGCTTATAAATTAGTTTTAAAATAGGAATTTTAGGTAGTACCTTTATAATACTTCTTATACTTTTTATAATAACTATAGCTATTTCCTTTAGGCTTAGTATTCTTAGTATTATCTCCCTTATTAAAGTTACTACCTTTATTCTTAGTGTTTTTACCTGAGTATATAACTATAGTACTAATAGTAGACTTTTAATAAACTTCGTTAAAAATATTATATTATAACTCCTCTATAGAAAGTAACTTAATAGACTTGTTTAACTCGGCTTATTAAGTAATAGTCTGTCTTATATTAACCTAAATTAGGAATATATTCTTAAGTCTTCTAAAGAAGATAATATATTACGCTCGGTCGTCTATAATATAGCCGAGCTATAAGATCTACTAGTATAAATTATTAAATTTATTAATAAACTTAGTTAGATTATTATATTTCTTATAGGTATTAGTCTACTACTCGTTTATAAGGTTATATAAAGTAGTATTCCTACTACCTTAATACCTAGACGCTAATATATTTTAAGTTTCTTAAGCGTTAGTATATCTAGTAATAATATATAAAGTATCTCTAATATAATTAGATTAGATAGCTTATATAGCTAAAGCGTTACTAATCTTATACTTTATTTATATGTCGGTTTTATCCTAAGTATATATCTTAGTTAAACCTAGTAGTTTAATCTTTAGAACTATCTTTAGAACTATATAATCTAGATAGATTACTTTCTTAATATTAAGTTATTTTAATAAGTACTCTAATAACGTTTTCTACTCTATATAATTAGTCTCTCCTTTAAGCTTAGCCTTATTAGTAAATACGAAGCTTATACTATTTTCTATTAGGGAGGTATAAGCTATACTATTAGATAGGTTTATACTCGGGCCTAGAGATCTAGGAGGGGAATCTAGTAATAAGGATAGGCTTAAATTATAGCTTAAATTAGTATAAGATTCGTTATTATTAAATCTTATTAACGTTTTAAGATCTTATACTCCTTAGAGTATTTCTTCTAATAGTATAATAATCCTTAAGCAAAGTACTTAAGATTAATTAATTAACTCTTAAATTTCCTTAGATAATTTAGAGGTAGTATTACTATTATTCTAAACCTATTAGGATAAAATTATAGCTCTTATTTAAAGTAATTCTTCTTAAACTAAGAGATTAGAAGACTTAGTCCCCTCTTAGATAGGCGAATTTACCTTATCCTAGTAGCTACTACTACTATTTTATAAACCTATATCCGGTACGTCTAGATCCTAGCTCGATTCTCGCTATAGTTTTATCGAACTTATTAAGCTTTTACTAGGTTTAGACGTAAATTATCTTAGTAAGTTACGTAAATACTATCTCTTAAACATATATAAATAAATAAAATAGGTAATTAAGGACCTAGGTAAGCGTTCCGAGCTTAGAACCTATTAATAGTTATATATATAAGGGATACCTAGTATACTAGCTTAAAGTACTAAAGATAAATATATTAAATAAGTTACTCTAGAAAGTATAAGTAAGAAACTATCTAATATATATATAAAACCTACTCCCTTGTTCTACCTATTTCATAGTAGAGTAGTAGAAATACTATGTTAGTATATTAGCTAATAATAAGTTTTTATTTATATAGAAAGGTAAATAATAATATAAGGGAAAGATTAGAGTAGAGAGATAGTTTCCGCGTAGTAAATTTAAGTAGTTGAGTTAAGTCGTAGTATTTAATTAACTTAACTCGAGTAGTAGTAAAAATTACTAGTTAACTTAACTCGCTAAGTACTCGATTAACTCGAAAGTAACTTAAGTAGTATCGGCCTAATAGCCCGTAGCGCGCCCGGTCTCGCTCGCCCGGCTCTAAGTAGTTAGTCTATATACTTGTATAGTACGTAAACCAGTGCCCCTATATTATATGTTGGAAATAGTAAATAGAGTAATTCACTATATGTTTGTGTCAGTCACATGCCAACTTGCTAGCTCCGCTCAATGCGGACTAGCGTGGCCTAGCATGGCCAGCTCCTAGTATAAATAGTTAGGGCCTCTTAGCACTTAGTTAATTGAAGAGTTTTCCGCCTAGATTCCTGACAACATTATATATATACTATCACGTTACTATATAAGGACAACCTAACGGGAGTTTAGTTACGTTATATATAACTACTCGAGTACTACTCGAATAGTTAAATCTACTACTTATATTAACTTAATAGAATGGCCTAATTATACAAATTTAACTTAAGTCGATTAGTTAGCACTCGAGTCGGGTTAAGTATTTGATTAGAAGTGTTGCTACGCTAGATAGTTTCAAGTTTTTAATAGGTTAGTTTAGTTTTGATTTTATTTTTATTATTCGAAAGAAGTAGGGAAAAGAAGTTTTATAGGTTAAGTAAGTATATAATTCGTGTTATAATCTTTAAGGTATAGCTCGTATATCGAATACTACTAGGAAGTATAGAATCTAGTACCACGCCTGTATCTCGAGACCAGGGAATGCCAAAAGGAGAACTTACCGTTCGCTCTAGATACACCCGCGCGCCTACCGCGTCAAACCATCACCAAATCACCACCAGAAAACTACCCAATACCAATCTATCCCATTGAAACCCCAATTCCCAACCATCAAAAGACTGTCTCGGATACATACCCAAATCCCCGCACCATCTGCCGACAACCGAAACAAGGTATGTCTAAATCCCATGTGCGACTAGTGCAAGTAACATCTTACAGTCCCTACTCGGTACACGCCATGTCCTAGAAGCAGGAAGCCGACGAGGGCTGCACTGGGACAAGACAAGACGACTCGGGGAAAAATGAGGTCGTGCTTGTGTGATGTTAGTACAGATAGAGTAGACCCGAAGCGAGGTCGATCACTGCCTTTATGTTTCTGTGGAGATGCAGAGATGCAGGGTTTGAAACGAAGCGAGGGATGTGGATGATTGAAAGGGATTTATGGGGGTTGATGATGCTGGTGGATGGTTAGTGAGAAGGAACTGTTGTCATTTTTTTTTGGATGGATAGACGGAGCTAGGTACGCAATCGGGATATGATATTCCACGATTGAGACGCTGCCATGTTGGCCACTTCGCTGGGTCCTGTATACGATCCTTGGCGTGGGGACGGGAGTGACGATGAGTGCCAGAAAAACAAATCACCAATTCGCCGAGTGCCGCTTTTTTGCTTCTGGTGATGTGATGGGTTTGTGGTTAACCTATCATTTATCTGGAGCTGTTGTTGTAACTTGCCCCTGATTCCTACTCCCAGAAAATAGGGGGCAGATGCCTAAGGTTAAGGAAGTGTATTGCGATTGTATTGCCAGGTTGTGTGACCGCTTGTATACAATCCCGTGACACGCTTTCGAGAGTTGTATTGGATTCGCCCTAGATTGTGTCCTTCGTATGTTGCAAAGAATGGGAAGGCCGTGTCGTGGTGCTGTGTGATTATGTTGTTGGTGTCCCCAAAGCAGAGGATTGGGATGCGTACACACACACGTCTGTATTCTGATACTTTGTATATGGATGACGAAGCCGACCTTCGTACCCGTTCCGTGGAGTCACAACGGGGTTACATGAGCCGTTGTCGTCTAAGCTTCCAGGACGGTTCCACGCCGATTGGTGAAGAAAAGGCAGTTCAACGTCGAGGGGGAGGGACGGATAAGACTGTAAGACGACCCGAGAAGGCCCGTGAGTCTTTGCAAAAGGGGGTGCGTCCCCATTCTTTTTCGGCTCGTGGCTGTCACGCTGGCTGGATGTTCACGCAGGCAACACGCTTCCACGCTTTGCGGTGTACAACATGCCTGGGCTTGGATATTGCATTTCTGAGCAGTCGGAAGTTTCGGTAGCACGGGATTTGCAAAGGGAGGTGTAGACTGTGTAGTGAACCTGTGGCGCCAGCTCGGTTGAGGCAGCCCCTTTGACAACGTGAGAGTCGAAATGTGGTCGGAATCTGCCCAGGTGGTTGTTGAAGGCGCAAGTCACGAGAGACTACCTAGGTACCTGCCTATGGGTAGTAGATACTGGTAGCCCAGTGGTGGGTGTCGTATTACAGAGTTTCGTAGGAGCATTCGTTTATTGACTTTACCAACCAGCTTACGACTATTTTCACTATCGATAACGCGGTCGGAATCCCGATGACCTGATTTTACCGGTGCCGATCCTGGAATGATCCCACCATCCAGCCCAGCCAATCCCCAAAAATCGGGCAAAAATCGGAGTGATGCATGCGAGAAAAATATGATATACATGACACCGAGTTTTGGATGTTATTGAGACTGTTGATCTAGTCCATCGACCACAGGTAGTTCTGCCTGTTGCCTTGAGGTGCGATGAAGAATTCAAGAGTTTTGAACCAAGCAACCTTATTTACAAACCTGGCCATGGCTCAAGGTTATACCTATCAGAGGAAGACTATTAGTAGTAGGTAAGGTGAAGGAGCACTGACACTTGGAGCTATAACAGTACAATACTTGAGGAAAGCTAGAGGTCTAATTCTCGCAAGTTGAAAATAGATAACCCTAGCCCTAATGCGCCTAGTCAATACATAGGATTGATGAGGATTCAATAGATATGACGTGGTGGTGAATAGGATGCAGAGAGGATCCTGGTGTTTAATCCCTTCAGACCATTGGAAAAATACTCGTGGTTAGGATAAGAACTAAAATAGCAAGACGGGAGGTGGACCTGCAGCCGATAGTGAAGCCTTAAATAAATATTGCCGTTGCTTTGTTTTGATCTCGTCCAGTCAGTTGTAATCGGTTACCCCTATTGACAGTCTCAACCGAACCACAACCACATTCTTCGGCTGAGCTCATGTGGGAATAACCTCACCCTTTCTCATGGTGGTCACAGGGAACAGCTTGATGGTGAGCAGTGCAGCTACGACAGCGGCACCGCCAAACAGACTTTTGGTCATTGCGGTGCCAAAGACGTTGAAGGCGTTCCTTAGCAGCTTAGGGTGAATTGCCAGAAAACAGGGTTCCTTACTCAGGCGACGCTAAGAGCCCCCCGGTTACAGCAATTTGCTCTTGGGATGTGCTCCACCTCCACCTCCAAACCTCTCCTCTCCTTTTTTCTCGACGTCCACCCATTCTGGAGGAATAGGTTTTATCACGACGACACTCAGTTTGACGGTTTGGTTCTTGTGCTATCTGCTGCCTGGATTACCTCGCTCTCTTGTCTCTCCTTCCTCTCATCCCCCGCACCCCGTCGCACCTTCCTCCTCCTCCATCGAGCTCCAACCTCGACCTCGGCGCCCACCCCCCAATTCTCCAGATCGATCTACACCCACGACCGCCTCACACTTCCGCCAGAATGTCCGCGAGTGCGCAGAGCCAGCAGGGTAATTTGGACCGATACGTGGTAATCCACGTCGCGACCACCTGCGATGAGCATGGAGTCTATGTGACCAAGGATTCTGCAGAAGTTATAGAGTTAGGATGGATCCTTCTGGACGCAAAGAGCTGCGAGGAGGTGAGCTTCTTCCCCTGAGACTGCCCCACGGCCAATTACCCTTCGAGAAGCTCTAGCTAATGGTCTTCCAGCTTCACCGTGAAAGCGTGCTCGTCAAGCCGATCAATACCCCAATCACTCCTCTCTGCAGTAAGTGCCCGACCGCACACCAGTAGAATGCCAATATAGGGAATTGAGACTGGGCACACTGGCCGGCGGGTTTTGTGGAGCTCCATCGCTGACATTCACTGCTTCTAGCCAGCTTGACAACTCTCACTTGGGAACACGTCCGCAACGCGGGCACCTTCCGCGATGCAATTAACCGCTTCGATGCATTCGCGTCCGAATATCTGACCTCGCAGAACCTCGACTTCTCCTTTGTCACTCTCGACTCTTGGGACCTGCGAGTCCAGCTTCCTCGAGAAGCTCGCGATAAGGCAGTTGTGCTTCCACCCTACCTCCAACACTCCCGAACTTTCGATCTGAGAACCGAATACCAGCGTTGGCAACAACACCACCCGGAATCCCTGCCCTTTGGACCTTCGATGTTGTCAAACATTTGTGCTGCTCTCGAGGTGGAGCCAGTTCAAGCAAGCGCACCAATCAAGCACAACTTGCCATTTCATTTGCAGGCACTTGCACCAGCATCACCTAGACGAGCTATGGAAGAAGCGGTGACACTGGCGAGAGTCCTCCGTGGATTGATTCGAAAGTCACAACCTCCCCATGAGCACCCGGATGTTCTTACCAGGCCAATGGATGCTCGAGCTGATGTTCGAGCTTTCCTGTCGGAGCGTAGCAAGGTACTACACATGGCTGGTCTTCCCCATGATACAACGCAATCCGAGCTTGAAAGTTGGTTTACTCAATTTGGTGGCCGACCAATTGCTTTCTGGACCTTGCGTACTCCGGATCAACATAAACCTACTGGCTCTGGTTTCGCGGTGTTCTCATCACATGAAGAGGTTAGCAATTCATCCCCTACCCATCTTAAACTCTACTGCCGAGCCTGTGATTCCTATTTGAACATTGTCGAGGCAGAATATGAGTACATTCTGATTCTTTATGAAAAACTCATGTCCTTTCCTCTGCCTGCGCTCATCAAGTTTTTCAATTTTCGAGGCCATTGTCTAACACCCTACCAGGCTGCTGAGAGCTTATGCATGAACGGACGCGCATTGAACGAAAAGGCAATTGAGGTCTCTCCTTCCTCGAGCCGGGTCTTGGATAGAGCTGCCGAAATTCTTACTCCTTTCCCACCCAGCAAGAACCGACCTCGCCCAGGAGATTGGACCTGCCCATCATGTGGTTTCTCTAACTTCCAACGTCGTACAGCATGTTTCCGCTGTTCTTTCCCCGCCATGAGCGCTGGGCCAAGTGGAGATGCTATGGGAGGCTATGGTGGTGGTGGTTATGGCTACGGTCCTCCAGCAATGATGCCACCTCCTCAGCACATGGGTCATCACGGTGGAATGGGTGGCAGTCACGGAGGTGGTCGTATGGGAGGCGGTGGTGGAGTGGTTCCTTTCCGAGCTGGTGACTGGAAGTGCGGATCAGAAGGTTGTGGTTACCACAATTTTGCAAAGAACGTTAGCTGTTTGCGATGTGGCGCTAGCCGAGCAGGCGCAGCGGTTGTTGCCGATTCTGGATATCCTTCCCCTATGGATCCTCCTTCAAACTATGGTATGGGCCCTGGTTCAATGGCTGGTACACCCGGTCCAGGCCCATTCTCTTCGGCAGCTGGTGGTTTCGGATCCGGCGGTGGATATGGCGGTCAACATTTTGCTGGTCCCCCAAGCACTTACGCTCTTCCTTCCGGCCTCGGTGCTTCTACTGGCCCATACCCATCTGTCAACACTCATTTTGGTGGCCCTTCTGGAGGTGCTCATTCGGCTGGCCCTTTCGATAGCCGTGCTGCCGAAGCCGCCTTCCAATCCGCAAGCAATGGACCAGCATCTGCTGGTGGTGCCGGTGCTTCAAACCAATTTTATGGAAACAACCAGGGTGAAAGTGACCCATTCGCTTTCCTCTCAACCGGCCTCGGTAACTTGTCCATGAGCAGCGGTGATGCCCGTCAAAACGGCGGCTCGGCTCAGCTTAGTGCTCCAAGCAAGTCTCCTGCTTAGGCATATTTTTTCGATTTGTTTTGCGCCATCATTTTCCCTTTCATTACGGTCTATACATAGGTCTCGATTCTCTTCCACACTTGTGACTATATTTCAGGACGGCTTTGGGGTTGAAATGAAAGATAGACATAATTTGTCCAGAGTTTTCTGGACCATTGCGAAGCGTTGTATAAGGGTATCGGTTGGCATGCGGGTTGTTGTGGTAGGAATGAGGGCATACAGAAAAATAGGATGGAAAAGTCAACGCACAAAATCGGCAACTTCTCAGAAAATGAAGGGACACAACTTGACAAATGGTAGTTATAAACGTGGAGTTTTTTAATGCGGAATGGGATGGATAGGCTACGTTGGGTGGGATCATTCACACAGGCATGGGCAAGGTGGAAAGCGAGCAATATTTGATTCTGAACGTTACATGCGCTTGAATTGACTGGCAAAAAAAAAACAAAAATCGTTTTCTTGGTGCATAGCGAAAGGGGTCTGGGGTCTTCTCGTACAGGGTCTGGTTTCAATTGGTTTTTCCTGGAATCATCTACTCCGGCAACAAACGAACGCATATCGCACTGTATCTGTACCATCGAGGGAATACGCCGTCTTAGCAAAAAAGATCTCTTCACACGATCCTCAGTCAACTGTCGCCATTGTCGAAGCCGTTTGCAATAAAAAAGAGAATTTTTTTAGGGCGTGTTCCGTACTCGATGGATACAATTTCGGGGGCTAGCCTTTTGTTGTTGACGGACTTTGATCAGATTGGCTGGGCTGGGCTGTCGTTGCTGCATTTGTGCTTGTGTGGTTTCTCGCACTTCTTGTTGTGTATTTTGATCTCTCTCATCGTCTTTTTGTTCTGGTGTGTTTTTCTCGTCTTAATTTTCTCTTTAATTTTCTCTCCTCTTTTTCCTTGTTTCATAATTTTTCTATTGTGTGTTGGTTGTTTGAGGTTCTTATGGGATCGAATGGGTGGAAGAGAGGGGTTCTTCTTTTTCATTGGGAGGCATGGGAAATTTGTGTATTGACTGACTGAATTTCGTTGGATTTGGGGGCGGTGGTTGGTGGGAGGGGGGTCTTGCGTGCACGGTGGAATGCGAAAAAATCAAAATTTGGATGTCTTTGGGCAGGCGGGGCATAAGGGCGGGATTCTTCGGGGTGGTCACTTGGGTGGGGGAGCGTGGTGTTGGTAGATAGGATGATGGATATGTTTATTTGTTCTTCTCTTGTTGTGCTTACATTTTGATCTGGAGAGCGAGATGGGATGGTTGCATGGACGGATGGATTTGGGGGGGTGGTTAGGTGGGAGGCGATGGTTGTTGATTTGGTTTGGTTCTTTTTGGTTGATAGGCGGGTTCAGGGGGTAAGGAGGTTGGTTGGGAGGGAAATGAGGTGGTGGTTGCTGGTTGTTGTTCCTTTTTTTTCTTCGTATTCTCTCTCTCTCTTCAATGTAGTCAAAGTTTATTTTCTTGAGATGGGTGTAATCAGAGTTGTGGTTTTTTCTGCTTTCTTTGCCTCCTTTTTTTGATGTTGTGGGAGAGAAGAGGATGGGTGCCAGGGTGAGTGAGTGAGTGAGTGAGTGAGGTGGATGTTTGTCGTAGTGGTTTGGCTGTGTAGGTTGTGAGACGTAAGTGATCATTGGCCTCTGGAAGCCTCTTTTTTTTAACTTGGGGGTACAGTATTATAAGTCCTTGGGGTTCATAGAGATGAGGGATTTGAGAGATCTGGGGTTTATTGTACTTGCTTATTGTTGATACATTTGGTACTGTTTTGATACCTTCCTTTCCCTCTCCTTTTCCTCTTCCTCTTCCACATCCACATCCACTTTCACCTCCACATTCACATTCACCCCAGCCTCACCTTCACTCTTAAATCCTAGCAGCTTCGTGTTTCATACCATGTACAAACTAGTGTTTCTACCAAGTAGTACGAAGTACAGTACGTAGACTATCGTTTGGACGTTTGGACGTTTTCGCGCTTGAGACTTGAGACTTGAGTGAATGTTTACTGTATATTGTTTACTGTATATTGTTTAGGTGGTCACTTGGGTTTTGAGTGTTTGATCACTGTTCAGGCTGTGAGTTGTTTTATTATAGTATGGAGGTAGAAGGAGGTAGAAGGATAGTTGGGTTCGTGGGGATGAGGGGAAGGAGGGCAAGGGGATGGGCGAGAAGAGAGAGTGAAGTATTATTTTACTAAGCGGAAGTGAAGTATTCCACTACTAGGCTGTGGTTAGGTTAGTTCCATTTCGCTTTTTACGACAACGTTGTCTTGTTTGGTTCTAGATAGTATATACTCCTTAAACGAGAAGTTTAGTAAAGGGAGATGTGACTAAGATAGAAACATGACAGATGAGGTAAAAAAATGTTTCGTGACTTAAGGAATTTGGGATTTACTCGCTTGTCTTTTGCTATTGGTAGTGTTTTTGGTTTCAGGAGTAGCGTTGTAGGTATCTTTTCTTATTATTTTTTATATGTTTGAGTTGTGGTTTTAACGGGGATAACTATAGTACTGGCTCAAGTTTGGTGTCTGAAGCGAGGGAGGTATGAGAGGGCTATCTAAGTAGTAGGAGGGATACTGATATATTAATAGGAGATTCTTGTATTACACATTATGGAATGGAATTCGAATAAGATCTGTTTGTCGCCCTGGTTAGTGGTTGGGAGCTCTATTGAATCTGACTTGATTAGAAAATCTTATGCAATCTTCATATAGCGAGTTGTAGATACAGACGCGAGAGACGGTGAAAGTAAACATGGCTATAGTGTATTTATAAGAACTAGAATTCTTGATTTATAGAAATACCAATAGACACGCCATCTTTTGGGAGAGATAACTTTCGTCTTAGAGGTGGAGGTGATCTTGGACAGGCCTTGAATTAAGCGAGATCTGTCTCCCAAATAATCGATTCCAAAGATCTACAGGTTACTTGGTGCTTAGATTAAAGACAGACAGAAGAGGGAAGGTTGTTTTTGTAAATGAATCTGGGAGTACTTCTAATCATTACCGAATTTTCAATACGAAAACCTCTTTTCCTCCTTTTTTAGGGGAGGTGACTTTTCGTGACGGAAAGGCTAAATCTTTGGTGCTGTAGTTATGTAATCGAGGCCTTGGAACAAGCATGGACTACAAAGAACACTATATATTGTGATACTAGATACTCAATATAAGGACATCTTCTGAAAAATATTGAAAAATCCTGGCGTCGTCAAGATTATTGTTATCACAAACTGGGATTTGGGGGGGCGAATCGGTCACGTGCTTCATGACCAGTTCGTGACAATTATATCAAAAACGTTTTGTATATTCTCACACTTGCCATTAATATACTTTGCTTTCCCACCAGATATTTTAGGCTAAGTAACGCACATCTATAGTAAACTTAATACATGTAAAACGAGGGGCAAAAGAGCGTTTTTCTGGTAGAAAAATAATCAGCTGCTTCTAGATAGTACTCTAGTTAATTTCAGTAGTATTACAAGGAGCTATCAGTAGTTGTTTAATCTATTTTCTATACGTTTTAGATGCTCCCGGAAGTAGGTAGAGGACGTGCTCGACATTTTTGGTGTGAATAATATCAATATGTCGAATCCTTGTTATAGGATCGTTTCTGAATTTGTTATCTAGGAGATACTATAATACAATTATACCACAATTAGCCTCCTGTCGATCGCTCCGCGACTTCAATAGCCTCTTAGCTAAACCGCCGCTTTTTAGAATAAAGTGGGTATAATATAGGTACATCGTAAATTTTTGTTCTACTTGAGTGCGTATAACCTTAAAGGAATAGATAATAGAACTTAGGAATTATAGACAAGCGAGGCTAGTTAATTAATAGCTTATATAATACTATATTAATTATACTAGAGAGTTGTCTAAATTAAGGACTCTATATTATATTTCCTAGTATACCCCCTTATTCCTAGTTAACTTATACTTCTATACCTAAGTAGAGTACGAGGTCTTCTAGAGTTCGAAATAGATTCAAGTTCTACTCTCGTAGAATGTCCTTAGATAAAGTAGTATAGATAAACCTGGATATAAGGATATTCGTAGGGGCAAGTTTCGTAAGGATATAACCGAGGGTATCCTTATTGCGAGGATCTTAGTATAAATACTAAAAGAAATCGGGACCTAAAATTGAAGGATATAAACTAGGTCATCCTTATATCCAGTATCCTTATATCCAGGTTTGTCTATATTAAGGTCTAGGCCTGCGAGATATACTTTCAAGGCCTTCGCCTACGGCTAGTAATAAAGCAGAGCGTGGAAGCGAGTTTGTAGGGCTAAAGGCTATTGAAGTCGTGACGGGATTAACGGGAGGCGATTTCAGTCGTGTGATCAGATAATACTCGATATGGTGTTTAAACAGCCTGGAATAACTTATGCATATGGAATCATCTCCGAATGAGTCTTGCCCGCGGGCAGCCGCGGCTTCTTCCACAAAGCCAACCACCATTTCACTCAACTTAGACAGCCTCGCTTTAAAAGATTTACATTTTGGTGAACTACTGTGACTTCATGATTGAAGCGGGATCTTCTCAACGTAGCTCTCATAGTTCGATGTTTAGTTTTGACCGTTGGACGGGATCGGGGGGCGTGGCTTGCCCCACTTTTCAAGAAATTAAGCATCAGGACACCCCGCTTCTTTCCAGGTGGGTGATCAAACAAAGCCTGGAAGGCTTTTGGCTTACCTGATCTCAAGAAGAAGCCTGGAGCGCTGAAGGTGTTTCCTATCCCTACACAGTCTTACGATCAGACCAAGAAACCCCTCTACAAAGCTCGTGTATTTCTTTATAGTCAGATCAACAATTCTAGCCACGAAAACACCTTCAGCGCTCCAGGCTCGGAAAGCAGATTTTGACAACTCGGACTGATTGATAAACGAAATGCATCCACTTCTTTCTATTTGGTCGGATCTGTTTCTTTATGGTTCAATGCAGGTGATGTATTCGATAGCTCGCTTATTCGGCTCTGCCTATTTTTAAACGTCCCAATACTCGTATCTGCCGATCATACAAAAGTCTTCGGCAAAGCCCTTTCGTAAATTACACCATTTGAGACGTCATCGGCTCATAAGATTTACCAAATACAAAAACAAGTCCATACCATGCTGATCATCCTGAGTGACGCCTAAAATTCTTTTTTGAGGATACTTTTTTGGCGAGGGTCTTTGAAAGTTTTCACGACTGACCCATTTTGCATGGAAGTGTAGGTAGTGCTTGGAGGCTCTACTCGCACGTTTTTGATTATTGAATTTGAAATCTAGGGAAATAACGTACTTTTAGAAGTAGTGTAGCACTAAGGCTTGTTTGTCTTTCAAGAATGACATGAGGTTATCTAGAAGAATATAATGATATTATTGGAAACGGGTGTATTCTTCAACCCCACATAATTTACTTCATAAAACGGCCAAAGATCACGGGTGCTGGTAATCCCAAAAGATCTGTCCGAAAATATCCTTGTATTGAGAAACCAAGAAACCTAGAACCCAGTCTGCTTCATGCATTTTGCTTGGCTCGCTAAATTCTGTGGTACAGCTCCAAAATGTTGAAAAGTGTCACTACATAAAGTAGAAGTCATTTCTGGTCTTTCCGGATTTTTTACCTGCTTTTTTTCCGCCCCTCTTTTTTTCCTTCTTTTTTGCTCTCTTTTTAGATTTCTTCTTCCATTCACATTCGTTACACGTTACTACAATAGCTTCACGATGTAAGCTCTATTCATTTCGCATCACAACCAATATACACCACATCTGTTACAACTTGGTCTTTTCCAGCCTTGAATCAACAGCGTCCAAGTTCTTATAATGTTGGTTCCGAACGTCTTTACGGCGGCGGCAGTTCTTTCAGCCTTTGTTGTTGGACTTCCTTTAGGGGCAAGCAACGATGCCCTCATTCAACCACAGAGCATCGCAACGGGGGTCGATCAGGAGGATCCTTCTCTTGATAAGAGGGCAAAAATACGATTTACTACTGGACCAATTGGACCAGTCGCCAAGACCAAGTTTAAGATAGGACGGTCAGAGAGCAGACCTGCAGGTCATGTAACTAGGAGGACGGATGATAATGCAGACCTTGCCCACACGACATCTCCACCCGATGAAGGCGGCATTCTGACCAAGAGAGTGCTCGGACCAATACCCGAAGGAAGGGGGCCCTCTACTCAGCTACCACCATGGTTCCCAAGATTTACAAAGCATCCTACAAACGCCAAAAGGCGAGACGTTGTGGATTCTGTTTCAGATGAAGATACTACAGCCCCTTTGGCGAAGAGAATCGCGCCCTGGGGCGAAAGCCCAAAATATGTCAAAGGGGGTTCGATTGAGCTCACTGGTAGACCAATTCCCCCCCCATCACGCATTTATCGGCACCGGCCAGAACTCTGGCCAAAGCCCCCCAACCAACCAGGCTCGCAAATACCACCAGCGAAGCAGCAGTGCCCCTTCTGCCATGGCTCTGCCAAAGCAAGGAGGCCAAGCGATCAGCCACCCTTTCCTTTGCAACTCAAGCCCAAGCCCGCCCAACCAAAACCCCCCGTCCAACCGGTCCGACAGTCAAAATTTAGTTTTCCAAAGTTCCGCTCCAGCAAACCACCAAGGCCTCCGACGCTCGAGTAGTGGCCCCCGTGGGTCCTTTGAAGACCATGGAGCGAATATCATCCAAAGGGAAGCCGAAAGAGAAGCCAGAAGCTGCCGGATGAGGAAGCCTATAGATTACACGTGGTGCATCCCGCGTTTTTGGAGAATTTAGGCACATGCCTTCAACAAGCCAGTTGTTCATCTCTCTGTATTGTTAATCATGGAAACTTATCACTACCCATCGGGCCATCTACCATCAATATATAGTAAAAATCGTAATAAAAATATATTTAGCATTATTCTTATCTTTTAATACTTTACTTAGAAGTTGAAATACTCGCTTAAGTACTTAGTAAGCTAGGACTGCTTAATTCACAACCCAATATAGTTACCCTCTTATAATTTACGCTTAGCTAAGCTATACCAAGATATACGGCTAAGAATGGGGGGGGGGGGAGAACAATAATCCTATTAATCCGTGGTAAAGTGGACATTTATTCTACTAACCCAATTTCAACCTGAATGAAGAGGAAGAGTTGAGAAAGAGGGAACTAGCTAGAGTTCAATAGCGAGTAGATAGCCATAAATATAGTAAAACTAAGTTAAATAGCAGACAGGTAGTTAACTACCGGTTTAGCAAAAAGGTGCTAATGACGTAGGGGTATTAGGAGTTGCTTAGAGCTAACACTAAGCTTTTGCGTAAATTGAAAGCTTCTGAGATGTTGATTCCCTGTTCCGCACTAGAATATTGGCCCGTCTCGTTTTCTATTCTTGACTACCCGTGTGGTTCAAAGCTGCTTTCCGGTTTGGGTCGCAGAGAGGTATCTATGGTTGTATGATAATGAAGTGTATAAATGAGCTATAGGGCGCACTAACTCTTGGAATTACTGAGCCACAAGTCTACGAGTGTTTTCACAGACAACTTTTCTCGCTTAGCTTACTGTAGCCTCTCAGTGCCAGAGCACCAGAACTGTCAGTACGCCCAGTACTCATAAAATCGGTCGAATTAAATAAAGCCATTAGTCCTTGATTCGAAGTCTGGTTGGTTAGAGAAGAGAAGGTAGGTAGCTAGTCTACAAACGCTTATATACCAGTGCTAGGTCACGTGAATAAAGAACATATAGATGTTGCGAAAAGAACACTTCAGCCACAACATTTTCTTGACGGGAGCCCCAAAATAATATAGGGGCGCATCCGAGTTGAGTTAATATGTCTTCAAGTTTGGCCATTCAATAGTGATCATTGCAAGCAATACTTGGCACTCGTTTGCTAAACAGGAGGTTAGTTCCAGCCAACTGGTAGACGGGAAAAGATAGACTAGCAAATTTTCAATCATGATACTAAATGGGTATTAGTAATACTCTGACGAATACGTTCAATAAAACGGCCAGCAGTATTTGTTAATATCCTCAATTAACAAACAAAAGATACAGCGGAAATTTCCTCTACAATTTCTTTAGTGTCTAACTAAGAGTATATAATTGCTGAGCTTAAAAAAGAAAACTATTGCTAGATAACTCCTAGAATTCACATGTCTACGCAGACAGAAAGTGGGAGATAAAAAGACACTTGATGCCAAACAGAATCACCTCACGTCAAGCCACTCACGTGACTGGTTTTATAGAAAACCAAAAGAGCCAGCGTAGAAAGGGCAAAGTTGAAGCTCAGACGACATTCCTCATAATAGAAACAAGGGAAAGTAACTGGTTTCCTACTGTACATGTTGAGGCTTAGGCTTACCCTGCACAAGCATCATGGGTGGGTTGGAGGTGCATTTGGGCCCTGTGATTGGCTGTTTGAGGCTGTGTTTTGCCAATGAGATCAGACAGTGAGAGGTAGAAAATAAACGTGACCATAGCAATCAGCAAGAACAGAACTTCCTTTACACCATTAACTCCCCAGATTTGGAAAAGTTTATCAGCACAGACGAGCATTTTCAAGTTGCAAGGATCAATATGCTGCAAATATGATGGCGTAAAACATGATCATATCATACCAAATGACATTCTGGATCCAGACAATCAACCTTGGAACCAATTATTTCATGAAAATGGGACCAGTTTCGTGCCAAAATGTTAAATAAGGTCGCTTATTCCCACAAACCAGGGCATTCTTTTCTTGACGTAAAGAAAAGCAAACCCAAAACAGCTACAAAGTAGAGCTCTAATACAGAAGATGGTTGGTTGGAAAGGGCACAAAGTATCGCTTAATAAAGGAGGTGAAAACAGCAACCTTAGGTGACCTAAACGTTAATGGACACACTCAGAGAACTTGCAAAAATTGGACTGATGAAGAGTTCCAGCAGAAAACTGGTGACGGAAAGGTTTACGTCCGTGGTCAGAAGGAGTTGAAATTCGTCCTGCCTATTAATAAGCTTGTCTTCTGTGACGGTGCTTGTAATTCCAATACCCCTAGCATAGCTCAGCCAGCCAATGGGGCGAAAGAACCATACGTTGCTCCAAGCAAATGGGATCTCTTGGTTATAGGAAACTGAAATATGGGGTTTTCTTCTCTATGACTGAGATTGGTGTATGTTTGAAGTGTTTGTTTTTTGTCACAGCTGGAGGGAAATGCACAGCAACACTAAGGACTCCATTAACGCTCACTCTGCGAGAGAATTTTGAAACTGGGTGTACTTGGGAGTGGAACTTTTATAACAGACTTTTGTATGTTCACTAAACAAGTTAGTATAAATATGTGTTTGGAAGGTTTAAGGTTTCAAAAGGGTGTCTGTACTGATGGAAAAGTGCGACATTGAAAAAATCACGAAGAAGAATTAAGGTAGGAAGAGAATGACGATAAAATATGGAATTTCATTTTTTTGTTCTTATTTAATATAGTAAATGAAATACGCTTAGTGTTCCAAGGATAGTTAGGGTCATATCATGTTAAACTCTGAACAAAAATGAGAAAGATAAACCAACGCACTTACGAAGCTACAAGGTTAGTAAAGATCTTGACTCGCCATTTCTTTACTTTGCCTTCTACATCCCTCTTACTTCCCCTCAAACTCGGCTGAGAGGGGGGAGACGGGGCTCACGGGGCTGTTGACCTCAGAGTGAGAGACAATGCTTGAGGGTGAGCTGATCGACTCATTGTGAGCGTCCCCTCCATGAATTGAAAGAGATTCTGTAGAGGAGGCGGGGGCAAATTCTGGCTCAAGAGTCAATGGAAACGCAGAGTGTGAGGCATCAGGCTCGGTGAAGTGTGATGAAGTCGGCGAGACTAGACTTACCTGGCTGTTGAACTCTTCGTCTTCTAGAGGGAGCGACTCCGCAGACGAGGCCATTGGAAAATCTGGGTCGATAGTCAACGGGAATGCAGAGTGCGAAGTTTCAGGCTCGGTGAAGTGTGATGAAGTCGGTGAGACTGGACTTACCTGGTTGTTGAACTCTTCGTCTTCTAGAGGGAGCGACTCCGCAGAAGAGGCCATTGGAAACTCTGGGTCGATAGTCAACGGGAATGCAGAGTGCGAAGTTTCAGGCTTGGTAAAGTGTGATGATGAAGTTAGGGAGAGCGGACTTACTGGGCTGTTGACGTATTCGTTATCCATAGGGAGCGACTCCTCAGACGAGGCCATCGGAAACGCTGGATCGAGAGTTTGTGGAAAGGCAGAGTGCGAGGCTGTTGGTTCTTCCTCGTCCTCTGAGCCCATAGCTTTCTCGACGGTTGTCTGGTGGAACGGAGTGGGGGCTCTGACGATGGGTGGAATTGGCGATGCTGAACGCGGCGTTACTGGTCCATAACTCTTGAGGATCCCCTTGAATGATGAGATCCGAGAAGGCGGAGGACGTGAAGCTGGAACAGTGCGAGGACTTACAGGAGTACTGCTCCTTCTCGGTAGCTGTTCTTGCTCTTGTTCGTATTCCTCATCCTCGTCATCCGAGCCAATAACGAATTGTTCATCGTCAAAAGGAGAATCGGGAACTCTAGGAGGGTCGATATGGTGGGTTTTGGACTGATCGCGCCCTCTACTTGTATAAGTCGCGTTCGGGTATTCATAGCGATTAGTTACAACTGGAATTCCAAAATTGTGGGTCGCAGAGGGCGATGGAGGTGGTGGGCGTGGGTACGAATTATTTGGTCCTCCGTGGTTTGGTGGGTAAAACCCACCCGGGTATTTTCCAACATACCCGGTCCCCACTGGTCCCATCTCCAGATCAATCCCACGGTGTTGAAGCTGATTCTTCTTAGCCATGGCCTTTCGATGGCGGTAGTAAGAAATAGCACAAATGGTGAAGTTAAGGAGAGCAACAAAGCCTGCAAAGGCACCAAGTCCTATTAACCAAGTCGGTACAGGTTGTTCTTCATTTGATGAAGTCGTTTCTGAAGTGGTTGGAGATGCCATAGCGGCTGTGGTCCTTGGCCGGACGTGTGGGGGACGAGGTCGTACAGAGGTTGTTGGAAAAGTGGTTCGTCGGCTATGAGCTGGGGCTGAGCGAGATGAACTTGTTGCAAAAGTCATGTGGATGATGCGTGATGCAGAGGAAGAAACGCAAGATTCTAGACCATGATTTATAGAAGACAATAGGTATTGTTGTAAAACATTTCTTTTATCTTCAAAACAGGTCCTTGGCCATCAAAAATATGGGGTTCAAAGTTGGGGAAAAACTGTGCTGATACAAAGGAATTGGGGAATGGATAAAGAAATCCCAAGCGGAAAGCATTGCCCCTTTCATACCCTCGCTTAAGCGAAGTCTTCCTTGGACAAAGAAATGAACTCTGTTCTGAAGTCAAAACAATCAGCAATCGAAACAATCGAAACACCCGTGTATCCAAGCGTATATCTGTCAGTTCCATCTGCATACCAGATATTCCACTCCATCAAACTTCTTGTGTAACTTCCAGAGAACTAAAGCCAGCACTTTTATTTCCTCAACACGCATACACAAAACCACCCAACAACACTACCCAGAAAAAATGGCACCCATCTTTCAACGTCGAGGGCTTTCTTCTTCCATGTTTCCTCAACTCATACCTGGAGAATCTTATGAAACAAAAAAGATTCAACTTGTGCACATCCCTCAGCCGTCTCCCACCGTCATAGCCACAGATTTCACACAATCAATTGAGGAATGGATCGACACCGTTGAGAAAGAAACAGGAGCTGATGCTGTACGTATTCATATTCCAGAGATATATGGTGACGAAGTAGCATCGATTGCTAAGTCGTTGCCAAACACAGATGAGATGGTTATTGAGGATATTGTTGATAGCTATCTTGATGGTTCTGATTCTTGTTATAGTGGAGCAGCGTCTGATGCTGTAACGCATGTTGTAGCCAACGAAAGTGGTGCTGACTTCAAGGCTCAAGGCTTCGTCGAGGCCCTGGAGAAAACGCTCGGTAAGAATCCTTTTTCTCCCTTTGAAGGAAATGGCCCTGAGGAAGTATATCTTTTGTCTCCTGGTAATGTAGAATGTCACGACCACCTCAGATTCAAGAACGACATCTATGGGCAGCACCCATGGACAGACCTCGAAATTGTCAAGAAGTGTCGCAAGTTCTCCGATCTAGGCGGAGCGCAACACTTCCCACGAGATAATTGTCAATGTGCCAATTGTGACTTTTTTCGCTCAGAGGTAGAGGTTCGACGCATCATGACCGCTTTACCGCGTGATATAGTCCCTCCCCAGCTCAAGTATCGCTTTGATCAATATCACGCGCGTCAAGAAGAGCAGCCAATATCATCGTTGCAGAGCCCTAGCTACTTTAGACGTGATACTCAGTTCGAGCGTTACTACATTCATTTCGGTACAATTTTCAAACAACGAGAACTATGCCTGAAGGATGATTTTGCAGTCTTCTATGCTCTTTCAAACTGGTTTGCGACCAATAAAGGTATCGAGATACCTGACTTGATTGATTCTCTCTACGTAGATGGCGAAAGCACAGAGGACAATGGCACCAGTTCTGAGCATCCGTCTAAACAAGTCAACTATATTCCGAAATTGGGACTGGCGCCTCCTTCATTTGAAGACTTAGAGGTTCAGACCAAGCAGGTTTTGAATGAGAAGAAGGAGCTGGAGCAACTATACGATCTTTGCTCGCCGGGGGCTTTAAACAAGCCTCTGACTTGCGACGATGCTGAAGATTTGCTTGATCTGGTGGATTCGATGGATATCGATTCTGCATGAGAGGAATTGAGGCAATTAATTGCTTAGCCACTCAACGGAGGAACTGGTTCGTATGAACTGACCTCTATGGTATTTAAACCCCCCAATTTAAGCCCAAATTGTCATGAATAACCCTTTTTAAATTAAAATATACTTGAAACAATCTATTTGAACCCTTGAATATCTCTCTTGATGAGGTTTTGTGATATTAAGTCTAGCTAGGTGTGACAATCTTGGGATTTTTTAATCTCCACTGAAGCCTTTGAAGGCAATGAATCTCCATTTCGAAAGCATCTTAGAAAATCTAATTGCTGAAAGGAGCTTCTACTACTCTAGAAGGTAACAAGGTCCCTATATATCTTCAACCGTAAACCGTAGCGAAAATTCAAGTTTCAAAGGCTTGCAGTCAGTGTCATATTATATTTACTCTATTGTCCTTCTAGCAAGAAATTTCGTCATTAGCCCGAAAATATAGATGAAGTTAATTGTAGTACCAAACTCTCTTGTGATATCTCGCAAATGCACGTTTCCGCTTTCAAAAAGAATAATCAAAGCCTTGGATATCCGACAAGCATGATATCTATGGAGCGTGTCAATACGACGTCCAATATTCCGTCATCGGATATCATTCGTTACAGCTCTCATTGAATAGTCTCGTTTTGTGACATCCAGGTCAATCTTTACACCTTCTCCCTAAATCTCACAAACACTTCTGGCTTCACATACATCCCCCAGCCCCTCAAATCCCTATCCAAGTCCACGTCCTGCCCAGTCACCATCTCCAAATCAAAAGTCCACAAGGTCTTTGCAATAAACAAGCGACTCTGCCACCATGCAATCACTTTTCCTGGGCATGCCCGAGGGCCCTGACTAAAAGGGTAGAAGCCCTTCCGGTTATCGTACTCAAAACGCGGCTCATATAGTGCATGCTCCTTGGACAGCCATCTTTCTGGGCAGAAACTTAATGGCTCGTGGAAGTTGCGTGGGTCCCGAGCTAGGCCGAAGGTGCTACTTTGGCAAACGACCTAGAGATCCATCGTTAGCTTTTTGGGGCCAGATAAGGGAGATTAGAAGCCTACTCCCTTAGGAATGAAATTCCCGTCCACCACCGCACCGGGACTGATGACAGGCATTCCATTAAGAACCGATGGCATGACACGCAAAGATTCTTGAAGGCAGGCAGTCAAATATGGCAAGTTTGCAGCTTCACCTGGTGTAATATCTTCGTAGTTTTCGAAAGCACACCTAACTTCCTGAGTCAAAATATCCAAAGTTCTAGGATTCTTTACCAGATAAAAGATAGTGTGGTATAGCCAGATTGCCGGCGGCTCGTAACCTGCAACTAGCAATTGCCCCGCGACCTGTTCGAGGTGTCTCATCTCCAACGGATCTTTGGGAGGCTCTCGATCTTCCGGAACAATCTGATCGAAGAAGTCAAGGTGTTCGACGGCACCTTTGCGCCTGATACGAAGTTCCAATTGTTGACGACTGTGCTTTCTGATGTGGGAATGGTCTTTTGTCGAAGCTAATGCTAGGAATAGATATTTGAGTGGAGCGAGGAGAGGAAAGCGCCATGATGCTTGGATCACGGTAACAGCTTTGTTGAAATCGGCGAGAATGGTTAAATATGGCGGATCTCTCACTTGTTTCGAGTCAGCTATTGCCCAAAATTTCTGTATAATGGATACTGTAAGGGGGAATCTTACTATCTCGCATAGCATTCATCTCTCGGTTGTATGCCATATCGGCCGAGATATCCACGCACAGCCAGTTAATCCAAGTAGGCATACTAACTCCCTTCGCTCCTCCACCAACCTTTCTTATCTGCTCAACAAATCGATCGACATAACTATGGAGAGTCGTTTCTTTTGCTTTTAGAGCCCGCCCACTAAAAGCTGGTGATAACTGTTTCGCAACCCGGCGGTGTCGAACGGGATCCCATTCCCAGATTAGACCGCCATGTTTATCATTTCCATGATTCCCTGCTTGAGTCTTGGGAAATAGCTCAAGGGTTTTGTTATGAGAGCTGTAAAGATCTTCATTATTTTAGCTTAGTTCAAAAGCTGGGTATGTCGCTGCCAAACTGACCGGTCATGGCCTGTGGTGTTATGAATAGCAACTCATTCGGGGCAATTCTGACAACATCGCCTGTTGCGAACAGTCACCATCAGTAAGTGAATTGCGTAGAAACATGTTGCACAAACCATATTTTCTAAGTACGTCTTCGGCCACCCAGGGCCATCGTCCTACTAAACTGTCTTCTGATAAGCCCATGATAATAGCGTCACTATGATTTTGCAAGTAAGAAACAACACTTGCGGGGATACTTACGAGTGATATGCCCACCACGCATCAGATATAGCTGCAAGCTTCGGACCAGGGTAATTGGCCAGTGGGTGGAAGTACAATCGCCAAATTGAGCGAACAACCACAAGGAAAACAGCCTGCAAAGTCGTCAGTAGCCATCCCAAAAGAGTCCTGAATATAAACTTACAGCCTTAAGAACTAAGATGATCAGCTGCTGCAGATTGCAAAAGTCAGATAGATGAACCCCCAAATCCATGGTTGGTTCAGTGTCGCATAAAAATCAGCAAGTGTATGAAGAACAAAAGAAGTTAAAAACAGTCAGTCGACTAAACTCAAGCCAACCGAAGTCTACTTGCGAAAGGATACGATCGATGTTGGTGTACGGAACTCTTGCATACTGTATGCGGGCATATAAAACCAACAGACGAGGCCAGCCAATGAGAACTCCCTACCAACATCGCCTCATACTGTAGCCGCAGCAGTGCGGCACGAATGAGGATTCCAGAGCTTTCATTGAGAATAAATAGAACACTTGAATTCTTGTGTCGTCTGAAATTTATTGTCTCATGGATGTAAAGGGGCTCCTGGGATATTCTGGTTTTCGTGCAATATTATTGATTAGGTCGACTCTGGATACACAGCCAATTATGGTTCTTTAATCATGAGATATAGTATATACTTGGTAGAAACTGGTCCGTGAATTTAGGGAGTTTAAATAGTCATTGAGGTTTAGGTGAAGTATGATTTGAAAAGGGAATTTACTACTAAACATGTTCCTCACGGCAACCACGGAGATCCTATTGTTGTGCTAGTTTTCCTTGCTTCGAAAAACAGTTTTTGAGCCGGATATCTTATCTCAAAGAGTCTCGCTTAATACATGTCATAGTGCTTGAAAAGAAAGTGCACGAAGCCTACTGGTGGAAAATAGAGGCTGTGCCACTTAGCCACAATTCAATAAACAACCTTGGCAAGTCCTTGGAAACCTTCAGCGTATTTCGTATTTCATGGAAAGATTCCGTATAGATGTGAACCCGCTCTATAAAGACATCCTTGGCTACGCAAAGCAATAGTATTCTTTGACGTTCAGACTGAGTAAATAACCTTGCTGCCAAAACAACAACCGAACCTCAACTACCAAATCTCAAAAGAAAAAGGCACTTGCAAGTGCATTTCGAGAGTTCACCCATGTATACTTAAATTTGATATAGCTGACTTCCTAAGCATAACGGGGAGATTCAACCTGGAGGTGCTTACTTCCTTGGTACTCGAGTAGACTAAATACTTGAGTATCAAAAGCCATCAAGAGAAAACCATACATTGGATTAAAGTTATAAGGTTATTCAGAGTCGGAGCTTCCGCATCCATCTACCAGTATAGTACCATAATGCCCCCGGCCAGCACGTAACACGTAATTCACAACACGCTGTCCAAATGGCCGAGGTAATTCCCCACGGTGGGCACGAGTGCAGATGAGCGCCAACCCACACCAATCACAGCCACTCCCAGGAAATTGGAAGAGTGTTCTGCTTGGCATGGCCGGCCCCTTTCAGGAAAGGCTGCGCTGCCAGTTGCCAGCAACAAAAAGTTGAATTGTCTCCCCAACGTCCCTTCCAAACACAAACACGTTTGTGCAATTCTTCCTCTGTGTTGTGTCTGATCAACGTCGACTTGGTTGCTGGTCCGTCGTGCTTTCTCGTCGCTCCTTACTCGAGATCTCTTCTTCCCTAATTTGTTTTTAATTGTCCCTGTCCCAGTCCCCTTCGGCGTATCCTTTTTCCCTCTGACGCAAAGTGGCTTGTGAGCGGTGCGAGTACTCCGTACGGGCAGCACTTTTTTGCTCCTCTCGAGTCTGACAACGGCACCGACTTTCTTGGAACTTCTCGCTTCCAAAAAAGGGCAGGTTCACGCGTCATTCTCGCAGTTGCGACTCCGTCCTCCCAGATCAACAGAATTCGCTCCCTCACGGTCACGGCTTTGCCCATCGAGAATTCCTCTGCCACGCCATCATGTCTTCTGCCAATGCCGACCTCCTCAAGTCGATTCCCCTGCCGAGTCTCGAGCACCCATTCGGTGTGCATTTATGGCCCATATTCGATAAGGCCTTCACGGCCGTGAAAGGGTATCATCCACAAGATTTCAACTTCCAACCCCGAGTGACGCCAATGTCCACCTTGAAAGAGACGGCCATTACGATTTTCACATACTACGTGGTCATCTTTGGGGGGAGGGAATTGATGAAGAACCGGGCGGCCTTCAAATTGAATCTGCCATTCATGATTCACAACTTCTACCTGACCACCATCAGCGCCGTTCTACTTGCACTCTTTGTTGAGCAGCTTGTGCCAACTCTTGCCAATCATGGGCTTTTCTATGCTATCTGCGACGTGAAGGGTGGATGGACTCCTCCTTTGGTCATTCTCTACTATGTAAGCTCAATCTCCTGATCTTTCCCGGGATTGCCTCATGCTAATTTCTGCCAGCTCAACTACCTTACTAAGTACCTCGAATTGATTGATACCGTCTTCCTAGTTTTGAAGAAGAAGCCATTGAGTACGCGAACCCCCTCAAACGCAACCAAAAATAATTGCTAATATTTTCGAAGCCTTCCTCCACTGCTACCACCACGGTGCCACTGCCGCCCTCTGCTATACACAATTGATTGGCTTGACTTCAGTTTCATGGGTTCCTATCACATTGAACTTGATGGTTCACGTTGTCATGTACTGGTACTACTTTCAGAGTGCGCGTGGAATCCGCATTTGGTGGAAGGAGTGGATCACCCGTCTCCAGATCATCCAGTTTGTCATTGATCTTGGTAAGGCAAACGCCCCTTTTTAATTGAATCACGTTGACTAACCATCCCATCAGGATTTGTCTACTTTGCGTCCTACACCTACTTTACCTCGACCTACTTCCAATGGATGCCAAATGCGGGTAACTGTGCTGGAGAGGAATTTGCTGCTTTCGCAGGAATGGGTATAATCAGCTCTTACCTGGTCTTGTTCATCTCATTCTACTTCGCCACCTACAAGAAGGATGGAAAGCGACCTACTGGACGAAAAGCTGCTCGCTCTTTGGTTGACGCAAAGCTCCCAGACGTCTCCGCAATCCTCGATACCAAGCCAACTCCTTCCAAGAAAAACGGACACGCCGTCTCCAGCGGTACCTCCCCAAGCCCAAGAGTCACCCGATCGCGCAAGGCCTAAGCCTAGCTATGAGAAAGTCGAGTTGCAATCGAGACGAATGTTGGAGCTTTTAAAGGCCCAAAGTCGTGGACTTTGCAGACTCGGATAATGAATGAAATGCGCTGGGTGAAAGGGGGTGTGGGCTTTAACCCCCTTATCAATTTGAATCTGCCTGTTCGATAGATTCGTATGTCTAAAATTCTCTGTACAATGGAAAAAGATAACTGCGTTTTTTTTTTTTGCTTTTACTTTCCCTTATACACTTTCGCTAATCCGGGACCCTGGACACATGGGCCGCTCCTTTTCTGGGCGTTTTGCTTTAGAGAGAGAAGAAAAAAAGGGGATGAATGGAGATGGTGAAGGGAAGAATAGGAAAGCATGGAATAGGCGCGAGGGAGGCAAAAACGGTGCTTTTACACTTCTGTTTTCTTCTTTTTTTTTCCTTTTGTCGATATGCATGATGGGGCAGGGGATGGGAGGGTGAAAGGAAGGGAAAGGAAGGGAAGGAAGGTGTGGTGTTGGTTCCTTGGGATAATTTCTTGTGTGAGATAGAAGGTGGGAAAGGGGGTTACAGTAATAGAGAGGATGGTATACCTACTTAATGTTTGTGATGGTTTTTTGTGTTTTATGCGGATTTATGCGGTTTTCGTAATGT
>LT855424.1:1041940-1058953 GCA_900184765.1 Hymenoscyphus fraxineus | reverse complement strand
GGGCGTGAGAGGTTTTGGGTAGGTGGATGGGTGGATGGGTGGATGGGTGGATGGAAGGCTGGGGATGTATTATAGATAGATGATTGGTTTATAGAGTATGGGTATGAGAAGGGAGAGGAGGGAGTAGAAGTAGGAGATTGAGTGAAATTTAAGATGTTGATTGTATTTTCAAGGGGGAGTTTCTGATGTGTGTGAGGTTGGGGTTTGAGGTTTGTGGTTTGTGGTAGGTGTGTGGTTGGGGAGTGAGTGGGGTTGAGGTGAGTGAAGTTGAGATGTTGAGATGTAGATGTAGATAGATGTTTTTATATCTATGTGGTGTGATATGGAGTGATATGAGAGGGGAGTGGTCTTGGAGTTGGACTTGGACTTATACTTGGTTTTACCAAGTACTATATTCTGGGGGAATAAGATCTGAGTCCTGACCTGATCTCCGGCGTCAAGTGGGACGGCTATGTGAACTTGTATATACCCCAGAGAAGGGGTATTGGGTTCTATTGTTTCTTTTCTACTGGTTCAAGTGCGAAGTGTGAGTCATTGAGGTTGTCAGATTGAAGGTATGAGGGCAGGTGTGGAATTGCGGTTCATTTGTTTTGTTGCTCCAAGGTTTAGATACGATTGATCTCGCTTACACGCAACCTTTCATACTTAAGTGTAAAACATAACAGTTACATCAACACCTTCAAACCCCTGTTCAACATGTTCCTCATCAAACCGAGACCTTTCAAATCAAGATCTAGTTGTTGCCAACTCGACAACCACCCTTACACGCGCATCCGAACATGTTGCAAGCTGGAGCTTGTTAGAGAAAAGTTATTGGTGATGGGGTAGTCTCATACCTCCATATCCGCACCATGGAGTAGGCGGGGTACCGTCTTTGCATATTCTGTTCTACTCATGGGTGAGTATAGGTTGGTGGGCTGATTGAGTGGGTGGGTGAGGGACGTACGTATGGCCAGCAGCATGCTGCTTCTGCTGGTTCAACTGTTTTGATGGCGTTTGTAGTGGGAACTTTGGCGAGGAGTCGGAGGAGGATTGTGATTTGGATGAGGGTTTTGGTTTGGGTGTGCATTTTGGTGAAAGAGGTGATGATGTCTGGACTCGCGTGTAGCTGTATGATGTTCTCTGGTTGGGAAGGAGAAAATACTTGATTTTGGATCAGAGAACGTGGTGTTAATTTATGGAATTCTCATGGCGAGTCTTACAATTCATCAAAACTAGGTCATCGATCCATGGTTACATGAAAGATTCGGTGAGGACGCATTAGAAGGGACTTTCCTTTTGTAAAAAGTTATTTTCTGCAATGGGTTCTTGATAGCTGCGTCTTGGAGTCGGTGAAGAGGGGATGCAGAAGTTGAGAAGTATGTCTTAAACAATTGACGGAAGCGAAGGGTTGGTTGTACAGAGGATGTGGAGGGTATGTTGGGTAAGTTGCTTGCATGATTATGCGTTTATTGAGGAAATGGATGAACTGGGTCGTGTATTGTTCTTGGGGGTATGTTTATGCTGTGCTGATGACTTGAAGGTAGTAGAATGCTTGGGAAATTTATAGGGTTAGGGAAATTGAATTGAATGGTCATGTATCGGTAAACTGTACAAGGGGCAGTGGATATTTTGATTATTATATAAGAGATGGTAATTACTCTGTACACACCTAGGTTATATTAATATCATCTTAAAAGCCTTTTATATATAAAAAAAAATTACACAAACGGTTTATAATAGTCGTTACTTCTTACTTCTCCTTGGCCTAGGTAAAATAGGACAGAGTTACCTGCAGCTGCATTACAAAATAACCCCTCGTTGTTTTTTCACAGTTTTTCAAGGACAAAATAATTATTTCAGGATTCGAATACAACAAAAGAGTAGTTTACCATAACTCGATACTCAAGGCATAAAACAATGGTCTCAATTGATGCTTCTGCAAGAGCCAATATGCTGAGTAACATGATGTCGATTTCGAGTAGGTGTCACTAAGTATTCGTTTCTGTCTGAACCCATCTGCAAGTCTTGGTATAAGAAACCCACCAAAAGGATGAACTAACTTCACACAGCAGCATTAGCACTAGCACTTGCCGTTTATGCCAAGTAGAAATCTAGACATTGTTTTGTGTCGTTTGGTGCTGACAAAATATGTCGATAATATGTAAACGAATTAATCTGTAGGGATAAACCGCCTGAGCTACGTCAGATCTAGCGGGGAAAATATGAAAACTTTGAAATGGAGGGATTTATACAGTACAATTGAGCATTTATGAAGCTTTTCGGAGGCTTTCGGACTTGAGTTTTTTTTTACCAGGGTTCAGTTGACGAGATGAGATTTGTGATTGTAGGTGAGTGGAATTGAAATTATACGACGTTCATAACATTATATTGAACAAAACTACAAAAGTTAACTAACATGGAAGGAGAGATAGAGACCTCAGCTTGAAAAGAGAGACGGGAAATAGATGTAATAGTCAAGACAATTTCAGGAAGGTGTGGAAGAGCGATCTTACCACGTGACCGTAACGCTAAGGTCCCGGTCGCTTTGAGCCCGAGAACTCCCTTCTCCCGTCTTTTCTCCCAAAGGTTCTCGACAGACCAGAACAACCCTCACACCTCAATCTCCTCTCCTCTCAATTGCGTCGGCAATTGATTCTTTCTTGTCTCTTCCATACATAGATTCTGGTCATCATGTTCAGAAACGCTCTCCGACAGTCCAGCCGGACAGTGGGCGCAATCTCTGCATCTGGCAGAATCGCAGCAGTACGTAGCCACAATGCCATCCCGGCCAGCTCCATCTAGCTCCAATCCCATCGAAAATCATCGTAGTCTACTTCTCGAGATCAATTGGCTTGCCGCGATGATAAAGGTGGATGGTGGGGAGCTGATGATGAAGCTCCGACAGCTCAAGACGTGTTTTTTTCGGCCATCGGCTAACCTCAATTTTGTGCAGGGACGAACTGCCGCACCAGCAGCCCTCAACGCAGCATCAAAACAGGTCCGAAGCTACGCTTCCGCCGACAAAGCCACCCCAACTGAAGTCTCGTCAATCCTCGAGCAAAGAATTAGAGGAGTTAAGGATGAGGCCGGCCTCGCCGAGACTGGACGTGTCTTGTCCGTTGGGTACGTTGATCAACATACAAATGCCTCAATCGCCAATACGGACTACATGGGAGGTTTATTCAAGGAAATTTGAGGGCTGATTGGGTTTATAGAGATGGTATCGCTCGTGTCCACGGTATGAGCAACGTTCAAGCTGAGGAGCTTGTCGAGTAAGTCACATAACTGGAGCTCTTGAAAATATTCATTAGCTAAATATACACAGGTTCGCATCGGGTGTTAAGGGTATGTGCATGAACTTGGAGGCTGGTCAAGTCGGTGTTGTGCTTTTCGGTTCCGATCGTTTGGTCAAGGAGGGCGAGACCGTTAAGCGTACCGGAGAAATTGTGAGCAAAGTGGACGACAATTAAATTTACAGCCACTGATGAGCTCTACTTATAGGTCGATGTTCCAGTCGGAATTGAGATGCTTGGTCGTGTCGTTGATGCTCTCGGAAACCCAATTGATGGAAAGGGACCAATCAAGACCACCGAGAAGCGCCGTGCACAATTGAAGGCTCCAGGTATTTTGCCTCGACGATCCGTCCACCAAGCCGTCCAGACTGGTCTCAAGTCAGTCGACGCCATGGTTCCAATTGGACGTGGTCAGCGTGAGTTGATCATTGGTGATCGTCAAACCGGAAAGACTGCCGTTGCTCTCGACGCCATGTTGAACCAAAAGCGATGGAACGACGGAAATGATGAGGAGAAGAAACTTTACTGCGTTTACGTTGCCGTTGGACAAAAGCGATCTACCGTTGCCCAGTTGGTCAAGACCCTTGAGGAGAACGACGCCATGAAGTACTCCATCATTGTTGCTGCCACTGCGTCGGAAGCCGCTCCTCTCCAATATATCGCTCCTTTCACTGGTTGCTCCATGGGTGAGGTAAGAAATATAAACAAACTTGACTTCCCTTCCTTTAAAACAAGAAATGCTAACTTTAGCCAAGTGGTTCCGGGACAATGGAAAGCACGCTGTCATTATCTTCGACGATCTTTCCAAGCAAGCCGTCGCATACAGACAAATGTCTCTCCTTCTCCGTCGTCCACCCGGACGTGAGGCCTACCCCGGTGACGTTTTCTACCTCCACTCCCGTCTTTTGGAGCGTGCTGCCAAGATGTCCGAGAAGCACGGAGGTGGTTCTTTGACTGCCCTTCCTATCATTGAGACCCAGGGTGGTGATGTGTCTGCATACATTCCAACCAACGTTATTTCCATTACCGATGGACAAATTTTCTTGGAGGCCGAGCTTTTCTACAAGGGTGTCCGACCAGCTATTAACGTCGGTCTTTCTGTGTCCCGTGTCGGTTCCGCTGCCCAACTTAAGGCAATGAAGCAAGTCGCTGGTTCATTGAAGCTTTTCTTGGCTCAATACCGTGAGGTCGCTGCTTTCGCTCAATTCGGTTCCGATTTGGACGCTGCAACAAAACAAACTCTTAGCCGTGGTGAACGTGTAAGTTTACAAAATTCCAACTTCTGCGGGTATTCGGATCATGGCTAATTTCATTTTACAGTTGACCGAGCTCCTCAAGCAAAAGCAATACTCACCTATGGCTGTCAACGAAATGGTTCCTCTCATCTACGCTGGTGTTAACGGTCACTTGGATTCCGTCCCTGTTGCCAAGATTCTCCAGTGGGAGGCTGACTTCATCGCACACATGAAGACCAACGAGTCTGATATTTTGGCTACCATTGACAAAGAGGGTGCTTTAAGCAAGGATTTGGAAGCTAGACTGAAGGAGGTTGTCGTTAGCTTCACTAAGAGCTTCGTATAAGGAGGGAAAATTACTATGCTTTGCTACTCCTTCTATTTTCTCTTTTGTCTTAAGCATGGTTCCTTATGGAAGGGAACAACTGTATTGAATGTGGCAGACTGGGGTAGTTGGTGCTACTAGGGATGATGGTAGATAGTGCGAGGCTGTAAAATAGGGGCTGAAGGATTTTGAAAGTTAATGAAAACGAGTCTTGTTCCTGTGAAGTGATGTTAAGCCTGGGGGGACTTTCACACGGTAGACAGATAGGTACACCTGCCAAGTCGCACACTCGGCTAAATTTTGGCATGGAGGGGGCTCCCGGTGGACAAGAAAAGTGGCAGAGATTCCATTTTTTAACTATTAGCGTAAGTTAATTCCAAGTACTAAAATATTTGAATTATCTAGAACAATTGCCCTTATTGTGCTATCGTTTTCGATAAATCATTTTAATTGTTCTAAATAGATAATATAATATAGTAGTTTTTAGTTAAGTTAGGATAAGATAAAAGAGATCTCTGCCACTTTTCTTGTCTACCGGGAGGTCGGGGAACACTTGGAGTCGTAATTAAATTAGGCTATATATTATTAGTTCTACTATCTTTTATAGTAGCTAGTACTAGATGAGATGAGTATTAGGGTCGCCGTTATAGTCCCGCTTACTGGAAAAGCCTTGATTATTCTTTACTAAAATCTTTGATGTATTTCAATACTTGGTTTATGTAACTCTGCGGCTATTGAAATAACTACCCTAAAGATGTAGGTTGCTCACTCATCTGTCTTGGCCGAAAGAACTGGAGGGTAAAATTGTAAGGGGAAAAGATCGTTGTCTATGGATACTATAGGCTTGTGGTAGGTGGGAAGGAGATGGATATTGTTATTGTGGCTTATGGGTATGAGGGGTGAGGGGATGGATGGTTTTAGGGATTGAGAGATTAGATTGAGGGTTATGGAGTTAAAAGGTAGGAATTGGGAAGTTCGAGAGTGGAGAGTGGAGAGGGGGGAGATGTGGTGTGTTTTTGAGTGGTTTTGTCGTTATTGGGGCTGGGTAGTTGTGTAGCTAGTGGCTGGCTGTTTTGGGTGTGCTATGTTGCAATTTGCGTTGCTAACGGGGTTGGGATAGAGAAGGGGAAGGGGGGAGGGAGGAGGGTGAGTTTTATCGTAGTTGGGAGTTTTCATTTTGTAAATGACACTGTAAGAAGGTTGGACGATACTAAAAGTGCAAAAGTCACTTTATGATAAGTAGAGCCTGATAATACTATAGAGTCGGATTAGTCTGAAATACTTTATATCTCCTCGACGCCCCATATGTACATTTTAAATTTAAGGTTCACGATTTTCTATTTAGGCGGTCGGAACGGTCGGAGTACTACTATTCCGAGCTACGGGGCTTGGTCCGATATGCTCCGCGCCAATTGAGTAGTGCTACCAAGACAATAAGTAGATGCCTTAAACCTAAAATTTGAAATGTAAGAGAGGCGGGCATTACTCCGTATACCCCTAGGTCATAAAAACATTATCCTAAAGACCTTATATAACTAATTTACTAAATTAATTATATATAGTTTTAAATAATTATTACTTTTTAATTCTAATTATACTAGGTAGTATAGAACAATTAACTTACTTATACCAGACGTTTAGTATAATAACTTTAAATAGCGTGTATAGAGTAATGTCTAGATATCTTACATATAGGGCGTCCAGGAGATAGTATAATAATAAGTCCTCTAGACTACGACGAGTCAGGGGGTATACTCTCTCTCACGCCCCTACTTACACCCCTACTTTCGTACTCCCCTATACTTCCACCTCACCTATGTGTCTCATACGTGCTAATTACATACCCCTAGTTTTCTTGTGACTCCCTCCCCTCCCCCTCGGCTAATAAATACCCCTATATACCCTCTCGCTATTACTGTTACTATCGTTGTTACTATCGTTATCGCTTTTGTGGTCGTAAAGAAAGAGAAGAGAAAATAGGAGGGAGAGCGAGGAAAGATGGGTAGTAAACAGTTGTTAGCGTAGTACGTACTAGCTAAGCCGTTTTAGGGAGGTAGTGTTCGGGGTTGAGAATAAGCGACACGCACGACTGAAATATTTCCCCGCTTCTGTTTCCCCTTCGCCACCCTCTCTCACTCTTTCTCTTCTGAACAAAACATAGTAGGGCAGAACCATAATACGATATTGATGATACGGCGACAATGGGGGTAGGTATACACGTGAAAATATCTAGGCACGTAAAGCCAAGAGTCGGGGTGTGGGGGCGTAGGCACTCTGGCACAGTAGTAGTAAATATATAGCCTTTGCGATTTACGATGTATTCGATTCCGACCTAAGTGTAGGTTCAGGATGCTGTACTAGGAGCTCTTCTATGTTTCTTAAGGTCGTCGTTGGACACAAAGACGTCTTTCAAGCCTTTAACTTCCTTGAAGTCCTTTAACTTCCTTGAAGTCCTTGGCTTCCTTGAAGTCCTTGGCTTCCTTGTACGGCCGTGGAACGAATAGCGATAACGCTTTTTAACAGTGCCTCCGCGGCTAAGTATTGTGTTGTAGACTTCTGAATTTGGCGGGGCTAGGTGTAAGGCATTTTTCTCAGCATAGTTCTCGCAATTTACATCGATCCCCTCCATATCAAGCAGCAATGTAGCGATTTCCAAGTTACGCATCCAAGCTGTTTTGTGCAAGGCCGTATCACCTGTGAGGTCTCCAGTGTTGACCTTGATGTCCTTATGTTGGAGTAGTAATTGAATAATCTCCATGTTCCCAGATCCGCATGCAGTCACTAGAGCCGTGCTAGTTGGACTGACCCAGACTGGAAGGAATTGTGGAAGGATCCAGACTCTGGGGACAGCGTTGACATCAACTTGTGTGTTTTGAAGTAGTATTGTTACGATCTCAAGGCTGCCTACTTCACAGGCAATAATCAAAGGCGTGCGACCCATGTGATCTCTTACATTTATGTTGATATCCTTGTTTTTGAGTAGTAACTTGACTATTTCCAAGTTGTTTTGTTCACAGGCACTTGCTAGAGGTATTGTAGCAAGACCTTTCCCATTGATATTGATATCCTTGGTTTGGAGTAATAAAGTCACGATTTTCAGATTGCCATTTTTGCAAGCCGCATGGAGGGGTGTGCCAGCGTTCACGTCGATGTCTTGATTTTCGAGCAGCAGAGTAACGAGTTCGAGGTTTCCATACCTGCAGGCATTTTCTAAGGGTGTGCCGGTGCCGACATGTGTGGTAGATCCGGAACTGTTTATGTTGATATCCTTATGCCTGAGCAATAGCTTAATGATTTCATGGTTACCGCGATTACAAGCAATCGATAGAGGTCCGCCAGCGTTGACATCAACACCCTCAACTTGGAGAAGCAAGGTAATTATTTCCATGTTCTCGTTCTCGCAGGCGATTGAGAGAGGCGTTCGGCCTCGTCCATCTTCAGCGTTAATATCGATAACGTCGAATTGGAGTAGTAAAGACACTGCTTTCACAGTTCCCTTTTCACAGGCAATAAATAGGGATGTACGTTCTCGTTTATCCCTGGCATTTACATTNGAGTAGTGACGTGATAATTTCCAGGTTCTCGGATTGACAGGCAATCAAGAGGGGCGTTCCGCCTCGACCAGCTCTTGCATTTACATCGATGCCTTCGAATTGGACTAGTAAAGACACTGCTTTCACAGTTCCCTTTTCACAGGCAATAAATAGGGATGTACGTTCCCGTTTATCCCTGGCATTTACATCNGAGTAGTGACGTGATAATTTCCAGGTTCTCGGATTGACAGGCAATCAAGAGGGGCGTTCCGCCTCGACCAGCTCTTGCATTTACATCGATGCCTTCGAATTGGACTAGTAATGCTACGATCTTCGACTCTTCCTTCTCGCAGGCGATGACCAGGGCAATACCAGCTCCAAAGTCCTTGAGACTTGCATCTATATTTTGCTTTTGCAGTAGCAAAACAATGATCTCCGAGTCCCAGCTCTGAATCGCAATCGACAGGGGCGTACGGGAATCATCTCCCTTGAAGTTTACATCGATATCCTCGTGTAAAAGTAGCTTTGCAATATCAGAATTCCCGGCTGACAGGGCCCACCAAAGTAATTTCCCAAGATTCCTTTTTTCCAAATCCTTTTGTTGAAGAACTAATTGTATTATCTTGCTTTGCCCATAATGAGCTGCAATACGCAAAGGTGACCCTTCGGATCTCTTGCTTTCTATGTTCCACCAAGACTCAAAAATCTTCAACTCTTGTAGAATCCAATGTAGCCCAAAACGGAATACCAAATACAGAGGCGTCGATGTAATAAGCTTCATGTCCGGGTATACGAGTTTCCCTCCGGGCGTGGAACGTAACATTCTCAGAGCTGATCTCCACGCTGCGTATCTTGAGGAGAGAAACACCATCACCAGATCTCTGGCTCTTGGTCCTATTTCTTCACCAACAGCTTGGCAATGTATAGGCCAGGTTATGATTGCGTAGTTCTTGAATTGCATGTTCGATAAAGACGTGGTGGACCGCGGGTACTCTTGGAGTTCGATGTGGTTGACCAGGATACATATTTCCAGGGCAATGGCGTTCGTCGCACTCTCACCGAAATCCTTCCTTTCTTGGAGGTACTCCTGAACAGATAAATGCGCGAAACGGAACATGTCCGTCTCTTCGTCCAAAACGATCATGTTGCGGCACATATTCAACAGTTGTGATCGGCTAAGAGTAATGTACAAGCCGGTAGGATCAGTGGCGTTAGTGTCAACAGACACGGCTGTAATGAACTCCTGTGTATTCAGAGGAGTATGTGCGCATAGTAACCATGTCATCGCGTGTTTCGCAACTCGACAACTCGTCGATGGAGCTTCTTGAATCCTTTGAAAGGTGATCTCGTATGATTCTTTCAACGTCCGGGGCAGCTTCCCGAGTTCTTCCACAACATCAATTTCGTGCTTTATTCGTTGAGAATCGCACAAATTCTGAATCTGCAGACTGACCCAGCGGAACCTATTATACGAATAAGTAACTCTCCCACCAAAGTAGTATAGCAATACTTACATCCCTTGTGACTTCTCGACGAGGGTGTCTACAATTCGTTTCCTCAGCCCCTCTGTGATATTCCCTGCTAGCAATCTCTTCTCCGCAATAGATTGTCCCACCTCGGAAAAAACAAAGCGCTTGATGTCTTTGTGATTGTCTTCGGTTTTGATATATACATTAGGCGATTTTTCTAGATGACAAACGATATCTCCATCATCACGGCTGGACACAAATATTCTTACGACATGGACTGACTTTTGAATGATTTTATCGCAAGCCAGAAGTAATTCGTGTCTTCGATCAGGATCGCATTCGTCCAAGGCATCGAGAATGATTGTCGCTGGGATTGACTCCAGCAGAGAGATGATGAGATCAACACACTCGTCGCAGGTAAGTTTAGGCGGTTCTTCGACGCCATCATCATCGCTTTCCTCTTTGAGCTCCTTGTACTTGCTTGCCAGCGGTTCTCGTACAGGCGTGACGACCTTTGTACAACACAGCTGTTTCAAGATGCTTCTCATGATCTCATCAGGATCAGCACGTTCAGGCTCAGAAGCATTTCGTGTGCAGTAGAAAAACGCAAGGGGACCAGCTGCAAGATCTTTCTCGTTCCCATTGCTGAAGCGTTCAATTACCGAGTACCTAAGAATTTCAGTATTTTTAATTAAGCGAGGTTTGAATTCTTACACCAGTTTGGTCTTTCCTGACCCAGCTATTCGACGTCAACACGACACCTTTAATGGGCAAGGTTTATGGACTTACGAATTCCATGTAGCCACAGTATAGAAGACTTCTTCCCCTCCCGCCACTCATTGAAGCTAGGTTTCTCGAGCAACCATTTCCCTGAGCCAGTCATGAAGTCTTTCCCAATCGTTTTATGGTTTTGCTTAGGTTGCATTTTGGATAGCCAACTGAACAAAGCCTGTCTTTCGTTCTCTGTGCGTTATTAGATTGATGCAAAGTTTTTTTTCGTGAAAGTACAGAGGATTGTACACTTACTTTTGAGGGAGTCATGTAGTATAGGTACGATTGAAGCGATCTGACTGACTTTTTCGAAAATTAGTATATATACGTCAATAAACAACTTCGCTACAGACAGAAAAGGCAGCATCAAATCGCTCCCTTCACTCTTCTCTAGAACGAATTCAAGTAATTAATCTAAATATTCTCGATTAATTACTTCAATTATCCGAAATCCCCATGGCAAGTGTATATCGTAGACAAAGTTACGACAATTGTTGCATTGTTTGAGAGCACACATTCTGTCCATCGCAAGACATCATTTATTCTCCCAGAAGCAACGAATGATTGGACCTACCTCGAACAGCATTAGTAGCATGAGCCTGAAGCAGTTCACTCAGTAATTCCTGGTTCTCGGGGTCCAATAAGTTCTGAATCTGGCTTGCAACTCTCTCCTCCGAGCTCAGGTTTGTACTCTGAACACAAGGACTTATGACTCGAATTTGGCCCTCTAACAATTTCTGCTTTCCAAGTACCTCCTCAAATTGCTCAAACGCTTCTGTGGTGAGATTCGTCGCCCCTTTCAATATCTCCAAGGCTCGGTCAAGCTCTTTCGAATTCTGGTCCCCCTTATAACCCAAATCATGCTCGACCGCATAATACATCCACATGATTATATGAACGACTTGGACTTCAACAACAACCTCTTGTCCTCTTTCCCCCTTGAGGCGCAATCGAAAATGAAGGCCATCGTATCCACGAAATCGTTCCCCTACTCGAGTACCATGCTCTTGGGGAGTGGGATGCTGTATCGGGTCTTCCTCAAGCTGAAAGTTCTCCTTGATCAAAGCCGTCACGGATTCAGAATCCTTTGATTTGAGCAAAATGATTCTCCCGCCAACTAAATCAGCGATGCCACTGATGCCACTGTTCCCCTCCTTTTGACGCTTGCGGAGCTTCCCCACAAGGCTTTCAATCGTTTTGACTCTCGATTCCCATATGTGTCGAATTCCTCTCTTCGCCAATGTTTCCGAAAACTTGTCAATTTCGTCCTTTGTTGACCGGTAAAAGGATTCGTTTGCGCGAAAGGTTTCGATGTCTCGCGCGATTTCGTCGTCGGACATGACTGAAGGCTAGGGCTCTGCTCTGCGTTGTAACGCTGTAGCCTGTTGTGTCTCACGTTCAATTTCGGCGTAACAAAAGCATCATTTAAGGACAGTACAAATCCATGAATGAGTATGAAATGATCCAGAATATCTCTTGAGAGTGATCCAGTTTCAACGGAGCTTCATAAGAAGACTTGAGGTTATGGTATGCTCAAGGCTGAGCTTACTTCACCGAGGCTCCAATTTCATGGCCCCCAACGGACCCCACTGGACATCAAAAGTGGCGTAATGCTTATTGGGCTCGGTAGGTTGAGTTTAGGTAGACTTTGAAGCTGAAGTTGCTCCTTCTAACTCGAAGCGATTGAGTAAAGAGACAGGAACTCGAGAATAATTAAAGAGAAGCGTGATTGATAAAGTATCGACTCCGCTGCTGCAATTTTCCATGAGAAAATGCTGTCGAAAATTCCTATACAATGCGAAAACGAATGCATCAAAGAAAATACTCAGAGGGTTTTATTCGAGTTACCACCGCCAAAGATTGAAGTGCTGCTCATGCGGAGGGCAATGCCGTTGTAGTTTTAATCAAGTCGCAATTCCTTTTGTAATAAACATCTGTGCTATGGTAACCCCCAAATATGTGTTTTGGTCAATTAGACTATTGTAACCGCCGTACCATAGATTTGAGGACTACCATTATGGCAGTGGCAAATATGATAATCCATTCCATAATGTACGTTTGTTGTGTCTTAGAAGGGTGTGGAACGAGTGGGCTGGTGGGTGTGGAATGAGGAAAGGAATGTGGGCTGTCAACACTACAACAACTGCTAATTTATATGAAGGACTGTGCTCCCTTGCCCTCCCCATTTACCTTGTACCCTAATACATCTACTCTTGTCCTGCCGGCCCGACCATGTTCACTAAAGAAGGGCGTAGTAGTGCGAGTAACGAGAGTTGGTGCTGGTTGGGTATAGATAGATTGCGAGGAGTTGTTGTTTTGTACTTTAAAATCACTAGGTCGCTTTATTTACTTTCTAGGCGAGGGGCGTACTTTAATTAAAAACTAGCTTTTTATTATTGATTTAAAAGACGAATGTTTCGCTTGTGAGAATTGATCAAATAATACCGTCTATTCTATCATGCGTACTAATTGATCAAATGATCGTAGTATTGATCAATCAGACGAAACTACGGTTACAATAGCACACATCGACGGCAGAAGAACACTAAAAGGCATTCTTAGAATGCGAGTATTGAAAACAATTTCTATTCTCTCTACTAACTCCCAAAATTCCAACTAATAACCACTAAGGAAAGTCTATCACTTAACTCCTTATATTCATCCAACGATCGGTATCCGCAATTGACTTCTCTATGGACTATTTTCTATAGAGTTAGTATGAAAGCGAACTATTGAACCCGGAAAAGATCTGCCAAGTTAAAGAAGTAATAGAAAGTCTAGATTTACCGAGACTATGTTAGAAATATTACTACTATTCAAAATTATAGATATAGATTTTTACTAATATTAATACTAGCTATTTTACTATATATAGCTAGTCTATATATAACTCTAAGTCGTTAGAGACTATTTATAACCTTGATTATTATTATTATTATTACTATTAACTTTATATTACTATATTAATTATTTTAATTACTTTATATAGGGGATGTTTTTATATCACGTAAGGACTACCGACCTACAAGAGCTAGTGGCGGGAGTAGGAACCTTTAATAACTTTTATTTCCTACCCGAGAGTAGAATACGTATAGTAGGGCTCTCTTTTCCTCGCCTACTACTATCCCCATTTGTATACTACCATTTATATCCCTACTACTAAACGACTATTATAGCTAGTTTTTTTATTTCTATTTTTAGCCTTCTAGGAATAGGAATAGAAAGATTGTCCTAGGGCTCTCCGAACCTTAGGTACTAGTCCTATATATATACCCCCTTCTCCCTTGTAAAGTACTAAGTAGAACGAACGTGAATATAAAAATATATAAAACACTACCTAAGAACTTAAGTACTACTTAGATATACTTATTATATTAAGCTAAGAAGTTAAATTAGCTACTTAAGTAGTCTAATATAAATAATAAGTAAAGTATAAGATAATTATTCCTAAATATAATGTCTCTTTTTACTAGTATTTCCTTCTCTTTTAAAAGCCTACTCGTATTTCTTATATTAGTATTAGCCCCTAGCGAAATAACTACTCGCTATAAGTACTTATCGCTAGATAATTAACTCTTATACTCTTAAATATTCCGTTATTTATATTATAAAGTCGGTAATCTTAGTATAAGAGTCTTAGGGAGACTCTTAGAGCCGTTATATAAGTAAGAACTCGTATATACTTCGTATCCCCGGAAAAGCCTCGGGGTACCTGTAAGTGGCTATACTAGGCTCTATACCTTTAGACCCTAGAAATCCTAAATCTAGCTAATCTTATAATTTTACGCTAGTAACTATAATTAAATCCTATTATAAAGAGCGATTTTTTTCTAATTTTTAGGTCTAACTCTTATTTAAATCTATTAACTAATTATTAAGTTATATCTTAAAAGTTATATTACTAATTCTATTTATACCCCTCTATACCTAAAGTCTATTAGGTTATTACTTTATTAATCGCTATAATCTAAACTACTTTTATTAGAGTCTATTCTTTCTCTATCTAAATCTAATAGATCCTAACTTTATACTCTTATTTTCTCCTTACCTTTATTTTTTACTATACGCCTACTTGTTACCTAGTCCTACTATTCTCCCTATATAGGTGTTAGTAGTTACTTACCTAGAATTCCCTTACTACTAATCTCTACTAGTATTCTCTACTAGCTTATAGACCGTTTAATTATAGGCTATTACTCTATAATATCGCTCTCCCTCTACTTATAACTTATTTTAGGCCTTCTCCTTTTTACTAACTCTAAGGGTATAAGAGATTTAGACTATTACCTCTTCTACCTAGCCTTATTCCTCGCTCTAGTTAGCCTTCTACGCTTCCTACTAGTCCCCTTTTTTACCTTACCCTTCCTCTCTTTTTATCTTTTAGCTTTTTTACCCTCTATCTACCCTAGTAACTATTCCTATACTACCTCTAATAAGATATACTCTAGTATATCTCTAAGAAAATTATTTAAAAAATCCTAGTACTATAAGAGATTAACTATCTTACTAACCTTCTTCTCTTTTATAATAAGCTATAAACACCCCTTTATAATCTTATATACCTATAAGGAAGGAAAGAACTCTAATAAAAAACTAGGCTAGTAGATAACTATCCTATTATACTATTCCTATAAACGTCTTAGAGTAATTTACTCTAAATCCTACTTTGTTATTAGGCTTTAGATTCTTTCTTACCTTACCTTTAATACTTTCTTCTTTTATATAAGCTTTTCTTAATTATATAAACCTCTCTATCCTATTATAATTATATAAGCTTCTAGGTTTATTTATAATAATATAGAGGTATACTAGTAATAATATTACCTAGGGAAGTACCTAGAAGGGTTATAGAGATACCTTACTCTAAGGTACTCTAGGATTATTAAGTATAAATATTTAGATATTATCTAATTAAAAATATCCTTTATATTATCCTTTATACTATTATATATAGGATTCTTTCTAACTTAAAAGTTATTTATAAAAAAGGATCTCTAAATACTTAGTAGTAGAACTATATAAACCCCTTAGAGGGTAATATTATAATAATAATAACTAAACTTTTAAATAATATTTAAAATAAAGTATAGTCTTCTAATATAATATACCTACCTAATATTTAAGTAATTTACTCTTATTTTAAATATATTTAAGGTAATTATAATAAGATAATAATCCTTTATAAAGTCCTTTTCTACCTTTTTCTTATAATAATTAGATTTATTAGTATAGAAGGGTTAGATTAGTTAATTAGTATTTGTACTATCCCTAAAGGTATCCTATAGTATCTTCTATAGGCGCCTAATATAGAGTTCTAGTTATTACTTACTATTAAAATAATAAGAGTTTTCTAAATCCTTATAAGATTATACTCTTTAATTANTAGATATTATAAAAGAGATTTAGCCTATTAAGATCTATTACTACCTCTTAGTATTTCTTAACCTAGAGAGATTTTATAATTTTAGTCCTTATTAGAACTAGTATAGTTATAGATACTACTACCTATAAGATATTATCTTTATAATAACTTTATACTAATTTCTCTAGCTATATATATATAGTTCGGAATTTAGCGCCCTATTTAGCTACTAGGTATACCTTATCTATAGTAAAAAGTAAGATCTAAGAGTAAAAGTCTACGCTTTTCTATAGCTTAGTAATAACTTCCTTAAAGGTAGACTTCTTAGGACTAAGGAAGATATACTTATACTTACTATTATAGATATCTTCTAGATAGTTACCGCCTATAATAGTCTTATTATAGAAAATAGTAAGTAGCTTATCTTTATCTATCTACATATTAATATTATAAACCTAATCCCTAGTAAGAGAGGATAAAGGAATAAAGATAATTATAATATCTTATACCTTATTAGGTAACTAGCCCTTTTAATTTATAATTTTAGGTACTTAAAATAAGATTAATTTACCCTAACCATACTATACTAAGTATAGGACTAATTTACCTTTATAGATTTAATTAAGTATATATACTTACGTTCTCTAAAGTTTAGTAATTCTTAGTACCCTCTTAACCTCTATATATCGCTCGTCTAATAGATTATAGTACTATTCCGGTAGTACTACTCCCTTATCTACTAAAGGATTAGCCTAATTAACTAGGAAAGTCCTAATAGTTATACCCTAGGAATCTATTATTCTATATTTGTCCTTCTAGTTAGTATCTTCTTAGGCTTCTTTATTAGCCTTATCTTTATCCTCTTAGTCGATACCTTCTTTATCTAGAGTACTAGGTCCCTCTCTAGAAAGATAATTATAATTTATAGTTTTATTCTATCTAGTATTATAATCTATATCCTTACTAGTAATCTCCCTTAACGAAGGTAGATAAAGCGTTAGTACTAGCTTAGTATTAAATTTTTATATAAAGACTTTTAGTAG
>LT855424.1:1017104-1028728 GCA_900184765.1 Hymenoscyphus fraxineus | reverse complement strand
TATACCTCCCTTATACTATAATTAAATAGTACTTTATATATTATTATTTCTAAGAACTTAGTAGCTTCCTCTTCGCCTATATTATAGAGCTTTTAGGTAGTAAACGTATAGTGTTCCTTTAGTCTTACCTCTTTATCTATATATAGGAATTCTACCTTTAACTATACTTCTAGANAATATTTATATTTACTATTCTTAAAACCTAGGAAGCCTTTACTATTAATAATCTTCTCTAGATATATAAAGTCCTAGTAGCCTTTAATATAGAAAGTCTTTAAAATAAGCTTTACTAGGCTTTTTCTAAGGTAGAATAAGCTAAAAACCGGGAAACCCTAAGCTAATTGTTTATAATTATACTCCTTATTAGTATATAGTTATTATATACTATAAATAGTAGTAATAGTTCCTAAATTACTACTAAGAATAATTTTAATATCCTTAAGGATCTTATTTATTATTCTAACCTATTTTAAGAAATATTCTAACTAAGTAATAGTTCTAGAATAGCTTATCTCTTCCCCTTTAGCTATTTATAAGTAATATTTAGTTTAGCCTAGATTCTTAATATATATCCGCCTATAAGAAGCTTCTAGATACTAAGTAGCCTTTATATTCTCCTTAAATTTCTAATATTTTTTATTAGAATCCTAGAGGTTTAGCTACTTCTAATAAGAAAGTAAGTGTTTATTTATAAATTTTATTATATAATATACTTAGAAGATATAGTAATACTTAATAAGAGTAGCTCTTTCTATCCTATTACTATTAAAAAGATTTAATATTTAATATACTAGCTTACTTAGATTAAATATATCTCTAGTAAAGGGGTGTTATTTTCTACTATAGATATTATAGATAAAGCTATAAATACTATTATATAGCTAGTTCTTATTATTATTACGTACCTAACCTACTATAGTACCTACGTTTATATTATTATAATAATAGCTAATACCTTTTATTTTAAACCTAGGCCCTTACTATAATAGTAAAGCTTACTAGGCGGTTCTAATAGATTTATAAATAGTATTAATAGCTTTAATTCCTATAGAAAGGCTATATTATAAAAGGTATTTAATTAGGATATACTTTATACTAAGTATATAAAGTATTAATCTAAACTAGGTCTAAAATTTTCGTAATTGTATACTATATATATAGAAGAGCTAGGAAATTATTAAAGTAATAATCTACTACTACTATATAGATTTAGTACCTTTATAGTTATAATTAGTATTTACTATAATACTTATTAAGAAATAGATAAGTTTAGACAAGTACTTTTAGTAGTTATAATAGAGGGTTTTTATTATATTAGACTTTAGGAATTCTAGAGTAACGTTATTTATATTAAGCTTTAAATCTAAAGGTTTAGTTTAAGTATAGTCTCTAGTTTTAGTTCCCCTCGTTTATACGTATAATTAACTATCTCTACGTAGGCTAGTTATATTAGGCTCTTTAGTTAGATCCGTTAAAGTGTTTTAGGATTAGTCTATAAGTTTAAAGTCTATAGTATCGATTAGGTTATCTAAATCTTTATTAAAGTCCTTATTAGAGTTAGATCCTTCTAATACGTTACTACTTAAAGGTTTATAATTATTATATAGCCTAGTTACTTATATAGAAAAGGAAGTATTAGCTATAGAAGGAAGGTTATTATATATAGATAATATAGATATAAAGGAAGAGGATATAGATTATAGTTTTATAAAGTCCTTTAGGGTTTTATACTACTTATTAGTATAGTTCTTATACTTAGTAAACTTAGCCCGAAGTAGATATATTACTATATTAATAATTATAGAGTTATAACGTTAATATTTAGCTCGTAACTTCTAAAATATTCTAGATTTATTTATAATATAGTTAGATACTTANTATAGTTAGTAAGTATAGGAACTATAAGTAGATTTGTCCTACTATAACGTAACTAATTAGAATAAGAATAATATAGGATTAGGTATATTAGTTAAGTTAGTTAACCTAGGTGTATTTTCTCTAAATTAGTAGAGGTCTATATAGGTATATATAGAGCGGATCTTAGTATCTACTAGGAGATCCTATAGTCTTTTTAAGCTCTCTCCTTCTCCCTCGGGTTAAGTTAAAATGTTAGTAATATTATAGAATATTAGCTCTATTTTAAACTATCTAGACGTAAGTTTATCTTTAACTTAATTTATAAAGAAAGGTATATACTTATTTAGTAAGGAATATATATTTATAAACATAGTTCTATAAGGATTATTAGACTCCTTGTTCCTCCTTACTTTATATTTAGCTTATATAGTAGTAGTATGTCTAGTTGCCCTTTATTTACCCTTTACTTTATTTAGTTCTCTTTAGGGGCTAGGTATAGGAGGTTCGGGTAAGACTAGGCTTAATTAAGAGATTAGGGATTGTAGTTATAGGGTAGAGGGTTAAGGATCGGGGGAATTAGTAGTTAAAGGTATTAGTAAGAGAGGGGCTATAGGTATAGCTAAGTCTTATAAAGCTAGATATTAAAGTAAGATTAGCTAGAAACCCTCCCTTATAGGTTATTAGTTTTCTAATAAGAGTAGGATATTTAAGAAACGCGTTACTTAGTTAGTATTTTAAGAGGAGATACTATAAAATATAGGAGATAAAGAAATAGGTTAATTAGGTCTATAGGCCTTTCGAATAGATAGAGAAGGAGAAGGAGAACAGGAGTTATTAGGAGAAGATACTAGAATTTAGTTAATTTTACTTTTAAGGGTAAAGAATAGTTAAAATAGTACTTATATCTAAATAGAAGGGTTTAGTAGATAGAAGGAAGGAGGGTAGGTATACTAGGTGTATAAGGTATATAAGGTAGGTAAGGTAGGTAAGGTAGGTAAGGTATAGGTAGTAAAATATAGNGGTATATTTTTAAGTATATGTTTTTAGTAATTATAAGTAGTTATAGTAGTTTATTATAATTAATTATAAAGTATATCTTCTATTACTTTTTAGTATAAGAAGCTATAGTTTCGTAGATTTTAGTATTCCTACTCGACCTACTCTTTCTTTCCTAATATAGTAGGTCCTTATACGCTTTACCTAATATAGTAGGTGCTACCCCTGTTAAGTTCTTAGCTATATAAAGGATTCTAGAGTCTCTTTAGGGATCCGAGGAACGAGGAATAAATCTATATCGCGACTCTAGGATTTTTAACTAGATTGTAAAGTCGGCTAAGTTTATATAGATTTACTTAATACTACTTAATTAGTACTTAAAATAATAGTTAACTCGATTAATTAGCGAGTTAAGTTAAGTAGAGGTTAAGTAGTTACTACTACTTAACTAGCTTTAAACGCTAATTCTAAACGGCTATAATAAGCGAATCTTAAATTAAGTTCCGCTAATAGTAAAGAATCTACTACTACTTATCCTATCTATTATAGAAGACCTCGAGAAAAAGATTTAATCAAATATACTTATAAGTTCAAGTTTAGTACTTGAAAATCGAAATATTTCCTTTACTTAACGACAAGAAAGAAAGGTGAACAGGTCGTACAAGAGATTAGCGAGCCCCTGAGACACGGGACTTGGAGATTTCGTCACGTCTCTACCTTGAAGGTACTAAGAAATTTCAGCCCCGCAATGGGATTCGCGCGGTACTACTCTGAGGATCTTCTTGGTTATTTGAAGGGTCAACTGTTAACTATGAATCAAAAAGCGAGAAGCGCAAATAAAGCGAGGCGTGCCGAATCAAAATTTCCCTATCTTTATGAGATATGGCAAACGACCATCTCTAAGAAATCTCTTATTCCCATCTCCAACCCCATCCAACTCCCCTCACCCCACAAAACCCATTATCCCTGCAAAAAAACAAGCCACACAAAAACAAGCGAAAGGAAACCCCAAGTTCAAAATCACAACCCAAAAAAGGCAACTGCCTACCCAACTCCCAAACACCCACACCCAACCAAAACACATCTCCACAACTTCAACACCATCACTCCTCTCATTCGACCAGCAAACCCCAACAAAAATCCCTCACAACCCCCACATCTCCGCCTCATCACCACTTATCCCCCCAAAAACCATCTTCCAAGAAAAAAACAGAGCTTAAATGACTCAAAAACAAGACTAAGACATTACCACCATGTACTCCGCAGTCGGAGTTTTTACCCCTCACTTATCCGGTATCTGTATGCGGGAAAGAAAGGGAGATGAGATGCATGATAGAGATAATAGAAATGATGGAATTACGCATACCGTCCACATCGTACCACATCTACTTCTTATGATCAAAGCTAAGCCTTTTACTTGGGCTTGTTTTGTAAATTATGATGGTAGGTAGGTAGGTAGGTAGGTAGGTAGGTAAGAATAAGCTCACTCGAAGGGTATTGATAGAGTTCGATAGAGGGGTTTATACTTCATGTCGGTAATTTATTGTGTGGTACTACGACAAACAGTGTGATATCACTGGAAGACTTACGTTACTATCCGACTAGGAGGTACAGTAGGTAAAGTTAGATTGGTATTCAGGTACATTTGTAATACTATGCGTAAGTGAAGTAAAGTTTATAGACCCCTTTCCCCTCTCTCCGTCAAATCTCGGAAGTGTTGTTGATGGAGGAAATAAGGTTATTACATCCAGGAGGTAAAGTTAGATCAGCATCTAGCTTCGTTTATAGTACGGAGGGTACTGCATGTAAGTACGAAATATATTAAGCTCACATCCCCCTTTCCTCCCCTTCAAATTCCGGAAATATCATTAGAGAAAAATAAGGTTATTTCATTTTATTTCTTTTGGCTATCTTCTATCTTTGTTGAAGGAGAAGGGGAAAGGGGATTCTAGGTTTGCGGGGTAAACTGTAATATCCTATAAAGTTGGATAGCGTACGGAAGTAAGGGAGATATAGTTAAGTAAGACCGTAGAGTTTCTGGGAATCCGGAATTCGAGGATCGAGGTATGTATGCCGCGGCGCTATGTACAGTACTGTATGTAGAAGAGCAAGCGAACGCCTCTTGACAGCGAACATTTGCACGATATATTGTTCGCGATTTTATTTTATTTGTGTGTTCTAACGAGTCTTGGGAGTTCGAGTCAGTGCTTGGGAGGATGATAGGAAGAGGTAGACTAACATAAGTCAAAGAATCCAAGAAAGAAAACATGAGGCTTTATCATCTGATTTACTTGGTAGGTAGTTCATCTCATGCATAACATCTCACAGCCCTGCCGCCTCATCCCACCACATAGGCTGCTGCCAGGAACACACACACACACACAAAACGTAATCCTCAAGACTCCATACAAAGAATCTCACGATAAGCATATCCATCCCCCCTCACAAAAAAAAGATAACGCACCACTTGCACGCCTTGCATATTTCCCACTATCCATGCACATCGCGCCCAAAATCCCAAAATCCCAAAATCCAAGATTTTATCCCCTCCTTAGTCTTCGCCTCCGCGCCTACATGACTGCCCACCGAGGAAATCCCTCGAATGGAAGGTGTTGTATCGACCACAGTGTACTGTACCAGTAGAGTAGAATACGGAGACACCAACCAAAGCAGAGGAGATCTAAGGGGAGCCACACCAACGAGCATGTCTTGCATGATTTCAGATCCTCCACGCCCACGAGGAGCCAACGAAGATTTCCCAGGTGCGAATGCGAGGCTGTACCCACCTTTCCATCCATCCATCCAACCCAACACCTCGCACCGAAACCCCAATCTCCAAATCTCCAAAAAAAAATCCAGAAATCCAAAATTCAATCACAGCCCAATTTACAAAACGCGCCATCTCGCGCCATCCATTCATTCCCCCCTATCTAACTGGATCCATCTACCTACGTAACGAACCCATAACCCATATCGGTACCCAAGTCCTGTAAAATAACACCACCCGTCGTACCGGGGAAACCTCAACTCCTATCCTCACCGCTTGAACAGCATGCCAGGCGCAACTACAGTAGCGTGGAATTCGAATGCTTTGCCCTGCCCTGACTTGGTCTGGTAGACCAAACCCACTTGGTGAAGAAAATGACAATGACAATGACATGTGTTTTAAAGTTTAATTCCTCAAATATACCGTACATACAGTAGAGTATTATCTCCTTGACCGCCCGGGGGTTTTTTGGACAGGGAACGAGCACCCTCGTGTAGAATACCGGCTAATGTGTAAATTAAGCTCTACTCTAGTCGCTTAGTAATGCTAAGCTATTATATTACACCTAATTTTAGTAGGCCGAGGAAGATTATAATTTCTTATTAAACTATAATATTTTATTTAATTTTATTATAATAACTATAAAATAAGTAAATACTTTAAAATAAGACTTAAATTTAATTTATAAGATATTTAAAGCGTTTTCTTACCTATTTCTTAACTATATACTAATTTCTTATTTAGGAATAGTATAAAATCCTATCTTGTTTACGAATACCAAAGATACTACTAACGCTAATCTCTAATAACGTTCCTCTATATAGGAGGACCGCCTTCTTTTATTTCCTTATTCTACTAATTCCGTTGATCTAAGAGTTATATTTATATTTATTTTATAAAGTATTTATTACGTTAGAGAGCTAGAAGATAATAGAGTAGGAGTAGGTATAGAAGGTATACCTTTATAGATATTATAAAGGAGTTATACTTCGAAATATAGTAGAAAACCTAGTAGATTAGTAGGCAAGGGTTCTCTTTATACTCTTAGTATTCTTAGATTATTTAATAGCTCTTTAACCTAGTTATTTCGTTTAAATAGTACTAAAGGTCTAGAGGGTAATAAAGATATAAGTAAAAGTTATTAAAATTATAATAGAGGAGAAGAAGGTAGATTTAAATACTATAAACTATAATCTACTCCTAAAATATTATTAATTAATAGAAGAGTTAGAGGCGGATTACTATCTTTATTAAGAGCGTAATATAGGCTCTAATAAATGTTATAAAGTAGAACGTTATAAGTAGAGTACTACTATTTCGACTTTATAATAGAGCTTATTACGTAGTAGGCACTTTATTACGTAATAGCGCTCTACTTCCTTTGTAGTAGAGCTCTTTTAGTAATTAGCCGAGGGATATACGCGCTAGTACTATATAAACTCGTGCTCCCTTCTATATAATTAAGTAAGCTTTATACTTAATTTAATACTTCTTTTTATAAGTACTTTATACTTATACTTTACTCTCTTAAAACCTATTATAATTCCTACTATAATCGGCTAACTATAAGGCAACTTATAGTTATAAGCCTAGTCTAGTACCTAAAGTTTAATATAAACTTTAATTCTATCTTTTACTATATATTAGTAATTAATATATATTACTTTTATAATATTGAATTTAAATTTATAATAAGGTTTTTATTCTCTCTCTCTCTTTAATCTATTTTATTATAGTATCCTTAACTCTAACCTATCTAAAGCTTTGTTCGAGTAAGGATTAGGTTATATAGTACTCTACGCTTAGACAACTCGTAAGCGCTAAACTCGTTTAGTACTTTATTAATCCTAATACTCTAGACGCTTCGAACTTTAATATTCGAAAGCCTATCCCTTATATTAAGAACGCTTAGGTAAGAGAAGACCTTCGAAAGTTTAAGGATAAGCTACTATACCTTATATATATTTAACGCCTATAGGAATAGAAGGATAGTACTAATCCTATTAATAAGTATAGACTACTACTAGAATACCTACTAATTCTAGAAGTTACCTTACTTAAGTTTATATTACGCTTCTTCTCTCTTATCTAAAACTAGTATAAACTAGAAGAAGAAGAGCGTCGAGATACTTAAAAGGCTATTAAGGAGATTAATTAATTTATAAGTACTATAGTAAATACTTATTAATACCTTAATATAATAATAACCTTAGGCTACTATAATAGTAATAGACTATATATAACTTAGTCTATAGTTTATAAACTAGCTTCTACCTTAAGACTAACTATAGAGGTTTAAAAGTCCTATGCTTAATAAGAGTATTATTAAGTCCTTTCTACTACTAAGAACTAGAATATTAACCTAGCTAAGTAAATATAAGAATAGGAAAATATATATAACTAGGTATATTACCTAGGTATTCCTAAAGTTAATAAACTACTAGTAAGTAAGAGTTTCTTAGAAGTAGTCTAGTATATTTAACTAATATAGGCTTATTAATAAATCTCTAAAAGGGTTAAAAGTATAACTCTTAGAAAGGAAGTAGTTCTAACTAAGTAACTTATTAAGGTCTTTCTTAGTATCTTAGAAAATATAAGCTTAGCTACTAAGAAGGCTAAGAGCTATTAAGTCTATACTATAATAATTAATAAACCTAATAATAAGCTAAGTAGGGTAATATTAGGCTATAATAGGTAGAATAACAAATACCCTTATAGGAACCTATTTTATAACTATAGACCTAAAAAATATTACTAATTAGAAAGTACTCTAACTAGATATTATAATCTACCTTTAAAGAAAGCTATAACTTAGGAATATACTTAGAAGATTCTTACTAGACTCTAAGATAATAAGTTTAAAGAACTAAGAAAACAAGTTATTAAGAAAGGTTAGCTTAAGGTAGATAGAAAAACTAGAATTAAAGTAGATCTATCTAAAAGATCTAGTTTATTATTTAAGCTATCCTTCCTAAGCTCCTATATTAGTACTATCTTAGACCTAGCTTTAATAGATATATTATCTAGTAACCTATAAGGGAACCTTAGAGTATACTCTATTATACTCGATTTCGACTATTACTTACTAAGTAATAGTACTTTACTAGATAACTATAGAGTACTCTACCTTATTAATAGTAAAGTAATACTTATTCCTAGTAGTTTTATACTAGCTAGACCTAATAAGATAGTAGAGACTAGGACTTCTTATATAAAGATCTTAGGTTATAGGAAACGTATTATTAAGAAGGTTATAGATAGTTCTAATAGTTCTAATACCTAGGATTTAGTACTTAAAAAGATTACTATTATAGAAGGTTTCTATATTAATATAATATCTAAAACTATCTTATTAAAAAAAGGATTATAGTTTATAGGTTTAGATTATACTTTATATATTAGACTATTAGTAAAATTATTAGTAGTTAAATAGTTAAAGTATAAGCTAAACCTAGTCTTCTTTTAATATAAACTTATTTCTACCTACCTATAATCTCTAATACTAAGTATAATAATATACCTAACTCTCTATTAAGAGAGAAAACTATTTAGACCGTTCTTTAATTATATAAAACTAAGGCTTAATAAAATTACTATATAGTACCTTTACTCTAGATATACTAGTAAAAAAGTACTCGAATAACTCCTTTATTATACTTATAATATAAAAATCTAGAGTATACTATATATTAAATATAAGACTTATATAATTACTTATATATTATAAGTTATATCTAAATAACCTTTAGAGAACCTATTATCTTATCCTTTCTAGAAGGTTATTTAAGATTTATTCTTTTATAAAAGAGGATATAATAGTTATATAGTATTACTTCTAGTAAAGGATATATTTAGTAGAAAACTATATAATTACTAATTAATAAATAAATCTTTAATTAATATCTTTAATAGCCTTTAATACTTTAAACTATAAGTTTGCTATTAGTACTAATTATCTATTTATATCTTAAAGTTAAATAATAAAAAAGTAGTAATTAGTATTAAGAGAAATACTTTATTTAAGATATAAGCTAAAAAGTAAAGAATTAAGCTTAAACTATCCCTAATATATACTTATAAACTAAATAGTTTAATTAAGTAAGTAAGATAAAAGGTTACTATATATTCTATTAAGATATTAACTAGAGTAAACTTACTACTAAAACTCTAGCCTAAATTAATAAGGGCTATAGTATTCCTTTATAACTAAATACTATTTAAATACTATAGTTAAAAATCGCTAAATAAGGTCTTATATTTCTAGTTCTAGTAGTACTTCTATTAGTATAATCTAGAAATAACTACTTTTATTATATTTAACCTAAAACCTAACTAGAATAGGATCTATATATATAGATATAAAGTATATCTACTTATTAAAGAGAGAGAAGTAGGAAAAGAAGTAAAAGCCTTTAAAATAAAACCTTATAGGTATATAGGGTATTTAGTAGGGTATATTAATTATAATATTTACTAGATCTAGGTACTATAACTTAATAGAGTTATTATTACTTAGAATATTATATTTAACGAATTAATCTTCTATAATAAAGGAAGCGAATAAAAGGATAGCTATCTAATTCCTATAGTAAGAGATATTATTAATACTATTACTAAAAACGAAGAATAAGACGCTAAAGCTATTATAGAATATAAGATTATATTTAGTAATATATCTTAATTAACCCCTAGAATCGCTTAGAACTTAATCTATACTAAGACTAAGTAATATTCTATAGACGCTACTAGCGATATAATAAGTACTTTAAAGCTACTAGAAATAAGGGATTAAATAATAATAAATAATAATACTAAAGATTTAGAAATAATAAATACTCTAATAAAGGAGTTTAAGAAGGATAAAGATACCTCTAGTCTTTAAAACTTAGGAGTAAACTTAGATCTCTTAATACCTAGGCTTAGACTTTTAACCCTAGAACCTATACTAGAGCTAAAATAACCTTAAGAAGCGTAAGATAACTACTTACTAAGTTCTACTAGAAATACTACTAAGGAAGAGTAGTAAGAGCTACTTAATAGTACTCTAGGTAGTATAACATAGGCTTATAAATTAAAAAATCCTATATTAGACTAGTCTAATTAAGAAGATATTAATAATACTATCTCTAACTCCTAGCTATTAACTTAAACTATAGAAAAGATAAATATATAACCTTCGCTTAGTAAAGTTAAGTAGGGAGTACTATAAACTATAAGTTTAAGCGTAACTCCTATATCCGAGCCTAAAAAGGTATATAAAAATAGATCTAGTAAAACTAAGGGTATACTAAATACTTAAACNTAAGGATAGTAATAGTATATATATACTACTATTAGATATACTACCCTATAACTTAGTATTAAGTTTACTTAATTACTAGGATCTATTTATAAATACCTACCTACCTATTTTTAAGTATAACCTTAGTAATATTAAAGCTATATTTACTATAATATAAAAATTACTTAAGAATAACTAAAAAGATATTAAATTTAAGTCTCTAATATTAGAATTACTAATATTAGAACTAAATACTTCTAGAGTCTATAAGAGTAAGCTACCTAAGAAACCTAAAAACTTTAGGGACTTAACTTCCTATAAATATAGTAGATAGTTTATAAAGGACTACTTAAATAAAATTAAGACCTAAGAGAATCTAGAATATTAGACTAAAATTAAAAGATCTAAAGTTACTTTAATAATATTACTAATTCTACTTTAGTAGATATTTATATATAAAAAGGATAAGGATAGTTACCTAATATACTACTACTTATATATAATAGTATATAAGGATCTATAACTAAATAATTCGATTATATCTACCTACGNACTATAGTAATAGTAGTATACTTTAACCTAGAACTTAAGTAATATAATATAATAAATACTTTTATTAATACTTTAAGAGTAGGAGATATACTACTAGTTATTTACTAAATATTAGATAAGTTTAAAAAGAAAGGAATAGTATTAAAAATTAACCGCGCCTTATATAAACTC
>LT855424.1:993279-1010345 GCA_900184765.1 Hymenoscyphus fraxineus | reverse complement strand
ATAATTATAACCTTTATAAAACTATTATTTAGAGTATTTCGTAGCTAGAAATAGCTATTAGTAAGATTATACTAAAATCTATACTAAAATCGCCTATCTATATTATAATACGGGAGTCTTAGGACACTTAATTTAGTAAAGCTTACGTAACGTTCGCAAGTCTTAGCACGGATTACGGCGAAAACAACTCCTGGGCACGTACCAGGGTAGCATGTCCGTAACCCACTCCAAAAAACCCCCGGGCGGTCAAGGAGATACAGTATTGTACAGAGTAAGGGATGAAATGGGATGTGCACATGTAGATGCAGATACCAGGCTAGACTAGGCCGCGATAGACGCACTAGCACTACGAAGTAAGTCGATGTGCACGGACAGATACTAGGTCCTGTCAGCCCCCTGCCCAGGTGCCCCCACAGGTGGGTATCATGTCGTATGGAGAAAGTATGTTTTGATACCTGTACTGGATGTGCAGTCGGGGGAGGGGTTACACGTTGCTCTTGTTGAACGGTGCGCTGTGCTCTGTGCTGCCACGGCTGCTTAGCGCGATGAGCGGTTCTGTACTGTACCTCCGTACCGAGGTAGATATGCGAGGATAATAGGAGGTAGGTAGAGGACTAATAGGGAGATGATTGCGACCATTTTATGAATATCTACCTTTGCGTATAAGGTATTCTCTTGGATTGGATTGGATTTATTAAAGGAGTTATGCTATTTGGCTGGTTCTGAATTATAAACCTTTACCTACTCTAGGATGTTTTAGTAATAATAAGAATAAGGATGATCCTCAGGACGGTAGGTAACATATCACTATACCATCAACCCTAACTTACTCGCCCATCTTCCCACTTAAAAAAGAAGAAGAATACAAGTTCCACCCCAAACCCATACGTTCCAGAAAAGAACCCCTTTTCTTTCTCTAACAAAGCCAGAGGTTTATTTCTCTACACCTTACTCAATCACTCATACCATCCCCCCACTACCCCCCAAAAATGATTCATTGCTAGCACTTTCCCAACTAAATTCTTACTGACAAGTGACATGTTACAACTTGCCCTCTGTACCTACTCGTATCCTAATCCCAATATACGGAACGAACTTGGACTCCGTAGGTACTCGTAAGATATTCCCCGATGTTTGACGTTTGATGTTTGAACGATTCAAACGTCCGCCGCCGTTACTCGTACGTAGGTCTGTGTGTTACCATCCTACACATCCATTCGAATCATCCATCACCTTGACACCTTTAAATCAATGAATAATGGCCCTTTTACTCCTATATGCATACGGACGGCGTAAATGGATGTTGGCCTCGGCGCTCAGTCACTGTTACTTACTTACTTACCTCATGTACGAGTACTGTAGACGGTAGGTATGCAGGGGTTAACTTAACGTTACTACAGTACAGTTCTTACCTACCCTAGATCCTGCATTATCCTACCACCCACAACCTATTCCCAACCATGAAACCAAAGCCTTACTTCAGAAAATACCATTACTCACTCACTACTCACTCCTCACTCCTCACTCTCCCTTCTACAATCCCAAGTTTCCAACTTTCCGCTCATTTTCACCCGATAAATCGGAGGAACGGTTCCAAACGAGACGGACAGGGGGATGAGATTTTCCGTTTCCGTTTCTGTTTCTGTTTCTGATTTACGATCCATATCCATACTTGAGAGAGAGATCTCTCCGTTCCCGGTTTTTTTGTTTCTGATGTACGGACGGGAAAGGGAAAGGGGAACTGAATCTGTTTTGTTTTCTGTTTTCTGTTTTCTGTGGGTGTACTGTTTGGANGGGGGATGTTACGGATGAGAAAATTGGGAATTTGGAGGGGTGGGTGGATGGATGAATGGATTTTTGGGAATGGGGGGTATTTGCCCTTTGGTGCGTGGGATGGGATGTATTATTGAAGGGAAGGGGAGGTTGTATTGAGGGCTAGTATGGAGGCAGAGAGAGTATTTAACGAGGGGTTAATATTGTCTATATGTCTCAATTGAATATAAGAATATGAGAGGGTAAATATTGTAGTAACGTTTCGATCAAGATGAAGATCAAAGCTATTACTGTAATAAGCAGAGGCGTTATTCAGCTAAGTTTGGACTTTTGGCTGTTGACTACACTACACTAACTACTGTTCAGCTTCATTTTTATTTCAGCATGAATGTCCGGATGATATGAGCTGGCTGGCTGGTTACTGACCGAGGATGCTCCTGTATCAAAAACAAGAGAAGATTTTCAGAGAGCTAGATCCTCATTCCATGGGAATTGTAAGACTTACAATTATTATGTAAATTGCCAATTGATAACGTATAATACCAGATATACACTGAGTAATATAGGATGCCTCAATATCATGTATCCACTGTCTTGACTCTCCTCTCATCCTCCCTTCTCAATCCAGACATGTCCCCTGAATATCTTTCATCCATCCATGTTCCATCCTTATCCTATCTTCCCACTGGTTCCTCGGACCATGAACACTCGGACGACGATCAGCAGATCCTCGCTCCAACTGCCACGCCATCATGCTGGTATACAGTTCTGTACTTGTGCGAATAGAGTAATAGTTAGTACGTCTTCCTACGAAGCTGTCGCTTATAGTTAGCGGAAGTAAGTGAAGTGCGGAAGTAAGTAAAGTGTAAACCGTAGATTACTTATAAGCGCGTCTTACTACTAAAAATTATCTAGCGTTTATTATAAAATTACTATATAACTACTTAACCTTTATATAAAATGTCTAATAAATGTATTTTTACTTCCTTACCTCCTCTACTACCTACTCTACTAAATTTTAACCCTTTAAACTATACTTAAAAGGAGTATTTATACAACTTCTATAATATAATTAAATAGGTATATAGAGAAGGTAGAGATAAACTACTTATAATTATAGCCTATATATATTATATTAATAAAAGCTTTATATAATAAACGGTCTATTAAATAAAGACTAAAAGACTAAATAAGAATAATATATATAATACCTATAGTAGAAATAATAAGATTTTAAATAATATATAATAAGAGGCTATTTAATAGTACTATTATAACTAGTAGGAATAAGGTCTTAAAGTAACTTATTAAATAGTATTTATAGTAATTAAAAACTTTTAAAGAGTTTAAAGAGATCTTAATCTATCTTAGTCCTAGTTTACTAAATAAATAAAAAGATAAATAAACCTTTATATAATTAAAATAAAACTAATTATATATATAAGGCTTAATACCTATATAGAGTAAGAGGTAAAGAAGTAGTTCCTTAACTACTAATCTATACTATATAAATATAGGATTTACTATAGAAAATATATACTAAATATAAATAAGTCTAGAGTTTAAGTTAGGTATATAAGAAATAAGGAGGTAGTAGTTCCTTTAGGTATAAAAGAGTTATATACTTTAAACCCTAAAAATCGTAAGTTAGTTATAGTAATAAAGATAATTACTATAAATAGTAAGTAACCCCTACCTCTATTTATAATAGTACCTAGTACTATAATTATAGAGAATTAGATTTCTAGTAAGCTAGTTAGTAATAAAACGATTTTATATACTCTAACTAGATATATTAATAATACTATAATTATAGAATATATAAACTATCTAATTAAGTATTTAGGTACTAGGCTAGATTAACTATAGTAATTACTACTTTTAAATAGGTATAAGTCTTATTATCTCTCTAAGTTCTAGATTAAATATACTAATAATTATATTATATTCTTTTATTTTCCTTTATATTTAACTTATATCTTTTAGCCTTTTAATATTAGTATTTTTAAACCCTAGAAGTACTACTATAAACTTATTATATCCTAAGCCCTCTATAGCCTTAAATTTAAATATAGTATAATATTATTCTTTTATAATTTAAAGAAGATTTAAGAGAAGACTATAAAATACTATATAATTAAAAATATCTAAAGGAACTTAGGTATATAGCTAAAAAACTAGAAGGCTATTTAGAAGAAGATAAGTAATTATAACTAAAAGAAAAGATTAACTAATACTAATAGAGATACTAATAAATTACTACTATATCTAACTTTATACTCTTATAAATTATACTATATAATAGTAAATCTATACTAATTTAGAGCCTATAATCCTATATTATTTTTAAACCCCTCTATTAAACTACTTAAAACTATACTAAAGGATACTAAGGTAGCTATATATAAGTATTATCTAATAATTATAGAGCTAGCTACTATATAAAATAAGCTTAAAAAGGATTATATAAAGAAGCGGTTATCTTAAAAGAGTATATAAAAAGGTAGAGTAATATTAATAACTAAGGTATAAATTATAAAGATAAATAAAAAACAAAAGAAATAGTTAAAGAATCTATAAAAAGTAAAGAATAAACTTAATAGGGTAATTAATAAAGAGAAAGCCCTTCTTAAGGTATAAGATATTTAAGTATATAAAGATAAGAGGGTAAGGAAAATTAAAAAAGGCTATTTAATTATAAATAGTCTAATTATTCTACTAGTATTATTAACTCTAATTTAAGACCCTAAAAAGGTACCTATAGTACTTAAATTAGCTTATTTATAAGAGAGCTATTATAAGTCTCTCTTATAAAACGTTTAAGAATATAAGGTATACCTTAAACTAAGAGACCTAGATTATAAGAATAATAATAAGGTTCTAATAATTATAGATAATACTTAAATAATTAACCCTACCTTAGTTAGTAGTAGCCTTACCTTACTTTATCCTAGAACTACAGATTTATTAGGATAATCGAGTATAGCCTTAATTAACTTAATTAGAGTAAATACTAATTTTTTCTCTTTAGATTAAAAATTAGTTAGTAAATAGTTTCTATTATATATAATTTTAGGTATAGTATTTATAGTAAATTAATATTCTAAGGAAACTCTATACTAATACTTTACTTACTTTTGTACTTTACTTACTTCCGCTAACTATAAGCGACAGCTTCGTAGGAAGACGCACTGACTATTAGAGTTCCAAAAGCTAGATAACCTTCCCCCAAACCCAAAACCCAATGACTGGGAGATGTGCATCCAGCGGGTGTTTGAGGTTAAGAGATGGATGGGATGAACCCCAAACGCAGCAATATTTTTCCACCCCCTCATACCTATCGTCTACCATCTTCTTTTCTTTTTTTTATGGGAAACCTCAGTCCATGCCCCTTCGGCGTTGGGGCCCGGTTCTCTTTTGCTCCCGTTCCGTTCAGGCTGGGCGTTGCAACAAGCTGATCTCGCACGCGGCCAATCAGAAGCATGTGTCAGTTTTCTCAGAGGGATGGCTCGTGGCGCTTTCCAACCCCGCGCCCGTTCCACGCCACCAAAATGCTATTCCTGGCTCCTGGCACCCCTGGTGGCATCCTCCCTCCAGAGCGAGGCTCCAAGAGTGTTCTGTGCACCCCTTAGCTGATGTACGGTCAGCCAATCAGCAGCGGCTTCCGTTGACATTTTGGACGCTGACAAGTGACTTTTGCGGGTGGTGAGCTTCTGACAGCTTTGACAGCGCCTTCTCCAGCCTTCTTCCTCGCTCAGCACCGCATCGTGACAGTCGGCGGCTTAGCTGTGAGCAGACAGCGACAGCCGCCCCGAGTTGCGCGCGCAGAAAAATGATTTAATTTATTCGGTTGACTTGTCCTTCATGGTTAGCGTTGCCGCTGATTCCTGGTGCTTTCTACAGGCTGTGGTTGGTGTAGATGGTTCAGGTACGGAGTCGAGTGCCTCTATGTCATGCATCTCCATATCTTTATGCCAGGACAAGCTGGCAGAGAAGCAGGACAGGACCAGCAGCCAAGGAGACGACAAGATGACTTAACAGAGTCAAATTGCAGGTTATGACATAGCGCGCTGGAAGCAGACCCGCCACATCACATCATGCTGCCATGTTCATGTCCACGAAGTCGCGAGATCCAGATCCTGAATGCGATGGGGGTGATGGGTGTTGGTGATGATGATGATGATGTGGTGAGAGCCAACATTTGTATACGCATACCATACGTAGTGTAGTGTACATAGTGTACGTAGTAGAGAGGAGCAGCTCCTTCCAACAACCCGTCAGGATCAGAATGCCTTCCCTTGACGAGCATCAGATGAGCAAGACTCGCCAGCCAAATTACTTTCCCCCAGGGCAAAATTACCCTTCGAGCCCTCGCACTCTTTTTCCCGTGCCGAGCTGGTCTATGTTCCCTTTAGTCGTGCGCCAGCACCCACCACCACCATCAACCCACCCATCCAAGTTTGGACTCCAGACTCCCTCACATCCTTCGAAATCCTCCTGAGACCGGGCTACAACGACAACTAGTGACGGCCTAAGTAATCTCTACCCACTCGACCACGCCTTGCCTGCTTCCGATTGCTCCTCCCTCCAGGTATAGATTCCGTACAGAAGGGTGTTGTGCAGGCAGGCAGGGCAGTGAATGCACAGCCAAAATCTAAAATATACGGAGTAGGGCCCTCTTGTCAGGAATCCAAATCCGCCCCAAAGACACATAAACCCGCGGCACCCACTGCCACGCCCACTACCTCTGCTCTGCCTCTGCTCTGCCTCTGCCTCTACCACACCTACTCAGTACTCCTCCGGTCTTGCTTCCTCTCCTATCTTGAAGCATTGCAAGTTTCCCTTCTTTGATCAACCCCTCTACTCTTGCATCGTGCATCGCTCTTGCATCTTGCATCCATCCTCTTGCATCGCGTCCGACAAGTTTCGATAAGCTCTCTGAGTCCCCCAAAGAACGCGGAGTGTCAAGGTGAAACGACACGGCAAGGAGGTGCAACTCTCGACCCGTGCCTGTGCCTGCCAAAACCTCCAAACCTCCAAGCTTTTCCCTGCACGCACCACCTATCCACCGCCCATCCACACCCCCCCTTCTCCTTCCCCTCCCCACTCGCTCTCGTTCAGTCTCCACTGGAAGCAGGAGCCACCTCAACCCACACAACCCATACAACTCAGATACTTCAAGTATATTACCCGGACCCATCCCCTCGCATTACGCGCTCAGAGGATAAAAAAGAAATTGAAGCCGAAAATCTTTATCGTACGCTCGACCGGAATAATCTACCACGGTCCACGGTCAATTCGCCATTCACGTGGTTGGGAAAGTACTTACCACAGCTAGCGAGCGACTAGCATTCCTGCCCCAGTTATTCAAGCTCGACAAGGAAATTGCCCCGCCTGCCCACCAACGCGCAAGCCAAATATACTTTATTTGCGTCGCCCATATATCACCCACTGCCCCTGATGCCCAAATTACACGAGTTCAGAGATCTCGAAATGGCTTCGGATATGAATGTCCATGCTGCTCCTTTGCACGTTCAATGCTCCCCTTCCAAGGACAGTAGTTACGAAAGTTTGGTGGATGATAAATGTGTCCAGGTCGAAAGCGACATGGAAGGTTCCGCTCCACAGGCAAGACCGAAGAAGGCCCCTCGGGTCCCCGCACTTCCTGCGAGGAGTGATAGAAGAGCCTCGTCAATGTTGAAGGATGTCATGTTGGAATTACACAATTTGGACGGTTCAGAAGGAAAGGATATTGAGGAAGTATCAGTAGTCGAAGAGAAGGATCCCCACGAGTTATACCTATCGAGTGAGGAAGACGCTTCACTGTCGGACTTTGAGGATTCAGAGTCACTCGTCGACTTCGAACCGATGGAGGAAGCAGAGATAATGGAGGCAGAGTTGAAGGCGCCAGGATCGAGGGGATCGAGTAGGAAATCACAAGAGGTCACAGCTAGAGCGGTCTCGTTTACCATGGTCAAACCGATGATTATCGACATTACACCTGCCACGAATGCCTCACCTCCTCGACCGACCACCTCTGCTTTCGAATCGTCTAGCCGTTCAAGACCTCAGTCTTACTTTGGACCAAAGCCAGTACAAATCAGATCCGAATCTCCTACGAGACCAGCAGCGCGACGACCATCGCCTTTGAAACTACACACCAGTTCAATTCGCAGAATGTCCATCTCTTCCTTCTCCTCCCTTACACAATCCTCCTCAGGTTCCTCCTCCAACCTAACAACACCCATAACGAAGCAAAATGACAAACGCAAATCCACGCGAATGGCCAACCTCGCGTCTTTAGTAACCCATTCTCTCCAACACAAACCCTCGTCACACTCCTTTCTTGCTACCGATCCCTATCCAACACCAGAAGCTTCCCCTGCTTTCCCACCTCAAGAATTTCGATCAGATACTCCTAGAACACCAACCAGCGCAGCAGCAGCAGCCTTCAAAAAAGGCCTGACTCGCTCCTTACACGCCGCACGCAAACCATCTCTTCCAAAACTCAGCTCCTTCTCACACCGCAACTCTTCCATGCTCAACCTTGCACCACCGCCCATCGCACCCATTCCAGAACCTCCCACTCGACAACGAAGAAAGTCTCTCGCCTTCCCAACTCAAGCTTCAGTACCAGAATTGGCAATTCCTCCTATGCCCTTGACACCTCAAATGCCTCTAACGCCTCATACACCATTGACTTACCAAGGCATATTGAAAGGAGCAGCTCCATCACCGCCTGCAGAGAAGAATGAAAGTCCACCGAGGAAGACAAAAGAGCGAAGAAGTATCCTATACATGGGACGTCGCAAGAGCCTGAAGGCTTGATCCTAACAAAACACACTACACCACACCACACACACCACTCCTCGCGTTGTACATACATTTCTCCTTTTTTCCTCTTCTTGCTCTATTCCTTTCTTGTTTTAGCGAGCGTCGTTGTTCGGGTTTGTCTTATTCGTTTGTTGATTTTTATGTGTGTCTAATTCTGGTAATGATCACTACCTTTGCATTTTGGCGTTTTCGAATGGGGGTTTTCAGGGAGTATATGATATACCACTTTCGTTTTTCGTTCTGTTTTTTAATGAGATGTTGTCATCGAATCGTCTGGGGCGAAAAAGAGAGATTGTGGCAAAGCTTTTTTTTTTTTTCTGGACGGGGTCTTGATTAATTCTGGGGCATGTTGTTGTTGCGGAGGGGTTCGATTCTTCCTCTTTCTTCCTTCCTTTGTATTATCTTCATCGTAAGATTTCTGTGCGCCTTGCGAGAGCCTTGATGGATCTCGTGGGTTGAGGGGTCTTGTGAATGGTTGGGATGGATGGATGGATGGATGGGTTTGCATGGGATAGTCGTATATGGCATGGATGGGATGGGATGGGATGAGTGATACTATACTGCCCGGGGATGAGAAAGTATGACAGAGGAAGAGAGAAAGAAAAATATGAATGATTGATTGATTGATTGGGATTATATTTGTGTCTACTTACTTATGTGCTTGATGTGATGTGAGTGCTTTGAGTTGATTTGTGATGCTTTGATTTGTGGTGATTTGGGTTGTGTGTTTGAAGTTTATTTGAAAAGGGGAAGGGTTTTATTTTGTTGTTTTATGTTGTTGTTTTGTGTTGTTTTGTGTTGTTGTGTCGTGTTATTGTGTTACGCTATCTAGGTAAGATTATATGTATATGTAAAGTATATATATATATTTCTCTCTTTTTCTTTTAAAATAAAAATAAAGAATATTACTTTAAATATTTTACATAATGAAAATTAAAATTAGAGATTAGAGATTAGGGTTTAAATAAGAGAGATTCTTAGTTTTATTAGATTAAGTATATTTAAGAATTATTTTATTTTTATTTTAGAGGGTTAAGGGAATTATATAAAAGAATATATATAAGAGAGTAAATAAAGTAAGAGAGGGAAAGGCCGATTATAAAAAGGGAATTTATAAGTATATTATAGTAGAGATTATTTTTACTTTTTTTTTAAAAAAAAAGATTTTTAATTAGGTAGTTATTTTTAGGAATTTTAAAGGGTTAAAAGAAATTAAAGGGTAAATAGTTATTATTAAATAAGTTTTATAAAAGTAGTTAAATAATAATTTATTTAATTATTAAATAAAAGGTATAGAAAGCTATTATTAGTTTTACTATAATAGTAAGGTAATACGAGATAGTATTATTAGTTTATATTTCGTATAAGGGATCTAAAAGAGTATATATTACTAGCTAAGGATATATAGTATTATATAGTATCTTAGATAGTTGTCTTACGTAATAAACTTTAGATATCCTACTAAGAGTATAGATATACTAATACTAGTACCTTTTTAAAATAATTAAAATAGTATAAAATAAGATAATAAAAACCTATTATTATTAATTTATCTTTTCCTTAGCTAGTACTTCCTTTTTTACTATCCTTTCTACCTATTTATTAGCTAAATAATAGACTATATTCGTATTAATAAATAACTTAAGTACGTTATTATACTTCGATTTAGTTATTACGTTAGATAGGTTCGAGTTTATCTTAATCTATAGTAAATAGTTAATTTCATATCTTTTAAATCCCTCTCGTAGTACTAAAAGATTTACTATAAGCCTCTTTTCCTTTATTATACTAAGTTTTATAACGTAATTATATAGTAACTTCGAATTTATATAAACTTCGAGTAAAATAGTATTATTAAGGAGTATCTTATAGATTGTTATCTTAATAGATATTACTATATCGAATCTATTATTTAAAGTATATAATTCGGACGCTAATATACTCCTTATTACTTATTTATATTTAGTAGAACTCTAGTAGATAAGGTTTATCTTATTATCTCTATCTTTTAGGATTAGGATATATCTAATTTATAAAGTAAGATCCTTTAGGTTTATAAAGGCTCTATCTATAAAGAGAATAAGTTTTAGTGTTTTTTAATCTAATTTAATATAATTAATCCCTTAGTTAGCGTTATCTCTTATCTACTTTAAACGTTTATTTAATAAGTTAATATTCTCTTTCTAAAGGTCTATTATTTATACTATCTAAAAAAGATTAAACGCTACTTCTAGTTATAATATAATAGCTAAATATACTCTATAAGCTCGCTAGGATTTATACTACTTTTATAAAGTTAGGTTCTCTTAAACTTTACTATATATACTATATAAATCTAAGAGTTTATTTTATACTTACTCTAGTTATTCTACCTATTTATACTATATAAGTAATAAAGATTTATTAGTAAATATAGTAATTAGTCTACTATTAAACTTAATAGGGTATTTTATTAATAATTACTCTTAAGGTTTTACTATAAAATTAGCCTTAGCTAATTTATTTTCTTCTTATTATATAAAGTCCTTATTTATAAGGATTAAAGTATTATTAGTTTATAAAGTAATAATACTAAAAGCTTTATCTTTATAGGCGTATAATAAGTATAAGTCGAACGTTAATATCTTATACTTTAATTAGTTTATATAAAACTTAAGATATATCTTATACTAGTAATTTCCTACCTCTAGAACTCTATACTATAGCTTCTTTATAAGTAGTACTTTTCTATCCTATTATAGTTAAGGTAGGTTTTATAGTAGTTAAGCGTAAAAACGTTGATTTAGCTCTATAAGAGATTAGGTATAGGCTTATATAATATCTCTTAAGTATATACTAAAGTTATTAAAGCTAAGTATAGTTAATAGTATAAGAATTAGTCGCTAGCTAACTCTTTATATAGTAGGAGACTTTATAAGAATATAAGATTTCTTTTTATTACCCTATACTTAAATTACTAAACGTAACTTAATATACTCTTATAGAGTACCCTTATTTCTTAGTTCTCGAATAAATTTCGAATTAAAGACTTATATACTATATAGAACGTTATTTTTATTAATAACTTCGATAGCTCGTCTATTTATTAATCCTATAATTTTAAGGTTATCTACTACTATTTCTTCTTTTATTAATTCGATATTCTCGAATACTAGGTAGATATTAGTATCTTTAGATAAGTTAACTCTTATTATCTAAATATAAGTATTATTACTATTCTAAGTATAAGATTTATTATAATCTAGGATCTATAATTCGAAGTTAATCTTATCTATAAGCGCTATAATATATAGTAGTAGGTGTTTCTTAGGTTGTCCTCTACTTCTCTTTAGTAGTAGTACTTATTATTATTATTTAAGTATAAAAGGTAGTTAAGGTTAAAGGTTTCTTTCTAGAATTATAAAGTCTTAGTATTACTTTAGCTAAGGGTTTTAAGACTTTTATTTATTATTTTCTAGTAGTATTTATACTAGGTTCTAATAATCTTAGTTATTTTTTCTCTTAGAATTATCTTTATAAAAAGGTTTAACTAAAGTAGAGTAAATAGTAGTTTCTATCCTATTATTATTAAAAGTTATATCTTTATCTTCGACTTTAATAAGCTTATATAGCCTAGTCTACTTTCCTAATTTAGCTATAGCTTACTATACTCTTACTAAATACCCTATAGGAAGCTTATAAATATTACTATTTAAAGGTTTATTTCTTATTCTTAGTACTTCTTTTACTTACCTCTTAGTATATAGATTTCTAAAGCCTTTTATTACTTTTAGTATAGTAATAGTACGTTATAAATAATTAGCTATAGGTAGCTCTTTATTAGTTATATAAGGAAATGCCCTAAATACTAGTAAAGTAGGAATTAATCTATTTAGACTAGCTAAATTATTAATAGCTTTTACTACTATTTATAGCTTAGTATTACTTTATAATATAAGTAGCTCTACGTTAAGTATTTTATATACTTTTCAAAGTAGGCTATAATACTATTCGATCTTACTAACTAAGTAATATACTTTAGTAGGTATAGTAATTATAGTTATACTAAGAGTTTTAGTATATAATTTAAACTCTTTACTAGTAAAGTTTATACCTTAATTATAAGTAATAAGATCTAGTAGTCTAAGGTAGATATTAACCTATATTTCTTAGAATAACCTCTAAGTAGTTCTTATATAGAAGTTAGAAAGCTATCTAGCTACTTAGAATCTAGTTACCTCGTCTATATAATAAAGAACGTTATAGTTATTAACTTAAAATACGTTAATATAAACGTTATAGTTAAACTTATAGTTATTATAGATAGTAAACTTAAATCTACTAGGAGACTTTCTATAGAATTAATAATACTTATAAAACTTACTTATAAACCTTAAGAAGCTAAAGTCTACTTTATAACTTATACGCTTTAGGATTTTAGCTAATTAAGGGGTAGATAGGTAACTAAATCTCTAGTATAATTACTATAGGTCCGCTTTTATAAGAAGTCTATTAATTCGCTAGTTCTACTATAGGTATATAGATATATTAGATTAATCTTTATACTCTATAAAGAAGAAGGCGTATCCGTATCTCCTAAATATAGGAACTTCCTTACTATTCTCTACTACTAGTTTATTCCTTAGATTATTAAATATAACTCTAATTCTATCTATATTAGCTAGGTAGAATAAGAATAGCGTATCTATTAGAAGTATAAAGAATCGTATAGTACTAACTAGAGTTAGTACGTTAATTAATCTAAGGTTTTTTAAACTTTTACTAACGCTAAATTTAATCCTTATTTTACTAGTTATAGAGGTATTTATTTGTATCTTATATAAAGTAGAATATATAAGGTATTAATTATATTTAATAGAGTATATATTAGTAGCTCCTATATTAATAAGAATACTAAAGAAGAATCTAAGACTATATCTCTTTTAGTTAGTAAAAGGATTAGTAAAATATATAAAAATATCTTTATATTCTTTTATATACTTAATATCTTAACCTTTAGAAAAAATATATATAAATATATAGTTTTTTAGATTTTATATAATCTTTCTACTAGTTTCTTTATTAATTTTATTACTATACGTTATTTAAATAGCTCTATTAATTAATATTTTATTACCTAAATCTCTATAGTTGTCTTTAATCTATTTACTTATATATACCTCGAATATTTATAGTTTAAGATCCTATCCTTTATAATCTATTACGTACTAGATAAACTTTCTTTTATTATTATAGTAGTAGTATTTAGGTAGGTTATTTCTTTTTAAATTAAGAAACTCTTATTTAGACTTTTTATACTCTTTTACTAAATAGTAAGTTAACTAGTATCCTAGTTTCTTATAAATAAAATATTTCTTAATAAATCTACTTAAACCTAGTAGTTTATAGTATAAGGTTTTAGTAGGTAGTACTCTATAGAATTATTAATTTATATAGTAGGCTACTATTTTAGTAAGAAGGTTATTTAACTCTTTATTACTTATATAGAAAGCTCTACTTTATCCTTCTAGTATATTAGGGGTCTTATTAAGTAGCTATAATATTATAGTAGAATCTAGATTATTAATAGCTTTATAAGTAATAAGTAAGCTCTTAATACTATTAATAAGGCTAGGTATATCCCTTATTAGGTTTATATACGCTTATTTATAAGTAATTGTCTTACGATAGGCTAAAATAAGTTAATTATAAAAGAATTTATTAGTCCTTAATTTAAGTATTAATTTATATCTTAAATCTTCTATCTTTTTAAGTATAATATTAAGGTATTTTAAGTAGGATTTACTAAAGTTCTATTCCTTAATCTTATTAAGCTTAAGTATATTTTAAATTAATAGTAAATTCTACTAATACTTAAAGCCTTTAAATCGATTTNTTAATATTTTAAAGAAACTCTCTACTTATCCTTTAAGTATTACTAGGAATACTAGTAACTATTTATCTATTAGTAATATAGTACTAGTATAAATATTATAGAACTTTTATATTTTAATTAAGAAGTTATTACTAGTTCCTCTAAACTTTATATTATTATTATAGTAGTACTTTTATACGTTTATTATTTTAAAAGAACTTTTAGCTTACTATATATTATTAAAGATATTATTAATATTATCTAGTACTTCGATTATTAGTATAATAATATTTATAATAATACCGCCTCTACTAGCACCTCTACTAGCTCCTCCCCTAGTGTTATAGAACGTACTATCGTTTATTTACTTTAGTATATAACTCCTATATTTAGCGAGATAGCCTATACGCTAGCATATATACTATACTATACGCTATACGCTAGAAGTACTATACGCTATACGCTAAAGGTATATATAGAGCACGCTAGTCTTATATAAGTTATACTAGTCTTAGATAGGNAAGGTTCTATAGAAGCTTCTATAGCTCCTTTATAGCTCCTTATTAGAGTACTACTATATTCTTAGCTAGTACTTTAAATTATACTTACTTTTTATAGCTTATTCTAATAGTCTCCTGTTTTATCCTTAATAATTAGTAGTACTACCTCGGAACTTAAGCACGTCTTATTTCTTAAACGAAATCTAGTTATTATTATTTAGCTCTAGTATTAAGTACTAGAGAATCTCTCTTTAAAATTTTAATAACTCTTACTACTATTATAAGTAAGACTCTCTAATAGGTTATCTCTAGGAAACCCTAGATATTAATAGTATAAGAGGAGTTAAAATTAGCGCTTAATCTTCTTTACCTTTATATAAACGTTTATTAAGATATTAATAGTAAAGTGTTAGTAGTCTTTAATAAATATCTTAATAATTATTTACCTTATTCTACCTTTTAGGATACTATCTCTAATATTAACCTCCTTATATAAAGGACCTTTAACACTTAACTAAAACGCTTCCTTAAATAGAATAATATATTAATTCCTCTACCCCCTTCTAATACTTAACTATTTTCTTTACTATCCTTCTATTCTACGCCCTTAAGCTAAAATTCGTAGAATCTAGTAGTTTACTTAGCCTAACCTATAGCTACAATAGTAGGATTATAGACTATAGCGGCTAGATAACGTAATATTCGACTACCTCCTAGTCTTACGCTACTCGTATAGGAGGACGATAATAAGGGAATTAGTAATAGACTAAACGAAGACAATATTAAATAATACTTTAATAATAATAGAACTAGTAAATAAGGATAAAGAGCTAATAATAATAATAATAAAGAAGAAAAAGAACCGTATTAACCTTAAAAGAACGTAAAATTATAAAAGAAACTATTTAAAAAGGATAAGTAATTTAAAAGATTAATAGCTTTTATAATTAATTAAAATTAAGAAATAGAAAAATACTATTAAGACTTAATAATATAACTCCTAAGAGTTTAAGATACTAGATAAAATATAGTTAATTCGAGAGAATAAGGATAATAATAACTATAGGGATAAAAATAAATATAAANAAGATATTAGATACTTTAACCCTTTAGATAAATCTACTATAGTTAAAAGTAATAGTAAATTTATAATCTATTTAGACGTTTTTACGTTTTATAATAAACTTAAGCGACTTTTAGAAACCTACGATTTATAGGATATTATAGATCTTATACCTTTACTTTAGTAAGGTATAGCTACGGTCTAGTAGAACGACGAATTAGATAATATAGACTAGGTTATAATACTAGGAAACCTCGATACTCTAACTTTAAGACTCTCTAATCGATTCCGTATAGATCCTTTAAAGGCTAATATAGTTCTTTTAAAGATATAGTATCCTAATAGAAAGGAAGGATTAATCGCTTTTATAATAAGGATTTGTTATACTATAAAGAGTATAAGTATTATTAATAAATTCGATTAAATAATATATATTTAGAATTATATAGTACTTAAGGTTTAATAAAAGGTTAATAAGCTATAGTTAGGATTAAATAAGATAGGTTTAAGCTAATAGCTCTATAAGCTATAGTAGATTAAGCTTTTACTTAAGTAAACTTAAGCCGAAGAAAAACGTAAAAAAGATAAAAGACGCTAAGATTATATAATAGAAGCCTATAAGAATTTCTAAGCTTTTAATTATAAGCCTTATAATAACTTCTTAGATAATAATAACTATATAAAATAATAGAACGAGAACTTATAATAAACTAACTAACTTAACCCTCTATAGAATACGAATTTAGATTATCCTTATAATACTATATTTAAGCTAGAAGTATAAAAGAATAAGTTAAAGGACTAAGGTAAGGATATAGATAAGTTAAAAGATAAAAAGGATACTAAGAGTAATAGATTAAGGTTTTAGGGTCGAATAAATAATAATAATAATTATTATTCTAATAATTATAGAAATTATAAAGGATAAGGAAATAACTATTAACTTCTATTTAACTATAGGAATTAAGGGAATTAGGGTTAAAATTAACTAGGACTTTACGTTCGACCGAGTACTTAAGAACGTAGAATCTATATTACGTAG
>LT855424.1:870610-990757 GCA_900184765.1 Hymenoscyphus fraxineus | reverse complement strand
TTATATAAATTAAATACTATAGAGTAAAACTACTAGCCTACTAAATTAGAGATAGTAGGTTTAGTATAGATTTTATATAAGATTCGAATTTATATTAAGTCTTTAAAAGTTTTACTAGTAGTAGTATTTATAAACTATATTATAATTATAAATATATTAAAGAAGTCGGATTTAACTATAACTCTTTTAACTAAGAAAACTAATACTTAGATAGTTTAAGCTATAGAGTTTATCTCTTATTTTAATCTTAATATTTAATATAAACCTAGATATAAGTATATTATTCTTAATACTCTTTTAAGGCTAAAGGGTAAGGATTTATATAAGAAGCTAAATAATAAACTAAGAGAGTTAGATACTCTAGCTATTAAACTAGTACTAGTTTATACTATAACTTTAGTAAAGATATCTCTAGAATTTAAAGAGAAACTAATAGAAGTATATAATAAGGAGTCTATATAGAATAAGATTTAGATTAATATTTAAAAGAATACTAGACTCGGAAAGAATAGGGTAAAATTACTATTTAATATTTAGAATAGACTTATATATAAGTTACTACTAAAGGATATCCTAGGTTATCTAACACGTTTATATTTACCCTATAAAATAGTACTATAAGTACTAGATTTAATTTATAAGAATAATTATTTTAGATTTTAAAAGCTCTTTAATATTTATTTAAGAGCGTTCTTTTTACTAGGACTTTCTATAATTATTTAATCTTATCTTTTATACTATCTTAAATACTAGGTTTATTAACCTAAGAAGTATATACTATTTAGATCTTTATAATCTTTAGATATTCTACTTATACTATTTTATATTCTTACTATTAATTTTATTTTTACTCTCCTACTAATATCCGAAGGTTTTAATTATATACTTTCTATAATATATAAGCGTTTAAAGAAGGTTATACTTATACTAGGTAAAAATATATAGATAGCTAAGGAATAAGGACACGCTTTTATTACTTAGTTATTATATAATAACTAGGGTATATCTAAAGTAATTATCTTAGATTAAGATCTTAAGTTCTTATTAAAGTTTTAAAAAGGTATATTTAATAAACTCTAGACTAAATTACTTTATAGTATAGCTTACTATCTATAAACTAATAAATAAAGTAAACGTATAAATTAAATAATAGAAATTATATTATAGTTCTACCTTAACTAGTTAAATAATATTAAGTTATAGAATTATTATTTACTGTTTTTATAATTTAAGCTTAATAATACACTATCTACTTTAAATAATAAAAGTTTAAATAAGAACGTATATAGATTTAAACTAAATAATATAATTAACCTCCTTAGACCTAAACTATAAGTTTAGCCTTAATCCGCCTAAGAGTTAATAGACTCTTTAAAACTTACCTAGATATATATAAAGACGTACTTTAATAAGAAGTATAAACTACTCTTTTTTAAGCTAGGAGATAAGGTTTTTCTAAAATTATATAAAGGATATTATATCCCTTCGACTAAAGTCCTTAGACGTAAACTCTCTTATTAACGAATTAGACTACTTAAGGTAGTTAAATAAATTAGATAACTCGTGTATTATCTTAAATTACTATAGAAATAGCGTATTTATAATATTATTTTAGTTATTTAACTCGAGCTAGCCCCGAAGGATTAAGATCTATTTAATTAATAAATAGTACTACTTAAGCTTATCGTTATTAAAAGAGACTTAGAGTATAAGATTAAGAAGATTATATATAAGGAAGCTACGTAAACTAGTCGAATTTAATACCTTATTTACTAGAAAGGATATAGACCTAAAGAGAACTCTTAGTTAGATATTAAAGACTTTAGTAATACTTTAGAGGTTATTTAGAACTTTAAGGCTACCGCTTATAAGATTATACTACGATAAACGCGATAATTTAATCTTTTATTTATTTAGAATATACTTATTAGATTTATATAAGAATTAAAATAGATTATACTACTTTTTAATAATCTTTATATAAATAGATTCCGGACTAAGGAATAGGACCTTCTTACTTTAATAATATAAGGCCTAGACTTTTAATATTTTTATTAGATATATTCTTAGTATTTTTAGTACTCTTTAAAGTCTATACTTAATAATACTAAAATATTATCTTTTTCTTTTTAGAAGGTAATTATTATAAAACGTACTATCGTTTGTTTACTTTAGTATATAACTCCTATATTTAGCGAGATAGCCTATACGCTAGTATATATACTATACTATACGCTATACGCTAGAAGTACTATATGCTATACGCTAAAGGTATATATAGAGCACGCTAGTCTTATATAAGTCACGCTAGTCTTAGATAGAAAGGTATAGAAGGTTCTATAGAAGCTTCTATAGCTCCTTTATAGCTCCTTATTAGAGTACTACTATATCCTTAGCTAGTACTTTAAATTACACTTACTTTTTATAGCTTATTCTAACAGTCTCCTGTTTTATCCTTAATACCTAGGTCCGCCTAATCCTTTACTAACTCCTATAAATCTACCTCCTCCCCCGGTACCCTAACTATTTCTAGCTAGGTTCCTTAGTAGTAGTAGTAATAGTCCGGTAGTATTTAAATCTAGGGCAGGTTATTTAGTTAGAGCTATAGTCGTAGTAATAGGGTTAAGGTTTATAAACTTTTATCTTAGAGAGGTTAGAGTAAATATAGAAAGTCCTTTACTAGGTAAGTTTAGGGTTTTACTACTAAAAGGTAGTATAGTTCCCTAAGAGTACTTCTTTTTTTATAGTTAATTCTATAGTTAAGGTTAACTTTTTAGTTTATCTATTAGTATTTTATATTTTAATACTACTTCTCTTAATCTTATACCCTTTTTCTAAATATCTATTATTTTATTATCTCTATAATCCTTATATTCTTCTTATCGAAGGAGTTTATATAGTAATAGAGATAGTAGATAATATTCCTTTACTCCTTTCTTTAGTATCTTTATTTTAATACTTTTATTAAATAGGATCTTCCGTATATTCTTAATATAAGACTTCTTTCTAATAGATTTAAACATATTTATATCCTATCCTTTAAAGTTATTATAGAAGATATTAAATAGTTGTTCTCTATTCTTTAGTATTTTCTTATAGTTTTAAACTCTTTCTTTTATATACTCTTCAAGGGTTTAATTAGTTACGTTAGGATCTAGGTCTAGTAGTAGTCTTATAGAAGGTAGTAACGATTTACTTATAGAAGATTCTCCTATAGTCGCTATATTAATCCGTTTATAAAGTCGATATTTTAAAGGTATTAAAGAGTTAGTAGTATAGTCGAGTTTTAAGGGCCTAATTCTCGGGGTTACTAGTTAGACTAGTTAAGGAAATCTAGAGGCTATTTAATTAAAAATAATAGTATAGGCCTTAACTCTTTAGTATAGTATTAATAGATGTNAGAATATAATCTAGTCTTTTAATCTATACGCGTAATACTAATTAGTATTAGTTTTACTATAATAGTAAGGTAATACGGGATAGTATTATTAGTTTATATTTCGTATAAGGGATCTAAAAGAGTGTGTATTACTAGCTAAGGATATATAGTATTATATAGTATCTTAGATAGTCGTCTTACGTGATAAACTTTAGATATCCTACTAGGAGTATGGATATACCGACAGCTATAATAGCTATTAATTATTTAGCAGGGGTTTATAGTAAATAAGGGAGTCCGGGTATTATATCCCTTCTTATACTCGAAGTATAGAACTCCTTAATAATAACACTATAATATTATCGTCCGTTATACTTTTAAGCTCTTTTATAGAACAATTAACAATAATAAGCCTTAATATACCTCTTAAAACAAGAGGCCGTAATATTATACGAAAGGGTAATTTAACAAAGGCCGTAAAGCGTACTAGTACTAAGGCGCGAGCAAACCTTCCGGCTAGGGCTCCTAACTACGCTCGTCTTATCGAAGAAGTAGGAGAGGCGGCTCGAGTAGACCTTTAGGTATAATATAACGCTATAGATACTACTAAGGCTATACTTTTAGCTAGTAGTTACAATCGTAGTACCTTACTACTAGGTTGTTATTATTTAGCCTCCCCTTAATAAGAATAATAAGCTAATCTACCTATATAATAAGTTAATCTACTAGTATAAGTATAATAAGTTAACCTACCTATATAACAAGTTAATCTACTAGTATAAGTTAACCTTCTACTATAGGGTAATTAACTTAATCCGCTAGTATAGGTTAATCTAATTTAACCTAGTAGTAGTAGATATAACTTTTATCTAGGTGAATATAGTCGTCTTGCCTAGCCTTAATATAATAGTACTCCTTTATAAGGACTATACTAACTCTTAGCTTTTAGTAGTTATAGTAGATATATAGGGTACCTGGGGATAGGTAGATATAGTGGTTTCGGATTTAGCGCTCTAGGTAGTAGTTTTAGTAGTTATAATCTAGGTACAGTTTAGTTTAGTATTAGTAGTTATAACCTAGGTGCGTTTGGTTACTAGATGTTTAGGGCTCTAGGTAGGTAAAATCTATAGGGTGTTCTATAGTAAAATTTAGGTACGGGAGTCCCTCCGCTGCTTTTGTAGTAGGGCTAGGGTTATAGTACTCCCTAAGAAGTACTTTAGCTATAATTTAGCTAAGGAATAGGTATAGGTTAGCTAAATTTAGGTATAGAGGGCTAACCTATTAGTATAGATTAGAACCTTATAAGTATACCTTTTAGGGATATAGGATTTTTAAATGTTTCGGCTAGTAAACTCCTAGATAGAGTATAGGCTAGTAGTTAATTATAAAGAGATATTAGTATATTATCCCCTCTAGTAATATAAATTATAAACACTCTCCTAGCCTAGTATAAGAAGTATATTATCTAGATTATAAAAGGCACTTTTAAGGTCTCTAATCTATACTTATTAGACAAATCTACCCCGGTTTAGAAAGACTAAAGCACTAGTATTTTATTTAATATAAAGATAGGTAGTTAGTCTATTAGAAATATAAAGTTAATTAAGGTATTTAGTTCTAATCCGAATAAGTAGTACTATTATTTTCTTAATTACTAGGCGTATATTATTTAGTTATACTATCCTCTCTATCTCTTAGTAAACCTCCTAGCTAATATATTAGCCTTTATTATCTTAATCTTAAAGCTAGTAGGAATCTTTATCTAGGAGAAGGTCCTTAATTTAGCGCTATATTAGTAGGAATAGGTAGTATCACGTAGCGCTCTTCGGGGTATTAAGCCGTAGTATATTCTAGAGGTTAAGGTCTTAAATTATTACTATACTAAGAAGCTAGGATAAGGAGGAGGAGGAGGAGGTCGAAAAGATAAGGGAGAGAAGTCGGATAGTAATAAGAGAAAGGAGGTTTATTATAAGGAGTCGAAGGGCTCTAGTTATATAGATTTAGAGTATGTTTATTATTACTTAGATAGTAAGCGTAAGGTAAAAAAGGCTAAGAAAAAGGAATAAGATTTTAGTATAGGAGATTAAGTTTAGTAAATAATATAAGTTTATATAAATAATTCAGTCTCTTTATACTAATTTTTACTATCTTATACTTACTCTTCTACGCTGTTGTCTACGAATACACTAGTACTATTTAATATTATAAATATGTTAAAACTACTACTTTAAAACTCGCTCTCTCCTTTAAACCTAATAGCGTAGTATATACTATTATACTAATATCTAGACTCTAAATTTACAAATATAATTAATAATATCTTTTGATTTAGTACCTTAATTAGATATAAGGGTCTATAGATCTTTAGAATCTCTCTAAACCTCTTATTAGTGTATAAATTCCCCGAGTTACTAGCGTTAAAAATTAAGAAGGATCTATAATATAGGCTAGTAGAGAAAGTCTTTCTATAAGATAGCGATCCTTTTATTACGTCTCTCTTAGGTTTTACGCTAAAACCTAAGCTAAATAGCGACCGGCGTTAGATCTACTACCTATCCTTTCTAAAAGGAGATTCTATTAACTACTATATACTAGACAAATATATATATCTTAAATATATTACCTTTAATAAGGTTCTAGGCTTGGTTCGCTCGGTAGGCCGAGGCTATATAATATTTAAGAGGGATATATTAAACGCCTTTCGGATAGTTCTAGTAGTAGAACATATACGTTAGTCCCTAGGATTTAAGTAGGAAAGTATAAAGTTTATATATACAGTTCTACCCTTTAGTCTTACTATAGTACCGTTTATATTTAACCTTTTCGCTAAGGCACTTAAATAGATTATTAAGTCGTACCTCCTAGGTTAGAGTTTACTAGCTTATTATTTAAACAACAAATTCGCTATATTTATAAAGGCTTAGGCTACTTAATTATTTGTTTAGGACTAGGATAAGTAATATTTATAATTAATACAAGTCTTAGGTATTCTAATTAACAACTTAAAAAGTATAGAGAGTACTTTAGTAGAACTCCTAGGATACTTAGTAGATATAGATAGTTTTATAGCCTTAATTCTACTAGAGAAACTATCTCGAATTTAAGATACTATAGTATAATTTATTAATTGAAATAGTATTACTTAAAAGGAGTTAGAATCTTTAACTAGCTTACTTACTTTTTATACTAGGGTAGTACAATTAGGCTAGGTTTTCTACTATAATTTCTAGACTTTTATTTACGCCTAGCCTAAGAAGCTATTAGACACTACTTAACGGCGGTTAACCCCGGAGGTTAAGGCGGATTTAATATAGTAGGACCGGATACTCTTATACTTTAATAGTATATTATTCTTTAATATATAGCGCAAATATATCCACCTATTTTATAATACCTCTATTTAGGGTCTAGGCGCCTTTTACCTTATAATTAATAAACCTTAGGTAGATTAGCGTTAATATATATACCTCCTTAATTAGGATTATATATTATAATTACCCTTACCTTTTATAATAAAAGGTTTTATATTTAATATTAATATCTTTAAGATTAAGGCGGTTTAGGCTTCCTTTAATAAGTAGGCTTCTTTATAGTTACAAAAAAGGGTAGTAGTTTATATAGATAACGTCTCCATATAAATTAGTCTTATTAAGTAATACTTAAAATATCCTTTTTAGAATAGACTACTCTACTACCTATTTTATATAGCAGCTTAGATAGATATAGAAATATTAGGTGCCTAAATCGCTAGATAAGATAATATACTCGCTAATACTTTTTTATATAATTTAGAAAGAGTTATTACTAATTAGTACTTACTTCTTTAGCTTAACTATAAATAGATCTACCTATTAATTATATAGACTTTTAGTCTTACCCTTTATTATCTTGGGAGGTTTTAAGGCTAGTATATTTAGGTTTGTCTCCGAATACTTATAAAGTTTATAATTCCTATATTCGCTCCTTTAAGGCGTTTTAAGCCGAGATATTACGCCCGGCGTAGCTAGCGAATTTAACGTTACTTATTAGCTAGGTAGCTACTAAAAATACAAGTATATCCTAGGGCCTTTTAGTAGTAGGACGCCTAAAACCTGGGTCGATTATAGTAGGCTTATCTACTATTCGATCTCGCTATATAGAACGTAGATTCAACCTTCGAGTATTTAACGAACTAATTTTATAGCGAATAATCTAGGGTATATAAGCGGATTAAGGGGTTTAACAAGTTTACTAGGTAAGACAATTATAATATAAGTATATCTACTAGATTACTTTAATTCTATATAAACCTTTTTATATTCTTAGTAGATAGTATAATTGCCTTAATTTTAAGGTAGCTATAAAACTAGCTTTTATAGCTTTCCTTCGAATTAGTAAAATCATATATATAGTAGCGGAGCAGCTTAATATATACCTTTTTTAGTAGACGAAAGTTTAGCGATATAATATCTTTTTTACCCTAGGCAAGGAATATATAACTTTGTTTTTATAATTAAGTAAAGTAGACGTACTATATACTAAGGTAGAGATTATAGTAGAACGTACTAGCGACAAAGTCTATCCGGTAATAGCCTTAGTAGCGCTATTTAACTTCGATCTATAACTACTAACCGCCCCCTTATTTCGTACAAAGCAAGGGCCTTTTATACGCAAATTTTATATAGACACCTTCTAATAACGACTTTATCTCTATAGGGTTCTAGATACTTAATAATATACTAGTTATAGTACTTGCTAAGGAGCGGCTTAACATACCTCGGATTTAGGTCTTTCGGACAAGGATATATAACAGCTTAGTAGGTAGTTGTCGAATACCTTTCAAGGGTATTTTATACTTAGTTTATAAAATCGCTATCTTTTAAGTTATCGCTTTTTACAGGGTCGAGAGGTTTAGTTCTTTAATTTATACCCTTATTTCCTTCCTTTAAGTCTTCCTTAGTTTTGTTATTTTATAGCCTACTTCTTTTCGCAGTACTTAATACGGCCGAGGGCGCTTATCCTTTAAATATCTAATAAATGGAGCCTCCTAATTAGTCTATTTATAGCTAAAGTATAAGCGTTTAAAGCTAGCTAGTAAATACAAAATAAAACCAATAATAAGCCTCTTATATAATACGTGACGAATAGACAATAAATAATAGGGGTTTATAGTGAATAAGGGAGTCCGGGTATTATATCCCTTCTTGTACTCGAAGTATAGAACTCCTTAATAATAATACTACAATATTATCGTCCGTCACACTTTTAAGCTCTCCTACCCACATACCCCTCGCGGGTTACTCGTCTTAGCTAAGTGCCTATAGTACTACTACGTGTTATACTAATTTATAGGCTTTGTACCTATTTATAGATAGTTCTACTACTCCCTTATAAGACGCGGGCCAAGGGCGCTTATCCTTTAAATATCTAACAAATGGAGCCTCCTAATTAGTCTATTTATGGCTGAAGTATAAGCGTTTAAAGCTAGCCAGCAAATACAAAATAAAACTAACAATAAGCCTCTTATATGATACGTGACGAATGGACGATAAAATTTAGTATAATTTATAATAAATAAGGATAAACCTTAAAATACCTTGTCTCTTTTCTATTCTCGTAGAACTATATTAATTATAGTACTCTATTAATATATTAGGTATAGTAGATATATTATTCTTCTTAGACCAATTCGCGATAGTATTATTAGGATAGCTATTACTTAGTAAATTCTACTTATCTATTGGTTATTCCTTATTGTTATTGGTATGGCTAATGAGCTGGATGCGTTTCTGGTAGCAGCGACGTTTTGTAAAGCAGCAGGCCAATTGACTTTTGTAGAATAAATACTAATTGTGTACTTTTATAGCAGACTTGATACATACCGCATGATTGTCAGAAAACTACCAACTGAAGCAGTATTCAACCCTGTTTCATCACAATCTGAAGCCCCAAGTTCCACCCTCAACCCCCCTCCTGCTTCTCATTCTAACGACAGTCTTCTTCAGAGGTGGAGTAACAACCGAAGACATGACATTATGATCAGGGCTGGGATTATTCCATATCCCGCCAACTGGCTCCACATCATACCTGAGAACACACATTGAAACAATACATAGAATCTCAGTACTTGCGAAGAATCTCCCAGCACACAAATTTGCGCCGCCACCAAATCCTCGGAATGCGACGCTCTGATGACTTCCCCCTGATTTGGTGAATCGTAGAGGGTCGAATTCCCGTACATTTGCGCCCCAAACTTTCTCATTGAAGTGCATTGGTTGATTTGGAAGCATAACAAAGCAATCCTTCTTGAGAAGAAATGGATTGGCGCCGCCAATGATCACGTCTTCTACGACCATTCTGGTACCCATTCCCAATGCTTGGTGTCGCAATGATTCCTTCAGAACCGATTCAAGAATGGTGGAGCTTCGGATACCTTTTACGTCAAGTGTTTGCTGAATCTTGCCGTTGACTTCTTCCGTATGTAGGTGCTTCATAGCTTCGGATCGAACTAGCGACAAGACATCCGGTTTCGACAGGACATGGTAGAGTGTCCAGAATCCAGATGGTACCGTGTTTGATAGCACAGTGATACCTTGAGCAACATCAAGACGTGCGATATCATTAAGCGACATTGTACCTTTTGTGTCGTTATATCTGCCTTGGGTCATGGTAGATGATGTCTCTTCCTTTCCGTGGAGATAGAAGTTTTCGAAAGCTTGTGTAACACGCTGGTGGGCTAGATGTGATTTTCTAGCGAATACCATGGGGAGAATGCCGATCAGTAGTGAACTGACGTTATCTGAGATATACCTTTTATAAATAAGTCAACCAGATCCTGATAAGGGGTTTGGAGAGCGACTGACCACATATCACCCTCCAATTGTGGATCCTTGAATGGATTTCCAGGACCATAAATAGCGTCAGTTGTTGCAAGAATCATCATATGTTTGATCCAAGCCCACAGGTCAATGTCTTCCGAGATGGGCCCTTCGTCAAATTCAGACATCGTATCAGACACACTTTCTAGCATCGCCTTGATCATTTCGTCCAGCGCAACACCCGGTTTGAGGATGTTGATCATGAATTTGAGACCGTCGAAAAATATGCCATGTTCGCCACCTTCTCCTTGTACGTTGCTAAAAACTAGGGCTGCACCTTCTTTGCTTAGCCCTGCCACACGAACGCCAAAGATTGCTTCAATCCAAGGGAAGGAAAGCGTTTTGGAATGTCGTTGTACTTCGCGAGCTACGTCTGGAAAGGATACAACGTAAACTTTTCCCGCCGGCATAGCAAGTGTAAAAGCTGGATAATTGTGCTTTGCACTATGTAGAATCTTGAAGTCAGTTTGAACTTCATCAACCAACGATCAGCTGAAGGGTATTTGTGAGAGCACCCACTTTACTTTGTTGTAATATGGTATCTTGTTAAGAAACAATCCGATTGCATGGCCAAAGTAAGGAATTGAAGAGGTGATGTAAGGCGGTTCATTAGGGAATCTTTCGACATCGAGAAATCTCGATAACAGGAAGAAAAGAACAAGGAGAATTGCTGTTACGGATGCATAATTTGTGGTGAAGTCCTTGTGCTCCATCTTGCGGCAAGAGGTGAGATTTCTTTCGAGATGCTTGATCAAATAGCCTAGCTTGAGCAGGTTCTGGATGTGCAAGGCACAAAAGACTATCTTCCCTCTTAGTGTCTACGAGGATATTGGCCCCCAACGGACAAAGAAGGTTGGCACCACAATTTAATTCAGCAATCACTGAACCAACGTTGGACCAACATCCAAGCAACATTTCGACCAACGCCAATCAACCACAAGAACAACACAACTATTCATAAGATTGGATGTGAATTCTTCCGGTTTTGCCGGATCATTCACCGCTGGCACCAACATTACAAATCGTGATTCTTGTGGAAGCCAAGATAGCCCTGCCGTCTAGCGAGCACTCATCCTCATCATCTTGCTCTTTGGTTGCATCAAATTGATAATCCACGGAGTCATAACTCTATGGCGGCAAACACAATACTGGTGACCGGTGGTTGCGGCTGCGTTGGCTATCATATTGTGAAAGCTTTACTTGAGGAATCATCATCTTCCGAAATCCATGTTTTCTCGCGCAATCCAACGCAAAATCGATTACCAAAGGTGAAATACCACGCGGGAAGCCTCACCAACCCAGAGGATTTAAAGTCAATCTTTTCCAGTATCCAACCAACCGTTGTATTCCATGTTGCGTCACCTACATCTGCAGGCAACACGGCAAGCGCAAAGTTATTCTACGATGTGAATGTCGAAGGGACCAAAGCACTTCTCACTTGTGCCCAAGAATGCGAAAGAACAAAAGCATTCATTTACACCTCATCCTCAACCGTTGCAAAATCTCCCAATCATTTTACAACAGAAGCCCAGCCCTTGTTGCCCACAACCTCAAAGACCGATTTTGACTACTATGCAACCACCAAAGCAATAGCCGACCAATTTGTCCTAAACTCCAATGAACCGAACGGATTGAAAACATGCTGTCTTCGACTTGCTCTTATCTATGGCGAAAGAGACAATCAAATGATTCCTGGCGTGATAAAGGTTCTCCATGACAATCAACACACCAATCAGATAGGAAACAACACAGCTCTAATGGATTTCCTCTCTGCTCGAAATGCCGCCCGAGCACATGTTTTAGCATACAAAGCCTTGATGAAACCCGAAACCGCCTCCCAATCGAAGGTTGCTGGAGAAGCATTTTTCATCACCGATGGAAAGCCGGTACCGTTTTGGGATATCAGTCGGAAGATTTGGGCAGCTGCTGGTGATAAAACGCCGCCTGAAAAAATAAAGGTAGTGCCAGTATGGCTTGTATTGGGACTTGCTGTTGCGCTAGAGTGGATATATTGGGTCTTCACATTTGGGCAAAAGAGTCCTGGGTCTTTGAGGAGCCACACTATTCGGTGGGTGACTGAAGAGCGAACATACTCTATCGAAAAGGCAAGAGAAAGGTTGGGTTATGAGCCTGTCGATGAGACGGATCAAAGTATCAAGGAAGGTGTTGAGTGGCATTTGAAGGAATTGAAGGAAAAATGGGGAAGATAGTTGGGAGAACTGATCTACGAATCCTATTAGAGGTGGTATGTTACTGGAAGGCTTTAAACTCGTCTTTAGGCACCGGGCATGTGGAGGCTTTGGGTCTGGCTTCCTAGTGAAAAAGTAAAGTGCTAGAGTCTTTTTTCTTTACGTGTTAGAGTTATAGTATTATACTACTACAAATAAGTAATGTATATATATAACAAATCTAGGTTAAATAGGAGCTGAGTTCTAACCTTATTATAAACTTTAGCCCTAAGCTCATCTCTTTCTTACCCTAGCTTGAACTTTAACCTAGAACACTTAATAACTATCCACGAGAAGGACATGGGCGGATCAGGCACGGAATTACTAAACTTCTAATAATAAACCTTTAACTATAAAGAACTCTCTTACAAGTATACGAATTTTTATATTAGAGGTGCTTTAGTAACTATTACTTATATAAGACGTAGGTATTACTTTCTCTATACCTCTCTTTTAGTATTAAATTATTCTAAAAGTATTATATAATTAAAATAGTTTAATAAAGCTATATTAAAGGTTTTAAAAATATTATTACTACTTACTTCTTATTATCTAGGTATAGTATTATTTTTATTTTTATTATACTAGTAGGTTAGTATAATTAATTTTTATAAAGAATATATAATAGAATAAACAACTATTTTCTTTATTATTAGATTTCTATTAGCTTTTATATTTATATCTTATTCGGGCTTAATTAGGGCTGAGCTAGAAAACTGGGGTTGAACCAACATATTACCAACTGTCGTAGGGACAGACGAATCGGATGGATAGAATATTAAAACCAATATATAAGTGCAATCACAAAAGTGAGTACAAAGAAGTGGGTGTAAAAGGTGACTTGATTCTCTAAGATACAGGATAACGTTCGCTCTTACAAGTATATAGACAAAAAGCACTCCTAGCTAAAACTAGTATTATGGGCCCCCCTAGATCTACAAAGTACGAACTTACACGGTCGCTTACAAAGAGACTAAAAAAGACTAGAATAATGTGAGAAATCGATGCGCAACTAACTAAACAAGTCCTACACGTCAACTACTAAACAGGCATATTCAGCTATATTATCTAGTTCAGCTTGTTCAGCTAAGTGACGACATTACAAATTCCAACACCAACAAACAAATCGTTGCAGATATACACTTAAAGGACCAATTGAAAACGTAGCCCTGACACCCTACACTCCTAAGCCTACTATAACTCTAAGCTGCTGGGAATTTTCGTATTATTAAAACGTTTACTCACCTTGCTGCCTTTTTCTTGACTGTCGTGTACTACTTCCCTATTCAACTACCGAGAATTCCTCGGCGACGCTGATTCTGACAGAGGAGCTTAGGAATCAAATCTTCCGAATTTCAGTCGAACAGCAAGCACAATCTTGCGCCACAATTAACGCTGATACCACAAACGACGCTGATACCGTTTCAACAACAAATCAAGGGAAACTGGCGTCATTTCCTGGCGTTGACTTAACTTTCTGCTTCTTCTGCTTTCGATTTTGGACCTGAGCCTCGGCTTTTCTTCCGAGGCGACTCCGCAATTCTTGAAGACTTTAGAGCACTGAAACTGAACTCACATCAAAATGTCGACTAATGAAATTGCTGATTTTTTGAAAGATTTTCCGGCTTTGCCGCCACCACCCGGAGTGAAGAGTAACTTTGATCACCCCGCTGATGATAGGGCTTCAGTACTCATCATTCTCAATGCAATCTTTCTCTCCTTGACTGTCATTGCAGTGTCCATGCGCCTGTACGCAAAGGGGATGATTCTACATACATTGGGCTGGGACGATTGTACGTACATCACTACAGCGAAATTTCCCATATGCATTTTGGTATAAATTTTGATATGAATACAGATACTTGTGTTATTTCTGGTTTGCTATCCGCATTACATACCGCTGCGATGTTAGATATGTTAAATCTGGGCTATGGCAGACACCTATGGGATCTTCGCGCTGTGACCTTCCTTAAGCCTTCTAATGTCATCCGAGTATCGAGCTTAACGTTAATTTACCCTGTTTGCATTTACTTCATCAAGCTATCGATTCTTCTCCTCTACCTTCGCATATTTGGTGTTGATCGAAAGATTCGAAATGCGTCCTATTTTTGCATCGGCTTCTTAACCTTATTCTATATATCATACGAAGGGGTTCAAATCGCAACCAATGTTCGGTGTACCAGACCACTGAGACCAAACAGTAGCCTCGGTGTTTGCAGAAGCATATACGCTGTCAACGTGTATCAGAGCGTTTTTAACGTCGCCTCGGACTTCTACATCTATCTAATTCCGATCCCCGCCATCCGCAAACTTCATGTTAGTAGGCGTCAAAAGTTTGGTCTCTTGGCCATGTTTCTTGTGGGATTTGTGCCTTGTGCCGTCTCCGTGGCTCGACTTATTATAATTACAATAACCCTTAATCACGCCGACAAACTATGGTACGCTTCGCTAAGCTCTACTCTAACGTAAGCCTCCCCAAATCATAGACGTTGTCTCTATCTCTCTGTGCTTTCATGAAAGTACTGAAAGCTTAGTAGTATTGTTGAGATCAATGTTGGTATCATTGCTTCTTGTATGACAGCTCTTCCCGGGGTCTTCGCCAGACTCAAAACCCCTGGCATGGAACTAGTCAAAAGTCTACGTTCTAAATTCACAACCTCCTTCAACAAAGCTTCGAAGGATTCCTCACGGAGAAACAACACAACGAATTCAACATCCGTCGCAAATGAATTCCAGTCGGAATACATACAGCTTGATGAACCAGTGAAGCGCAACGTCACTTCGGAACAGATACCCGAATCTTTGAGAACTTAAGGTATAGTCTGGTTCACGTGCAATAAGTGGTGGCTGGCTTCAATTTGGGCAGGCCATGAGTGGAGACTGTCAAGATAGCTAGCTAAAGGCAGCGTTGAAAGGCTTCAATTTAATCACAAGTTTTATATTAAGATGCATGGCCCCGGTACAGTACCTTCAAAATATCGCGTAGTGGAGGAGTATGAAATTTATTAAACCATGTCAAATTTTTCAGTTCCAAGTGGCAAACACTGCAGACTGCAGTAAGGCTATTCTGAAGTGGGCAAGCATTAAATCGCTAAGTGGGTATAAAGTAGATATTATAAGCTTGAAAGTAGTACGTATATATACTACCTTAAGGGGATACTTAAGTGAATCCCTATGTATAATCAAGTACTATTAATGAAATATTAGTTCATATTTATAGATAACATTATTATACTAATTTTACTTCCCTAATACGAATAACGTCTCTCGAGAAATTATTTTATAATTTAAGTATTAATATATACTTATATTACCAATTGTAGATACAAAGTAATAGTATATTATAGGTGGGATAAATAAATTAGGGATACGTAGTCGTAAATTTAAGACTTTGCAATATTGCTGATCTGCATAGTATATCTAAGTATCCGAAATGAAGGCAGATTACTATACTCGGAATAATGTTTATTTTGCATTCGATGTACGAGCCAATCGTTCTTAATGACTCATGATTAATATAGAATCGTAATTTATATGGGGCATTTCTAAGTATACATTCCGAGCCAAGAAGGAAATTTATACGATTTACGAGGTACGAGTCATCAGTCGTGAAGAATGTAGAATTTTAATTTATATCTTCGGTAGTTTACAGGGGGCACCAAGGGGGGCGGGCTTCTAAGCGAGAACACGAAAATATCTCGATCGCAAGCACACCTCCATCAATACAAAGTATGTACATTGCTTATAAAGGGGGTGGACAGCTCGGAGTGACACCCTGCACGAGTAGTAAGATCGACGCCCCACTACAGGTCCACTATTATGCGATATATCTTAGCTAAAAACACAGGGTTTCAGCCAATACGTGCAAATGGACTGCTTAGTAAGAAAAAACTGTCCAAAAACAGTATAAAAGCTATTAAAAAGAACCCCTCATATAGTCGGTTTTGATATGATCTACGTGACATGGTGCACTTAATGCTGTCCACCCCCTTTACTTCTAAGAAGCCAATATCATGCGATTTTGAAGCGTGCGAAAGCCAAGGTACAAAATTAATATCAAAGAGGCAGTGTTAAAGACTCCGATCTGGGGAAATCGGCGCAGCGATGGGCACGCGCGGGTGCCACAAGGTTGGCCCCACCTTCGCTTCTTCCTTGGCTTACTAACCGGAGTGGTAAACAAGAGAATCAGCTTTAAACATCCTAAAAGATACTGGTAGAATAATTTTACAAAAAGCTCGGAATAGAATCTATTAAGTCATACGTTTATTGCCTGGCCTCGTCGTTACTTGGCGTACACGTCGAACATCTACAGTACTCTCTGGACGGCCACAAAAGAAATGAATATATATATCTGTAGAATCTCCTCCATGATTCCTTGAGATTCATCCTCAACACTTTCATTTACAACATCTACAACTTTGACTCACAGCTGCTTCTCAAGCCCTTTCTCCAACACTTGACAAAATGCAATTTTCAAAACTTTTGGCATGCGCCTTTCTAGCAACCAGGTATTTATTCTCGATGAACTAATACCAGAGAAAACATTCTTACACTTATTTCAGTGCAGTTGCAGACCTCAAGATCAGAGGCATTTGTACGAGCCGAAGCATCTACTGGAACCTATTTGTAGGTTTTCCAGCCCGATATCATCCCAGGTATTAAGGATAAACACTGACACTTCATGATAGTTCTTCCCCGATAGAGACGCGACCATCAAAGCATGCGATGCTTACAAAGCCCGAAATACGGGGACCAATAAAGAAGATACTTGTCCCGATTGCACTTTTGAGGACCGCGTGGTCACGCCAAACTGCTATAGCGCGAACGAGCATATCGGTGGTGAAGAGGTAAATTCCCCTTTTTATTATTCCTCGTAGCCTTGAGATCAGAAGAACGGAGTTGTTAGATCTTCCTTGGTCAGAACAAGGGGGTGGAAATGGAAATTTTACGATATCCGCTAACTTTCAATTCTAATAGTGGGAAGCATACTGTCAAGAGTTTGGTGCTGATAGAGGATATGGAATCGGAAACTAAGTCCTGAAAGAGGAACTGTGGCATGATGAGAGTAGGAAAGTAGTTGTTGCAAGATGTTTGCTATTCACTCGTTACCTCCTAGCACTAGCGTCATTTCAGGGCATTTATTGCCCAGCTGTCTGTACCTTACATTTACAAACTGAAGAGTCTTTCACTTTCTATCAAACAACAGCAGTTCCTGCAAACATAAAATATTCTCAAAAACTTCCAAGTGAAGAGATGTTACGGAGACGGGCAACACGACATTTCCGCTCTGCGGCTTGGGTGCTTGCAGCTATATTCCCGACGACATCATGGACCAAACACCTGCAATGCACCTCGTGGGTGCAAAGCATCCATCCTCAATACTTAGATGAAATTCACCGTTTGTAGTACTAACAAACTGGATCCTCCAGACTTTAAAAAGGTGAAGGTGAAGAACATACCCCATAGCCTCTCTACAAATACATCCCTCTGCCTCTCAACAAGAAGCCAACCACCTCACAAATCTACCCCAAAACCCACAAATGGCCCCCAAAATCAACCCGCACGACCTGCCCGTCGTCGAGTCCTCCACAACCACAATCATCACAAGCGCAACTCAAGCCCACGCCTGGGACAAATCCATCGACTTCTCAAATGAAGCCCTCCAAGCCGAACGCACCGGAAACTATGCCCTCGCCGCTGAGCTCCACGCTCGCGCCCTCGATCTGAAGATCATCGGTTTTGGAGCAGACACCGTCGCCACGGCAATCTCATACAACGGCCTTGGAGGCGTCCTGACAAGACTCGGTCGACTTGATGAAGCCGACGAGATGTTGACAAAAGCCCTTGCAATTCGGGAGCGTCAAGGACCGCGATTCGATCTTGCGATTACGCGAGAGTATATCGGTGCTTTGCGGGAAGTGCAGGATCGACGAAAGGATGCTATTGAGATTAGGAAGAAGGGAGCTGAGGGCGGGAAGAAGGAGATGGTTTGTACTTATCATCATGTGTGTTTTGCCGTTTGCTTTCTTTACATTTCTGGAAGTCCTGGTTGTGTGTGACTGATTGATTTATTAGTGTCCAGGACAGATGTTCGCTTTGAGCGAGTTGAAGACATGCGGTGGTTGTGGAGCACCTAATTATTGCTCGGTTGATTGCCAGAAGCGTGACTGGAAGGAGAGACATAAGGTTCTTTGCGGAAAGTTGAAGGCTTCCATCGAGAAGGATACTTAGGTGATGGGATGGCAAGGTCGAGTGTAGTAAGTAAAGGCACTTGCTATTGGTGACCAGGGTGTCATTGGGTGGATCTTCGAGGATCAATAAATAGTCTTTGGGAATGTAGCCATGGATGATGATAAGTCTGTTGAGAGTACCGCAATAGATCATCATATTCTCAGAACTCAGCATGAGTATTCCTCAAAAGAAAACATATCGTGAAGTTTAGAACCTCCAATCAAAGAAACTCCTCACATCCTCCCAAGCCTACCTAAGCCTCCTTCAACAACTCCTCCAGCTCCAAGATCCTCCTCGCCGCATCCCCAAAAGTCTCTACCTCACTCCTAGGTACCAATCCCAACTTCCCATTCCACTCCTCTACATCTCCAAAATTCACCTCCTTTTCAACCTCATCCCCATCCCTAGGAAGTCTCCCCTCCAACTCATTCACAGTCTTCAAAGCATCAACCGCAATCTGAGAACTGTATTTCTTGCCTCCAACAATGAGACGTTGGTTCGCAACCGCCGGAGTGGTGAGCGACTTAATATGAGCAATGGCGAGGTCGCGGACGTCAATCTGAGATTGTTAATCACCTTCGTCCCTCCATTTCGAGGGAATGGGGTTGTGAGAGGGGAAGGATAGGGCAACAAACATAACTAGGAAAGCTAGTCCCAGGAACAACCTCATTACTCCCATTAAAAAGCCCATAAAAAACATCATTGCTATAATTAATCCTCTTCAAGCTCGTCACCGGCTGAAGCGGGGGTCCAAAAATGAGCGCAGGTAAAAGGACCGTAACCGAGAAATCGGGTTTCTCCTCGTCGACGAATTTCCAGATCGCTTTCTCGGATTCGGCTTTGGCGACGCAGTAAGAGATGTATGGATGCTGGGCTTTGATAGCGTCGTCGATTGTGAGCTGGTCGTGTTAGTCGTGGATGAGGAAGATGGGAAGGGATGGGAACGGGAGGAATACAGGAAGCCATTCAGAACTACTAAAGACCCTCTCTAAATCCTGACCCGTGGTCATGGCGTTGATCGAACCCGTAACGACAACTGCCTTAACACTCTTCCCATACTTCTTTGCAGATTTGAGAAGTTCCGTAGCCCTGTACTCACATCATTAACATCCTTATACTCCCCATCTATACAACAACCCCAAAACAAAAACAAAAGAAAAAACATACCCCCCAACAGAAGGCCCCAAAAAATCCCTCTCAAAATCCCTATTCCCAGGATCATCCAGCAACGGCGCCGCAGTATGGACCACAAACTCAAAGTCCTTCTCTCGGAACGTATCATCCCAGGTGCCTGGCTTCGCGTAGTCCGAGACGACAACAAAGTCGAGTTTGCCCGCGTACTCTGGGTGGAGGGCGAGGATTTGGGAACCCTTGGCGGGTGTACGGATAGCTTGAGTTGTGTTAGGGGGAGAATAGGGGATGGGTGGAGGAGGGAGGAGGGGGGAGGAAAGAGGACGAACATCCAGTAACTACATATCCCTTCGCTATAAGTTGGTCGATTATAGTTGCAGCTACGAAACCATTTGCGCCTGTGACTAGGACTTTAGACATCTTTAATTCTCTTTCTCCTTTTTTCTCTTTCTCTCTCCTTTTTTCGTTCTTCCTTTCTTCCTTGCTGATTTCGATAATGCGGAAGACTATCGCTGAGGGGAAGTAACCCAAACCCGAATTTGCGCTGGGTATAAGAATGCGTTTCAGGTTGAGGGTGTAACTCTAAGAGAATACACGACCGCAATTTCTTTGTTCGTCTCCAGAAGATGCGATCTCAAACGCAGCCTGTAATAAGAAGTCCTCTATAATGTCAAACCCAACGATAACATCAGAAATACTTCAAAACCCTCACTCAAAAAAAACAAGAACGAAATACAACTTATGACTTACCTCTTTTTCTTTATATAAAAAAGGGGCAAACACTCCTCCTTCTTATACTACACAACTCCTCTCAATCCTAATCCCCCTCCCAAGCCCCATCCAGACCTCAAAAAGCCTTCCATCCATTTTACCACAGTCCCCTCATCTATCACAACCACAACCACAACCACAGCAAGCCACAAACCCCCCTCCACACCTCGCCTAGCAACGCCACAATCTTACTAATCATTTCCCCATCCATACCCATCCTATCCCACAAACACCACGTCCTGTCTCTTTGTCCATAAAGCCGGGTAAACACCAGTACAATCCACCGTGACAGGCTTGCAAACGCCACTGCCCCGTCTCAAGCGATAGGGTATTCCACATAAATTTTATTGGTCAATCCTTGTACAAGACTCAACGACCTTGGCCTGTATCACTTGCAAGTGATACAGGCCAAGGTCCCTTCCGACCCAAGGTTGAAGGCTTGCTTACCATGCATCAAAACACTTTGTCAGCTGCCACAAGATGAGGCTGCATAGGTTACAGTAGGGGTCCACACCAGTGACACCATACATTACATTACATAGTACATACTCTCTCAGGGGCCTGAATAATCGACCGTATTTCCTCCCCCAAAAGAGGCCGCCTTTTTATAATCTCCTAGAGTTTAGAGACAATAACAATGTATAAAAAAAGTCTTAGAAATACTAAAATAATTATTAACTTACTTTCTAGTTAGTAAGTATACTTTATAGCTTTTTGTTATTTTTGTAGTATTTATAATCTGCTTTTTAATATAGGTAGCGCATAGAGGAAATACGGTCGATTATTCAGGCCCCTGAGAGATACTGTAGTGTAACCCACAAACTAGGTCACACACAAAAAGAGCGATTTGGGAACCAAACAAACAACCAGAAATCGATCCTGCACAACGATTTCAAATCCCTCAAAAATTACTATTAATATGCATGTATTGCACAAAACTTGCATGGTAGCAAAGGCAAACTACCTGTTCTCTACCTATCATCCATACCAATACCCCGCATGTATGTGACCATATCACCCGCACACTCCAAAATTCCCATCAAACCTATCGACGAACACTCTTCCCAGCCGGACTACTATTCTTATCCAGCGCGGCATTCGCCCTCTCAAGCTTCGCCTTTGCGCTCGCATCATTTCCCTCCAAATCCGCATACCATTGCTTGAGCTTAGCAACATACTTCTTCTCCTCGTCTCCAAACTCAACTTCTGGTCCCCGCATTTCAGGCGGCTCATCCTCGTCCCCTTTGAATACTGCCCAACTAGCCGTGTTGTTATTTTGGTCGGCGGAAAGCAAAACATTCCGATTCTTCCCAGGTGCGACCTTGAAGTTGCGAAGGAGAATTCCATCGCCAGCTTTTACTACAGGTAAAGCGTCCTTGTATTGTCGGAAAACTTGGACTTCAGTGACGCCGTTAGGAGCGGTACTGGGATCCGTGATATTGAATGTTACTTGAGAGCTGCGATTTTTGAGCCTCTTCGGCTCTGGCGAGTTTGTCGTGACGATAGCTAAAACATCGAGCTTCGCATTTTGGTGATGGCGAAGCACTTTCAACGATGTGAACTCGCCGTAATCTGTTCTTAAATGTTGAAGTTCTAGCTTCAGCTGAGCAACTGGAGAGGCTAAAGGATTAGGTTGTTTCGAGGGTGATTCTAGCGATGAGAGAGCCAATTCAACGCTCGCATCGTGGCCTTTCATCGGCGAAAATTGTTGATCAACTACCGACATTGCTGTCGACTCCTCAATCGGAGTACTAGGAGGCTCATTGCCAACAGATTTGGTCGGCGTTTCCGGTAGAACGCTCTGGCTCGCAGATCTGGCCCGCCTATTGCTTCTTCGAGGTGGGACGGGTGTGGTCTCTGGCTCAGGTAAAGCTTTCGATCGCGTTTTACCAGCGAGTTTCTTGGGTGTGGACTTTTTAGGTTCCTCGTCTTTTGGAGGGCTTTGAGCGATGTCCTCCAAAGCTGCCGCTTTGGCTTCTTCAACTATCTTCTCGATCAATGTAGATTCATTTGTAAGGGTGACCTCGTCCATAGCAGCCGCTTCGGCTTCCTGAACTCTTTTCTCGATCACTGTAGATTCATCTAGAAGAGCTTCGTCCATATCAAGACTGGGGAGTAACTCGGTAGTCGATTTGGACTTTCGAGGAGACTGCGACTCATGAGAATCCGTGAAGGAGACGTCCGCAGAAGCTACGGTCGGCGATATCTGAGTATCATCAGGGGTCGACAATTGGGCATTTTTTCTTCCCCTTCGTGTGCGTTTAGGCGATATGTCATGAGAACCGTCTGATCCAAATGGTCGGGTAGTCCGAGAGATTTCCTTCTGCTTGCGAGTTCGAGGTGACGCAGCGTATTGCTCAATAGTGGTATTTTTATCCACTATATCTCCGTTATCGTCCAGCTCCGAGGTTATATTAGCAACATCTTTCTCGTCGGCATCCTGGTCAGCATCTTGTGAAGCAGCTTTTTCGGCATCCATATTTCCGACAAACTCTTCAACTTCTTCATCCTCCTCCTGAATATCTACCAAATCAGTTTCACCTGCAGCACTTGCGGCTTCTGAGTCTGGGTTCTCCATAACTTCTTCAGATACCTCGCGGAGGAGGCTTTCCTGAATGTCAACTTCGTCTTGGTCGGCGGAACTTGCACCTTCTGATTGTGGTCTCTCCTCAGTCTCTTCAGATACTTCACGGCTATCCTCCTGGACCTCCATTGCATCAGCTTCATTGTCACCGGCAGTACTTGCTGGTCTTGAGCTTGATTCCTCCTCCATTTCTTGAGAAGGCGCTCGAGATTCCTCCTGCACATCTCCCTCAGCAATCTCCATTGGCTCCACGTCACTTACTTGTTCATTCGATTCTTCTAAACTTTGGATGTTGTCGTTTTCTTTTAGTTCTGCCTCATCAGTCATTTTGATCTCGGCTGTTTGGTCATCCTCAAGCACTTCGTCTTCAGCTTGAACCTCCTCCATGACAGTCTGGTCATTTTGAACTTCCGACTCAGCTTGAAGCTGCTCATCGGCAGCTTCGTCACTCTGGTATTCTTCGTCCATTTCAACCTCTCCTACATCCATATCGACACCCCCGGCCTTATGTGGAATGGCTCCATATTCGGTATTGATATCATGGGGATTTTCATTGAAGGTTGTTGTCGGAACTAAGTCCATCTCTTCTGGTTCGCTTTCTGCCTCATCAACATCAGATCCAGAAGCAGACACTTGTTCGGCGTCCTCGCTTATCTCCTGGATATCTCCCAAAACAGTCTTAATTCTGCCAGACTCGGAGGAAGATTCTGGGTCAGTATTCTCATCTCCTTCCTGAATCTCTGCTTCGATGGTATCGGGGCCATCCAGATCCATTTGCTCCGGATCCGGCTCACTCTCTACGTCAAGGGCGGATTTAGAGTCTTGTTCCGCATCCTTGCTTACGTCCATCTGGGCCCGGGAAGCCTCGAGGCCCATAGAAAACTTGGTTTCGGGGTTGGTGCTCAGCTCCTCGCCTGGGATTTCAACAGCTGGATCTGATTCTTTTCCAATATCTTCCCCCGCTTGCTCAATCACTACTTCAACGGTTGGGAGCTTGTCCGGGGACTTTGTTTCGATCTCCGCACTGATGTGCTCGACTTTAATAACAACTTTCAAACCAGGCTCTTGTTCTACCTCCTCAATTACTTCCTGGGCGGTTTCACGTGCGTCTTCGTGCTTATCGGATGGCTCTGATATAGGTTGCAGGACGCCATCTCCACCTGGAATCTCAGTATCCGACTCGCTTTCTTCAGATTCTTGTTCAACGTCGTCAATCATCTCCTCGACCTCTCCTTGAATGACCCCATTCTTATCAGAGGACTGAGAATCAGCATCTGACTCATTTTCATTGTCTACGAGGCCAATATCCGATTCGCTCTCTTCTTCCGCTTCATCATCATTAGTAATAGGTTCTATGTGTTGAGGAGTCACTGTTGGTTTCTGCTCAGGTGGAGCCTCGTCTTCGTCGTCGGAAGATAGCAAGTCAATGAAAATAGGAGCTGATGGAGGCGCTGGCTCTTCGTCCTCCATGGACTCATCATCATCTTCGTATCCTCCCTCTTCCTCTTCATCGTATTCCTCCTCTACATAACCTTGCGGATACGATATGCGACTAACTCCACTTGGGTGTTGATCATCATCGCTACCGATTTCCGAGAATTCTTCATCCTCAAGCTCTTCGCCGTTCTCATCGGGGTATCTCCGAACTAGTCGACCCTCCTCATCCTCTGTGTACTCATTCTCGGTCATTTCGCCTTCACCAAGCGAGCCTTCGTCAACATTGGGATCGCCCTCATAGTAACGAGGTGCCATAGGATCTTCCAAATCCTCTTCAAACTGATCGTCCGAATCTTCCAAAGACTCGTTGTCTGCATCAATCTCTCCATGCGCATCATGCTCGCCGTCACTTTCTGTCAAGTCAACAACTTGTGATTGCTGTGAACGTGCGCTTTGTGAACGTGACATTGCTGTTGATTGATGACGCTCCTGGTGGTCAATAGACGGATCTGCTTCCATCGGACCTGGTAAGTCTGGATAGCCCATGGGTTTTGGCACCGAGGCCCAGGCTGGAATTTGCTGTGATAAACCATCTAGATCAGGATATGCAGTGAGACTGTGTACTGGAGCTGAATCATGCTGTAGGTCTGCCAGATCAAACTGTCCGTGCTGGTGCTCTGCAATACCAAAAGCATCATCATCAGGGATTTCCATAGAATCTTCAGGGGCATCGGAAGGTAAGTGAGAGTGAGGAGATACCACTGCACTTTGCTGGCTAGAAAGAGCACGGTCAATAAACCCCTCTTCGGCATGTGAAGGATCTAACATGTTAACCTCCGGAATATTTGTGCCGAATCCAGGTGGTCCAGCAGATTCTCTCCTTTTCGCTACTGGGCTTGCGCCGTATAAGTCTTCGTTTTCGTTCTCATTCGAGAAATCAGCTTGAATCGGCGGTTGCATAATGGGGGTTTGACTGAGATCGGAGATAGTAGGCGTTGGCTGGAAGCTATTCATGGAAAAGCCTCTTGAAATGAGAGGAGAAACAAGGGGCAAGGAATCTGAGGACAGGGGCATTAATTTAGGCGATTGAGGGATACTCAGGTTGTCATCAGCAGAGTTGCCGTTTTGTTCCGCGAAATCTCTTTGGATTAATGGTGCTTGTATATGGTTCTCGTTCAAATTGATTGGGTTGAATCCATTTCCTAAAACGGGCTGTAGGCCTGCATATGAAATACCACCAGCATTAACAGCTTGTTGAGCAAAGTTCGCCAGAGATTCTGCGGCATCATCAACCTCTAGGCCGATAGTTTGACATCCCTCATCTTGCATCACAGGCTTTGATGTCTCAACGGGCGGATTTTCAACTTCCACTTCCATGGAATCTTCACTTTCCGGAGTTGGCGACCTGCTAGCGTATGTCCATGTGGAACTCAGTCTTGTCCTTTTTCTTCCCTTACCCTTCACAGTTCCGTCCTCGTCCGCAAATGGGTCCAATTCAAAAAGAGAACCATAGGAAGTCCGCGCACGTTTAACAAAGGCCGGAGAAGAGTATACGCCATCATCAATTAGGGATTCGTCTCGAGTGGAGGTACCGTTCGTTATTACCGGGGGCACTGGAATGAAATCGGGGACAGCGTCAGGCAATATCGAATTGATCGGAAGCTCAGCTTCTGGCGGAGGGTGGTCTATATCGATGATCTCAAATTCGTGGGTCTCTTCCTGCCGAAACTATTTCAAGATGATGAGCGAGAATTGAACAGCAAGTAAATCCATTTGATATTACCTTGAGAAGGACTCTTTCTGTAAAGCGTAACTCAAATTCAACTCCTCTTCCAGGAGTAGAAACCGTAGTACTGTCATCCTTTATCCATTCCACGCCATCTAGGCACAATACGACCTCATCTCCACTGGCGATACTCGATTTCGCAACGCGCTTTGCACTAGATCCCGCAAACTGCACGCGCACCTGGCCCCTCGATCGACGCAGACGGAAATCAGGTTCGGAGAGTGCGTATGCGACACATCCGGTGGCAGAGCTATAAGGCCAGGTCAAAGTTACGACAGCTTTGATTGCTTTCGAGCTTGGTTCTGAGATGCTGGGGGATAGCTCCGCGATTGGAATGTGCGAGGTATTATCGAGAAGCGTGAGAGCCGAGTTGGAGGACTCCATTGCGATTTCTGGGAGGTTGATCATGAAGTGTCGGGCATCGTCGCGCAATTCAAAACTGGTTCGACCGTTTATTAGGAAAAGGATGCGTGAGGTTGCTGTTGCGCGCAAAGGCTACTCGTCCGGTATTTGCTTGAGCTGTTGCAACTTTAGCAGATGCTCTCGGGTGACGCGAACGGAAAGCGGTGGGTGGAGCTGGCAGGGAAGGGATGGCACTATTGGCACGTCATGTAAAAGCAGCACCTGTTTGGCTATCTATTTAAAGCTGAAAGCACTCCCAGAACTTTCTGATGTCATACCTGAAAATTCACTGTAGTCATGTAGGGATCTTTCTACTTTCCAAATCTCTTTATGCAAATCACTTCAAAGATATCTTATATGAAGTTTGTCCCCTCAAAGTCAACACAGAAAGATCAATCTTACACCATGGGATTTCATACCCAAGGAAAAAAGCATCTCCGTCTCATTCTGGTTATTAGTAAGGATCATAGAATCATCTGAGATTTGCGAAAGAATGTCTGTCTTACTCCCCCATATCCATTATATGGCATACCCTAGATTTGTACTACAATTCCTTGTAGGGTCAGGATCGAGCTCTTTTCATAGAAGGTCAAAGCTAGTACTCTCAAAGGATCGTCTATCCCCTATTTAACCTCGCTTAATAGTTATATATCAATAGAACTTTGAGTCGTTAAATTAAGGCATCTAGAAAAAAATCCAGACATTCTATCAGCAACCTTCTATCATCTCACGAGACCCCCTTTTATATACCTATCCACCCTCCTAACTCTCCTCCGGCTCAAAAACATACCCCAACTCCTCCATCGTCCTCGCCGTCCCTCCCGCCTCCTCAAACCTCTCCTTCATCTTAACATAAACCTTCCTAATAAACACCTCTCTATCCCCCCAGAACGGCGGTTCCTTCCCCTCGTTTCCACCCGCACTCCTCACCCACTCACAAAGCCCATTTAGATACTCCACATCCGCCGGATAACCCATAACATGAAACGGCCTCCCCTCCCCCACCTCCTTAACCCTCTCTTCTTCCCACCTCTCCATCTCCTCCACCCCAGGCAAAGCCAACCTATTAGCCCACACCTTCGCCACAACCGCACCCTGCGCCTCGGACACGGGGAAGGGGATAACTTTATACATGAGCGCGGTAAAAGCAAGTGTCGGATGGTAAATGTCAAAGAGGTGTTTGTAAGCACCTAGCACACGTCTTCCTGTTGTTACCAATGGCGGCGAGAGGGATTCAAGAAAGTGGTACCCGTAGAGGTAGCCTGTGCAATAGACCACGGCGTCGATATTCTTTTCTACGCGGCCGTTTGTGAAGCGGACTGCTCGCTCGTCGGTGAGGTACTCTGCGATGTGGGGGACTTCTTCTTTCCCTTTCTTTCCGTCGGATTGTGGTGTTGTAACGGAGTTCAAGAGTGGTTGTCGACATACCGTCGCTATCTGCGTGCCGATATCTTGTCCAGAAGGTCCACTCCCACAGACGATAACTTTCTTACCCTTAAACCCCTCTGGTTTGCGGTAGATCTTAGAATGCGTAATAACATCCGGATACTTCTTATTGAACGCCTCAATACCCGGGACGTCAGGGATATAAGGAATAGAATAATGCCCATTCGCACAAACAACCNCCCTCAACCCTCGTAGAAAACTCAATAAGCCCCCTTACCCCCTCCGCATACCCCACCAAATACCTCTGCACATCCTGCCTCGTAGGGAACAACAAACTCCCCTCCTCAAACGCCAAATCCGAGAACCTCATAATACTCTTCGGGATATTAGTATTCAGCTTCTCATACATCGGGTTGGAGAAGAGCGGTGCGCCTTCTTTGCCGTCATCGGGCCAGATGGGGGGGTCGGGAGGCACATGCGGGTTGTTACTTGGGACTGAGACCTTTTCGCTGGGGATGGATGTGTAGTTCCATACCCCGCCCACCTCGGCTTGTTGCTCGAATATATCGATTTGAGGGAAGCATTTCTCGGCTAGGAGGTATTTTGCTGCTGCTAGACCGGTTGGTCCTGCGCCTATTATGGCGACCTTTTGGATGTTGAAGGGTCCGGGTGGGGGTGAGGAGACCATGGGAAGGTGGGGTATGGGGTGCCAGTCGTGAGATGTCAGAGAGTTTTGTAAGGGGATATTGTCTAGTTGGAAGTCTTTTGGTTTTGGATTTCTACATGAAAGGTTTGTAGGGAAATGTAGATAGGTTGATGGTGTTTTGTGAGATAGGTAGTCACGAAGTGAGAGGGTGTGAGTGTGCAGGGATGATGGTACCGCAGGTGGATTTCTCATCCGGACGACATGTTTTAGTAGCCATAACCCAAAGCAAAAATCAAAAAGATGAGATAAGACTTGCCTCTGAGTACTCATTTCACTATGACGAGTTGATTACACAGAACGATATTTTACCAACATATCGAGACTCTAGGTAGTTATCGCGCTACCTTTTGGATTTAAAGCATTATATTGTGCTTGTACCCTCTAAGGATTTCATTTTCCCTTGAGAAATAAAGTTACTCTAAAACAATCATAACAAATGTAAGTCATTTAAATATAAGTGTACTCGTATTGATTTTCCATGTTCTACTTATATATCTACCAAACTTAGGGTGACTTCTACTTCCCGTAAGGTGTTATAGCTAATATAACATTAAACTATAGAAAAGAGAGGTTCATTACCACAAAAGAACCTTAGCTTGTGAAGCTCTTAAATATTTCACGAGTACACTATGGCCTCCACTGACAAGTATGACCCTGTGATGCGCTCTGATATGCTTTCAACATGGCACTATTAGATTTGATTGGATGCGTGCTACTGTATGAAAGGGAATATTCTAGGCAGAGTCTACCTGAACGACTCCTGCTTACGAAATACCGATGACGACTGCGAGGGAGAATACGAGGATAGGAAGAGTGAGGGGCAGCTCAAAAGGAGGGTTGCACTGTACCTGCCATACGAAAGTCCCTCAATCCGTCTTACCTTCTGGCCACATCCTCCCAATGTGCTTGGGAGGTCTAGCTTGAGTGTTGTACTGTAACGATGGTGGATGACGCCCGTGAGGGGGATATCCTCTTTAAGCACTTTACCCCACAGTCCACTTCCAGATTTGACCCGATTAGGTTCATGATAACATTGACATCCTGAGCCCTAGTCATAACAAGTGTACGGGGAGAGTTCAGGTTTAGAGCATTCCAGAGCGTCCTCACCTGAACGAGGCCCAAAAAAGAGAATTGGAGGAGTTCGTCTGTCCTCCTGCCTCTGTTGTCAGACTTACAGCTGCGAAAGGTTAGCAGAAGGTCACTATGGTGCCCCAACAAATGAATATATTAAGCCAAGTATTGTAGATCAGAAGGTGCCAAAATGTATCTCACAAGCAACCCAAAAGCGCCGAAGCCCAAGTGGTTGCTTCATATTACCAGAAATTGTAGGTTTCCTCATATGAGCTGGCAATGCAGACTGGCTGGAATCCTGGAAATCGAGTCACGTACAGTGTCTTAAGAGGCGCGTCAAGTACAACGATGGATGTTTGAACCTTCGCCCAACCCTTAGGTATTGTGCTGCCCCCATGTCTGTCCAGTCCTCCCCAGGTCGTCGTTCAATAGGTATGTTGCCATCTGTAGGTCATCATCGTGTCATGGAAGCCGCACGAGGGGCCCTCGTGACGATGGTTTTAAAGTGGTGCAATAATCTTGACCACGCATCGGAGTCGCACAGCTGAGTGGAAGAGTTCAAGCTGTCGAAGATTTGAGTTGGTGGTCTTGCTGTTGAAGAAGAAAAGAGAAAATCTTGCGACCCAAAAATTTGAGGTTGAACTATTCTCGGCCCTCGGCCCATCCACCGCCCCGCTAAGCCCTTTCAAGCGATGGTGCCAAACCTGCCCCGCTGCTCTACGAAGTGTGTGTGTGCCCAATTAGAACGCCTGGGCTGCAGGTGATTCTCTGCCACTGCCCTGGCCCGGCAAAACCACCCTCAGTGCCTCTGCATCACCCGCACCATTTACATACAATCGCCTCTCACCAAACACACTTACAAGCACACCCAAAGCAGTAATTGAAAGACCCTTACGACCAGTACGATTAATCACGAACAACTACGACCTCACAAATTCCTCAACCTGTCCTACTGTGCCACCCCATAGCGCTCAACTCGATCTCCTCGCCTGGTTCTGCAATTCGTTTCTCGTCCCCTCTGCAAACAGCTTCCACAACCAACAAGCCAGTTCCCAAAGAGCTTCAACACCACAACTTCAGGGGGCCCTTTCAACCTCGTCAACCGATCTGTATAACTTTGCTTTGTCGGAATGGATAACCTGTGGACTCGCCGTTCAAAGTAAGCAGTCTCTTGTGAATAGTTCATCTTGATGCATCTGGGCGCAGAATTAATTCTGGGGGATCAATAGCACCAGCAAACTCTCTCTGTCCACAGGAACGCCAACAAACGGTGCGCCTGTCTCCAACGATCATGCTTCCCGAAACTTCCCCCTTGGTAAACGAAACGGCGATACCTCCTCTCAAAGCAACAAGAACCCATTCAACTCCATGTCCCCTGCCACCACCTCTGTCGCTTCTCCCACTGGCGCGTCCAGCGCATTTGGACTAGGAACTGGCGCATTTGCTTCTTTTGGCGCTTCCAAGACTCCAAAAACACCTGGGGGGGTTTTGGACTTTGGTAGTGTCATAGGAGGAGCAGGAAAAACACCCACGGCTGAGAAGCAGATGAAGGATCTGGCTTCCAAGCCCTCGAAAGTATCCATGGCAGAGTCAAAGTCCAGTTCCCCTCAATCGCACACATTAAGACATAGCTGGGTCCTTTGGTACAGACCACCAATCTCCAAGTCAAATGGATTTGTAGAGTATGAGAAAACCTTGCATCCTCTGGCAGCTTTTGATACAGCAGAGGATTTCTTTGGCGTTTACCACCACCTCAAGCGACCTTCAAACTTACCACTCGTTTCCGACTACCACATATTCAAGAAGGGTATCCGCCCGGTCTGGGAGGATGATGAGAATAGAAAGGGCGGAAAGTGGATTGTACGTTTGAAGAAGGGAGTGGCGGATAGATACTGGGAGGAGTTGATTTTTGCCATGGTTGGGGACCAATTCGCAGAAGCAAGCGAGGAGGTTTGTGGAGCTGTCCTGAGTGTGCGAAATGGAGAGGATATTCTAAGTATCTGGACCCGCAATGATGGTGGAAGGGTTCTCAAGATTAGGTATACACACCCTCTCCACTCCGTCTAGTCTAATTGATTGGGCTAATAAACTTCTTAGAGAGACTACCAAGCGCATTCTCGGCTTTCCACCAGATACCAAGGTTGAATGGAAGAGCCACGATTCCAGCATCCAACAACGTACAGCTATAGATGATGCGCGAAAGGATAAATCCAACCAGCACAACAACCATCACGCCTCCCCAGCCAGTTCTCGAAATAAGGATAGCGATCATTCCCACTCCAACATGAGCGATAAGAAGCCGACTTTATGATGATAGATGTGGGAGTAGTTTGGTCGCTTTGACAGGCTAGACATTCTCTCTTCTTTTTCTGCAAAGAAAGAAATGCCTTCTTGCATTTGTACCAGTAATTTGGATTTTGCATTATTTGGTAGGAACAAAAATCAGGAAAACGTAATGGATTACGTTTTCGTGTGTGAAGGGACACCATTTTCTTCTTCTATTTTCACATGCAACGCAGGGATGGGAGCGAGTGTGTTGTTTAGGTTTTTGTGTGAAAAATTCTGTATCATACATAGGACTTTGCTAGGGAGCAGGCAAGCAAGCATACTTGATGGATGTTTATGCTTTTGATCATTAGGATCTCTGAATTAAATCTAGCGATTTGAGAGATGAATGGAGCATTGATGAATATTTGTTCTCTTCCTATTTGAGCAAGTAAACAAAACATATGAACATCAGAGCATTAACATCAACCTGCAAGAGGAAGAGATGAGGAAGTTAAAGGTAACTTTATGAAAGTGTTGTTCAGTGATATCGTAGGTCATGCTCTCTGGGATGTGATTAAGGCAGATCTGGGAGCTGAAAAGTGAAGTGAGGATAGAATGATGTGTAGCTAAGTACTAGCAAACTTCAATACATGAACCTCACTTCACCAACAACTGCCATTGTCAACAAAATCTCTATGACACCGGACCGACTTCTTCCGATTACCCCGCCTCATCTTTCTGCCAATTTTCCCATTGAAATCTAGCATCACCACTTCACCCATACTGCTGTCTCTGAATCAAAATCTCCGTCAAGGTCCAAACTAGGACACAACAGCAAACAGACCTACAAGACGTATCTGCACGATATTCTCAATTGAGAGGTCTCTCAGACCGCCACACTAAGCGCACTAGTCAAGAGCCCGTCCAGGTCAAATTGGTAGCAAACAAACGCGCGACGCGACCGACCGTTGACCGACCGACCCCCTCGTCACTTCTCTCAAACAAGACACAGACAAAGCAGGAACCACCATGAGGTATGCACACAACATCTACCGACTTCTGACTCCGAGTATGCATGCGCTTACACTTACAGTTCTTCCCTAGTATCTGCATCTTCCTGCTAGAGACTTGACTTACAACCCTGTCGGATTGTCTTGACGTATCTGTCTAGCATCCATCCATCCAAAATCGGCCCTCAGCGGCGCAGAAGTTTACAGATCTGGACGCGGACTGAATTTCCACAGATGAGATAGGATCAGTTCCTCTCTCCCAAAGTCAGCTCAACATCTGGTTATACAGTGTTTTTTTTCTCTGAGTTGACAGCTTTGGGGATTGCGGGGTGAAAGCCAACTTCAACCTCAAGGTTCTCCAAGGCTGAGCCCCCTCAAGAGGCGCCCAATCGGTTGTTCTCCGGCATTCCACAACAGCCTTGCTGGCGGCACTTTTAGTGGAGTGGGCATTTGAATCGCGGTGCCTCATCAATAGTGAGTGACCTCTTTTAATATCGCGACACTTTTTTCCCTTCTGCCACCACCCATTGCAGAAAACAATCGCAATCGGTTTGCCATATTTTCACCCTCTTTAATTGCAAGATCTATCGACCATGGCCGCTAAAATATACAGATGGAACGAGAAGGTCAACGCGTAGAAGAAGAAAGATCAAAACGCTCTAAATCGAAATCTATAACCACTTTTACTCGAGACCCGCCTCTACTTTCCAGCCCCGCGAAAAAAAAGAAGCCTATTACGAAAGATAAATCGGCCGAGTCAGACCCAGTGTACTGGAAAATCAACAGCATCCAAGAGGAGAAGATTAGCAAGGGAACAATCTGGTACTTAATCGATTGGGCAGACCACCCTGTTACTGGAGAGGTTTACCCCAGCGACTGGGTATGTTGTAACACTTGCCCCCAGAAAGAATCTTGCGCATGCTTACTCGTCTTAGCAACCCGCTGACAACGTTACCGAAGCCGCAATTAGGGAGTGGGATTTGAGAAAGATTGCCCAAGAGCCCAAAAGAGAAAAGAGACTGTCGCAAGACCCCTCCTCACCCACTGTCCCAACTTCTGCTAGCAAGACTACCGGAGCTGTCAATCGAAAGAGGAATAGAAAACGAAGTTTGACTCCTCCGCAGCAAAAGAAGAAACCACGAAAGGCAGGCACATCGGAAACAGCAAGATTCCAATCGGTCTCTCTCGAGAACCACAATTCGCAAGAGAGACCCACTGAGATCAAGGATAGCTACGAGGAGCCATCGTCAAGTGCGACATCGGTTCGAGTTGTGTACCAAGCTCGTGTGGAAATCCCTCCCATTCCAAAAACCTTCAACCGAGCAGCGTACTCTCCCGTTCCGCTCTCCAGCTCCCAACCCTCGGAAAAGTACTCGCAAAATCTATCAGATACGACCCAGTCACAACTTCAGACTCAATCGCAAACTTTTGACCAATTTTCTAGTTCTCAGCAAAAACTCGTGCGAGAGGAAGTCGAAAGTAGTGACGAGGAGTTGCCTCAGCCGCTAGTCAGACGTCCCGCTCGTTCAAGAAAGGTATTAAGAGAAGAAGTAGTCGTAATTCCAGATTCGCAAGATACTGGCTCGTCTCCTACTTTCAAAGCTGCCCTTCAAGCCGATACTAGGTCAAGTGATTTATCTGCTGCAGCGCAATACTCATCTCGCGAGGAAGCAACTGTAGCATCTGAAAGTCAACCCGGGACTAGACCCTTTGCTCTTAAGACCCCTTCAGGATCAGTCGAGGACCCAATCTCTCATTCTCAACTTTCAGAATCTCGTCCTCATTCTTATCCTGGTGCGGAGAATCCTTTCCAGGGAGAGGAGACTGGACCAGCACTGCCAGTCAAGCCCGTGCAGCAAGAACCGAGTTTGGAAAGTCAGGAATTTCAAACTCAAGTTCCATTTTCCACTCAGACAAACGACAGCACTGAAAGTGGGAATGGTGAGTTGGTGTTAACAGAGAGGTGAGTCATTTTCTTTTGTTTATAATACTTCCAGCCATGGTGTCCAGCTGCTTTGGACAAATCATTTGAGTCCAAATCCTTTTAGACATAGACAACTAGAAGAGTTTCTATGTGAACGAAGGATACGGTTGATGCTAAATATGCTCTCATTTCAACTCAAGTGGAGTCAACTTGACAACACATTAGCCCAATTCGCAAGCCCCTTTTTGAGTTCGTGAATAGTAGACTTGTTTCTGCCTTGTCCCTTGGCTTATTGTCTCCTTACTTTATACTTTTGCGTCGAAATTTCTAACTCATGTCAGTGACGCATCTCATCTCATCCCAGTCCAAGAAAGTGCTGGTACCGAGTCTCAGCAACGCCAACCATCAGGCTCGGCTAGTCTCGTGCCATCCCTTCAAGCTGTATCCGAGACCGTATTAAGGTCATCTGAATCTGCGCCACAGTCTTGGTCCCAGTCTCATTCAATCTCCCGGCCAGTTCATTTGCAGGCTGTGACGAAAGATATTGATAGCCTTCACGCAAACTGTGACACTGCCTCGGAATCTTCGCCCACGTCACCGCAATCTAATTCACCTGTAGCAGTTCGATCGAGGTCCCAAACGGTACAATATCGCCAACAATCTTCCCCTATCCAAAGTGACTCGGTCGTGCAACCAAGCTCTGACGCTAGCACCAAGGATACCTCTGCAAGACAGAATTCTTCAAGCTTCGAGTCTCTATCTCGAGAAGATAAAGGAAAGGTTGCAAAAAGTGGTCTAGTTCAAAGTATCGAGCGAGCTTCGGAGCCCTTGTCGCCGTCAAAAATGGAAGACTTCAGCGATGCAAGCCAGGACACGAGAGCGTTGTTGAAGGCTGCGAGAATGAAAGCTGTAGAAAAGAGGATGGCAGAACGTTTGGCCGCAAGAAGTACTTCCACTTTGCCTGCTACACCTCCAGCTCCAGAAGTACCCAGCCAACCACTGCCACTCCGGGAAACTATACCACCCCCTTCTCCAAAGACTTCTGAAAGAGCTTCTGAGGAGCCAGAGTTCGATGCGATACCAAAAACTTTGGTACCGTTGCAAGACGGTGATTGTCTTATACCACTGCCTTTAATGGCATCTATTCGGGATGGCTATGTCCAAACCATTAAAAACAATAAACAAGCCCGACTGGACTTTATCGAATATGGCAATGATGCCGAGGTCGTTGAGAGGATTGATATGATGCTTGACGAATTAGAGAAGCAATGCGATCATCCAGATCTCAATGCGGATGATTATACATCGCAGCGAGAATTACCACCAGAGATACAGGGACGATACGCGGAGACTGTAAGCACAAAGTGCTTCTTCGTTGGGGAACTCATTAGAGCGATGCGGGAGTCTGATAAGCATCTGGTCATTCTCTCGAGGCCTGGACGAATGTTAGAGATCCTTCAGGGACTTTTGATCCGCCATCAATTCTCCAAGCGCGTTGGGGATGGGAACACCTACTTTCCTACCGCTGGGTCTTTACGAGTTACACTTCTTGGGCTTGATTACGAAGAAAGAGAGGAGCAGAGTCTCGAGCCTGCGTCTTTGGTGGTGGTGTTTAGTCCAAGTTCCAATTTGAGCCGATATTCGGCGTTAAGAAGAAACCCCGCTAGTTTGACGCTAGCGCCGTTGGCTTCGCTTGTTATCACCCACTCAATTGAGCATCTCAACCTGTGCATCGACCAGGCGACACCCCCTAATGAGAGATACTTCTTGCTCATCAATTTTCTGAGTCAAATTCAAGACCAAGTCGGTAAACTCGACTCAGAGCATCCCTTGATAGAAGAAACCGCCCTCGACCTCGCGGCATCTATTATGGACGATTCGCAACGGCTGCCTGTATGGGGACTGCCTCCAATCGACGTCTCCAGCTTTGCGAGTCGTTCAACGCCTTCTCATCCCAGCAACCAGGTCGCAGGCGCCATGATGGGACCTGATGGCAGTGCAACTAATAACGAAGTTGCTTCTGCGAAGCGCCAATTCGTATGTCACTCTCTTGACCTCACTCGAGTACGATAGCTGATTTTTCTAGAACGTGGAAGAGAACGCCCTTGACGCACGAAAGCGACAAAAGTTATTTGAAGGTCATGACCAACCTGACATGACTGCCCCTCTTGCTCCCTTGATGATTGACGCCAACACGGATTGCCCACAACACTCACAACGCGTAAGTTGATGTTCATTTCTACTTTGACACGTAATCTCATTAATGATGGCCTAGATCCGCGAACTCATGAAGGCGCTTGAGGAAAAGGATGAGATTATGAGTCAAAAGTCCAAGCTAAATATCAACCTGGGAGCGGAAATTGTAGACCTCAAGCGCGGTATCACTATAATCTACCCGAAGTTTCAAGAAAGCCTGAACGATGCTAAGAAATGCTCGCGCGAGGCTGATGAGGCGAAGAAGAGTGAGGAAATCTTGCGACGCAAGTACGACGCATTGGTTTCACAACACGATCAACTCAAAGCACAAAAGGCAGCTGTGGACACCCAACTGGCGGCTGCGCGCGAGGAGTCACGAAACTCATCTGATCCACTGGTAGCAGAAATGAGCCGAGTCAACGAAAAGAACACCGCTTTACAAGCTGAGATTGAAAAGCTTAAGAAGCAACGAGATTCTGACGCAAAGGAGCTCGAGTTCATCCGGAACCAATACCAGGATGCTTCCTCAGCAGCTGGTGAAGCTAACGCCAAGAACCGCTCCCTCGAGGCCGAGGTCGTCGAACTGCGCAAGCGAGCTGATGAAAATTCTGTCCTAATTCATCAAATCGCCAAAGACACTGCTGTCGATCAATACACCGATGCTATCCGTGCACTTCAAGGAGAAAATGCCGAGCTAAACAATGAGCTTAAGCGTGCCTATGAGGACAGCAGACAACGACGCGTCCGTACGACTAGAGGTGCTTCCACCCCTCGAAGCCCTCGCATGGCTCCCGGCACTATGAGTCCTCGTAATATTGGTCGTACCATGGGTGGAAGTCGTGCAGGTTCTCCTGCGCCCGGCGAGCCGAACAGAGGCAACTTCTCTGAGGGGAGTGCTGTCTTTAAGCAGTGGGGACGTTTTCAATGAGGGGCCAGTCGATGCTTTTGAGGTCTGTGATCCTCGGCTATGGTATGATGAGCTAACTACGGCGATGCTCTCTACCTAGCTGCGGTCCTTCAATTCTCAAATTTTTGCTTCGGCTTTTTTACTTCTGTGCTTGTTCGCCCTCTTATGGTTTTCCTGTACAAAGTTTGCGGCAGTCACTTTTCTTTCTTTTTTTCCTTTCCTGTCTGTCATGAATGATGCGATTCTCGAGTAATCACGGGATGGGAACTTTACATTGGCCGTTGTCTGGTTATCATACCCCTTCTTCTATGGGAGGCCTTTTTACAATTGAGCGAATGGCTGGCTGGCGTTTCGGGCGTTGCACACTACCATGGTCTCTTTTGTGTGTTTTTTTTCCAAGAGATGATGCATCATGATGGTTCAGAACGGTGGGGCGTTCTTTTTTAGTTGGTTGTGCGCATTACTTGCACGATAGATGGGGATTTCTTCAAAATGGTGGTGGTTTCCTTGATGATGAGGGTTGTTTGCTTGCGATGCTATTTTTCTTCCTCCATGGTGAGATGGGGGATTTGATAGCGTTAGGCTGCCTCTTAGAGGCTTGAATAATCGACCGTATTTCCTCCGTACGCTACCTATATCGAAAAGTAGATTATTAATACTATAAAAATTATAAAAAGCTATAAAGTATACTTACTAACTAGAAATTAAGTTAATAATTATTTTAGTATTTCTAAGACTCTTTTTATATATTATTATTGTCTCTAACCTCTAGGAGATTATAAAAAGGCGGCCTCTTTTAGAGGAGGAAAACTAGAAATTAAGTTAATAATTATTTTTATATTTCTAAGACTTTTTTATATGTTATTATTATTTCTAAACTCTAGGAGATTATAAAAAGGCGGCCTCTTTTAGGGGAGGAAAACTAGAAATTAAGTTAAGAATTATTTTTATATTTCTAAGACTTTTTTTTATACATTATTATTATTTCTAAACTCTAGGAGATTATAAAAAGGTAGCCTTTTTTAGGAGAGGAAATACGGTCGATTATTTAGGCTTCTAAGAGAAGTATTATAATCTATATTAAGATCTTATTTATATATATACCTCCCTAACCCCCCTTTCTTCTATAAACCTAACCCTAATCTATATATCCCTTAAATTATAACGAGTATCTAATATCCTCTAAAGCCCTATATAACTCACCCTCTATAGTACTTGTCGGAAAGTCTAAGCTATTATAGTTAAAGAATATCTAAAAATAACGATTTACCTAGTTTTTAATAGCTTATAACTTTAATTTCTCTTAATAAAAGCTCTATTCCTCTTATAAACTTTTAGTTAAGTATATTAATAATACTCCTATATAGTTATATTAAGTTATAAGTTATATCTTTATTAGTATATATTCTAATATCCTTAAGTTAACTATTTTAGTACTAAAATCGGGCCGAATTTAGTATAGAATATATAACTTTTAAAAATAGACTACTTTAGACCTATTTTACTTAATACTATAGATTATAAAACAAAATCGGAAGAGATAGAAAGGAAGGAAACGTTAAAATAAAGAGATTCTATAAAGGACTTTATATTTGTAAATAGTATTTTATGTTTTTTCTATAAGTAATTATACCGAGTTTTAGTATAAAAAGGGTAAATAGCTTAGACTTATCGCCTAGTACTATACCTTCCCTCTTAGGGGCCTAAATAATCGACCGTATTTCCTCTATATACTACCTATATTAAAAAGTAGATTATAAATACTATAAAAATAATAAAAGGCTATAAAGTATACTTACTAACTAGAAATTAAGTTAATAATAATTTTAGTATTTCTAAGACCTTTTTTATATTATATTATTATCTCTAAACTATAGGAGATTATAAAACGGCGGCTTCTTTTAGGGGAGGAAATATATTACGAAACGTACTATACTTTATTTACTTTTAGTATATAACTCCCGTATTTAGCTAGATAGCTTATACGCTATATACTATACGCTATACTATAAGCTATATACTATATTCTATACGCTATACGCTAAAGGTATATATAAGGCACGCTAGTTATATATAAGTTACGCTAGTCTTAAATAGAAAGGTATAGAAGGTTCTATAAAAGCTTCTATAGCTCCTTTATAGCTCCTTATTAGAGTACTACTATGTTCTTAGCTAGTACTTTAAACTATACTTACTTTTTATAGCTTATTCTAATAGTCTCCTATTTTATTCTTAATAATTAGTAGTACTACCTCGGAATCTAAGTATATATTAANATAAATAGTATATATATATAAATATAGATAAATAAGTATAATAAGCGAAGGTAGCTAGAATAGCTATATATATATAGAAGATACTAACGTAATCTATAACGTCTATATAGCTATTATAGATACCCCCCTTTAATAAGAACTTGTCCCGAGTTTAAGCCTTATTAGTCTTAATTACTTCCTTCTACTAATCCTCTTCGGTATAATTAGCTTATACGCTAGGGGTATAATTGTTTTATATAGGACCGAGGGTACGCTACGATTATAGATTCTAGGGGCGATTAGTTAGCTAGGTAAGTAGTAGCTACCGGTTCTATAGATCCTAGTAGTTTAAGTAGATTATAAACCAGGTGTTCTTACGGAGGTCTAAATCCCTAATAAAGGACGATAGAGTTATAGCCTCTATAGGTATATTAATATACTAGCGTAGTACTAGCTCGAGTCTATTCTACGTAAATAATAGCTAGTTAATAACCGAATTAAAGCTAGCTCTTTTAGCTAAGCGAACTACTTTTTATATATATACTAATAGTTCCTTTTACTACTAGACGTCTTATATACTATACGTTACTATATATAGCTTCTTTAGCGAGAGAGTAGGGGGCTCTTTAAATCGCTTAATTAAAGTACTTAGAAAGAGGTCTAGGGAGCCTACGTAACGTAACCCGGCCCTTTCCAGGTTACTTAACTTAATAGTATACTAAGCTAGGGTACTATCGCGAAAGTAAGAGGTAATAATTCCTTGTACTAAGTTCTATCCCTTTAAAAGAGTAATATCCTTAATCTGTTCTATAAATAGGAATACGTCTCGGAACTAGACGTCCTTACTAACTATAATAATATCTCCTTTATTAAAGGACTTATCTAAGTAAGGGTTAAAATACCTAATATTTATAACCGATACCTACTATTAGGCTAGCTCGTAGGTAGGTTTGTATATTAGTGTAGGGGTAGGAGTAGAAGTAGGGGGCTCTTTTAGCCGAAGTGCTATAGTTATAGCTTGTATAACCGTATTTACGATTATAGATTCTAGCTCTCGTAGCTAGGAGTTAGTAAAAGCGCTCGCGGGAGTATCGGTACATCGTAATTCGAGCTCTCGGGAGGACGACGACTCTATATTCCGGGGAGTCTATATAGCGACGGCTCGCGAGGGGGTAGGAGAGTCTAGCGTAGGAGATACTATCGCCTAGCGGTCCTTGTCTTTACTCTTCGTACTTGTAGTACTGCCTTTAGGTAGTATGTTATCTTATCTGAAAAGGATATAGAAGTCCTAGTATTATCGGTCTAGAGGCCGGCGTAGGGGGCTTATTAAAGCTTAATTAAGAGGTTAATATACGAATTAGATATAGAGGTCCTTGTAATAGGATATAGAGATCCGATTAATACGCGAGCATTACTACTAATAAGTCAGNATAAATAGTATATATATATAAATATAGATAAATAAGTATAATAAGCGAAGGTAGCTAGAATAGCTATATATATATAGAAGATACTAACGTAATCTATAACGTCTATATAGCCGTTATAGTATATCTTATTTCTTAAATAAAATCTAGTTATTATTACCTAGCTCTAGTATTAAGTACTAAAGAATCTCTCTTTAAAATTTTAATAACTTTTACTACTATTATAAGTAAGACTCCCTAATAGGTTATCTCTAGAAAACCTTAGATATTAATAGTATAAAAGGAGTTAAAATTAGTACTTAATCTTCTTTACCTTTATACGTACGTTTATTAAGATATTAATAGTAAAGTATTAGTAGTCTTTAATAGATATATATATATATATAATCTTACGCCGCTAGGCGTATAGCCTACCCTAAGGGTATATAGAACTTCTACTATTCTAAAACTCGTATAATATAGAATAGGGAAAAAGACTTAGAGCCTAAAAAACCCTATATCTATATATATACTCTATAGGTCTTGCCTGTCTTCTTTAATAGTATTACTACTTATATATAGTATAAGTCCCTTCTACTCGCGCGATAGACTAGCTAAGTATACTTAAATTAGGGAGCCCGGCCTTCTATTACCAAGCCTAATCTTGTCCGCCTTCTTCTCCTTCTTACCTTCCTACTAGTCCTCTGTCCTAGAGTAGGTATATATAAGCCTATATAGAAGCCCTTGTAGACTCGCGTATATAACTTAAAATACTATTAATCTAAACCCTTAAGAGGTAGATAAAGTCCCTCGAAATTACCGGCTATACCTAGGAAGTAGTCTATATAAGTATACTATACGTCCCCTATACTCCCCTAGTAGCTTCCGAAAGTAATAGAGTAAACTAATAACTAGGGAGCTCCTATATATTATTAGTTACCTATATACTCTTCTACTAACCTAGAGTATAGAGAGCTGTTATATTACGAGCCTATTCCTTCTTCCCTATCCTACTCTATCTATCCTATATATAACGTCGGTTCTCCCTTACTTGTTACTCCTATAAGGCCTTCTTATTATATAAAGTCGTCCGATTCGTATTTAATTCGTAGAAATAAGCTACTATCCTAGTAACTAGGTAACTAACCTATTAGCCCTAGAGTCCTTGTCTTATACTTCTATTCCTACGTCCTTTCTCCTAGTCTTCTAACCTGTCTTATCTAATTCGTTTATTAAAGTAGATAGTAGTAGTTCTATTAGATATATAGTTCGTAGTTTGTTAGTACCTCCCTTCCCCCCCCCTATATTACTCCTCCTCCCTCCTCTTCGAAGTATATTCCTTCTATTTAGTTATTCGGCTAGGTTTACTTACTCTACTTTAGAGTCCTAGTAAATATATATTAACATTTTTTAAAATTATTATATATAGTTATAAAAACTTTATAATTTAGCCTTATTACTAGTTCTATTACGCCTACTACTATAATAATAACTCTAGGATCCTAATTCCCCCTCTTTATACTTAATCTTAGCTCTAGGATAGTAAAATCCTAGGTTTATAGGATATACTATATACAGGTGTTAAGTCGTCGTATCCCTCTTTAATAGATATCTTAATAATTATCTACCTTATCTTACCTTTTAGAATACTATCTCTAATATTAACCTCCTTACTCGAAGAACCTTTAACGCTTAACTAAAACGTTTCCTTAAGTAAAATAATATATTAATTCCTCTACCCTCTTCTAGTACTTAACTATTTTCTTTACTATCCTCCTATTCTACGCCTTTAAGCTAAAATTTATAGAATCTAGTAGTTTACTTAGCCTAACCTATAGCTATAATAGTAGGATTATAGGCTATAGTAGCTAGATAACGTAGTATTCGACTACCCCCTAGCCTTACGCTACCTATATAAAAGGATAATAATAAAGGAATTAGTAATAGACTAGATAAAAATAATATCGAATAATACTTTAATAATAATAATAGAACTAGTAGATAAGAATAAGGAGCTAATAATAATAATAATAATAATAAAGAAGAAAAGGAACTATATTAACCTTAAAAAAACGTAGGATTATAAAAGAAACCTACTAAAAAGGATAAGTAGTTTAAGAGATTAATAGCTTTTATAATTAATTAAGATCGAAAGATATAAAAACGTCTAATTAATTAAAATCGAGAGATAGAGAAACGCTATTAAGACTTAATAATATAACTCCTAGGAGTTTAGAATACTAGATAAAATATAGTTAATCTAAGAGAATAAGAATAATAATAACTATAGAGATAAGGTTAAATATAAGCTATTATTAAATATAAGTTAAGGCCTAAAGATATTAAATACTTTAATCCTTTAGATAAATCTACTATAGTTAAAAGTAATAGTAAATTTATAATCTATTTAGATATTTTTACGTTTTATAATAAACTTAAGTAACTTTTAGAAACCTATAATTTATAGAATATTATAGATCTTATACCTTTACTTTAGTAAGGTATAGCTATAGTCTAGTAGAATAATAAATTAGATAATATAGACTAGGTTATAATACTAAGATTATAGGAAACCTTAATACTTTAACTTTAAAACTCTCTAATTAATTCTATATAGATCCTTTAAAGGCTAATATAGTTCTTTTAGAGATATAGTATTCTAATAAAAAGGAAGGATTAATTACTTTTATAATAAGGATTTATTATACTATAAAGAGTATAAGTATTATTAACGAATTTAATTAAATAATATATATTTAGAATTATATAGTACTTAAGGTTTAATAGAAAGTTAATAAACTATAATTAGGATCGAATAAAATAGGTTTAAGCTAATAGCTCTATAAGCTATAGTAGATTAAGCTTTTACTTAAGTAAACTTAAGCTAAAGAGAAATATAAAAAGGATAAAAGATACTAAGATTATATAGTAGAAGCCTATAAGAATTTCTAAGCTTCTAATTATAAGCCTTATAATAACTTCTTAGATAATAGCTCTTATATAAGATAATAGAATAAGAACTTATAATAAACTAACTAACCTAACCCTCTACGAAATATAAATTCGGATTATCTTTATAATACTATATTTAAACTAAAGGTATAAAAGGATAAGTTAAAGGACTAGAATAAGGATATAAATAAGTTAGAAGATAAGAAGGATACTAAAAGTAATAGATCAAGGTTTTAGGGTCGAATAGATAGTAATAATTATTATCTTAATAATTATAGAAATTATAGAGGATAAAAAGATAATTATTAACCTTTATTTAACTATAAGAATTAAAGAAACTAAAAATAAAAAACACAAATTCTAGAAAGTTCCTAAAAACTCCTAGAAAGCTGTCCTAATACTCTATACTAGGGTACTAGCTAAATTACAAAGTCGTAGTAATACCCGATAATAGTATTGTCGTCGACGGTCGTAGGAACTTACTACTAGTTAAGCCTATAACCCCCCGAGTACCTTAAACTATAAACGTTAAACTAACTAATATAAGAGAGCCTAGTAGAAAGGGAATAGAGGGAGCGATTAAGAAGGATACTATTAAGGAGAGCCTAATATAAACTGTCCGATTCTTAGTAGCTAAGAATAGGGATATTAAAGAGATAATTAGGGCTACTATAAAAGTAAGTAGATATAGGGTATTAAAGGAAGGGAGAGATAAGTAACTAATAAGGAATTAGATTAAGGAGGATATAAAGGAGATTCTAGACTAATAACTAGGGTATAGATAGGTAGCCTAAGAAGGGGGGGGAGGCCCCCCTCCCTAGCTAATATTATAAGTAAATATTATCTAGAATACTAAACTACTAGGGAGCGTATAAGAGTATATACTTCTAGCTAGATAGTTCTACAAGCTTACTATATAAGGTAGTTCTATAAGTAAGAACCTATAAAGTAGAATAATAATAGAAATTATAGTAGTTATAAACTTTAGGAATACTATAGTAAAGAAGGGTATAGTAGCTATAGCTATAAGGGTTATACCCTTAAGGGATATAATAGTAAGATTTAAAAGTAATAGATAGGCCGAATTTATAAGGGATACTACCTAGGTAAAGAATATATTTAGGGATAGGGCTAAGGTAGCTTATAGAATAATAGTAGTACTAGTAAAACGCTTCCCTCTAGACGTACTCTATAATAATAAACTAGTAAGGATACTAGACTAGATAAGCTATAGGTTATAAGTTAAGATACTTAAGGTAATAAGGATAAGAGCCTAAGGCTTAAATAAGAGAACCTAAACAAATATAAACCTTATCTTTAAGGTAGCTACTATTAAAGAGGCGAGGACCCTCTATAAGAGAGGCCTACTCTAAGAGAACTAATACTTCTTATATAAGAGATATATATTAGAAGTTAATATTATATAGTACTATAGGTACTAGGGATAGGGCTATAACTCTAGATACTATAGAAGGGAAGTAAGATATTTACTCTATACTTATATAATATATAAGGATAAAGAAGAATACCTAGTTAAGAAATAGAGTATAGACCTAAAGTATATAAACTATAGTAGGCGTTACCCCTTCTTTACTATAAGAGACTACCTAGTAGCCTAGGAGTAGGTAAAGCTTACTAAAGTAAGATATTTAGATAGAGCTATTACCTTTACTCTAGACTATAACAACTATAGAGACGTAGTAGCTATATATACTAGGGGCCTAAGGGAAGGACTCTAATAGTAAACTAGCGAGCCCTTTAAACTAAGGAAACGTAAGAGATCTAGTTCTATAGCTAGACTACCCTCTACTAACCTAGTTAGGCGACTAATCCTCCTATATAGGGCAGGCTCGAGGAACGGATAGGGTATTTTAGGATTTCTATAAACCTTTAATATAGAGATATTAGGAACTAGTAAGGATAATATCCCTTAGTCTACTTTATAATAGTATAGCTAATCTACTAGAATATACGTAAGAGCCTAGAAGCTTACGCTAAAGCTCTTAATATAGAGGCCGATATTCTCTCTATATAAGAACTACTATAAAATAACTCGATAGACTTACTAAGGTACCCCTCTAGATTATAATATTACCTTATCTAAGAAGTAGGTAGGGCTCTACTCCTTATCTATAGATAGTACCCTATACCTATATAGTTATATAAGGCTAGCTAGAACTAGGCCCTTATTAAGTTTAGTATAGGATAAATAGCTATTATAATATATTCTATATACTACTTACTAAGTAAAGCCTTACCTATTACTAGGATTATAAAAAGGGGGAGACCCTAGGGATAGGTCCTCTTTATAAGTAACTTTAACGCCTATAGCCTAAAGTAGGATAGACACCGCCGGACTAACCTAGTATTAGAATATATATTATAGCTAATAGTAGAATAGGATCTTAACCTAATTACTCTTTTTGGCGAGGTAATAAGACTAGGGGACAGGAGTTAGAGGGACTCTACTATAGATCTAGCTATCTACTTAGGGACCTTTATAACCTAGAGATAAAGTAAGAGCCTACTATATTTAAACTATAGGAGTTAACTTATAGAAATTAACCTTAAAACCCTCCCCCTAGTAGAGCCTACTCTAAGGTTTAGCTAGAAGCTAATAGATAAGATTAGAGTTACTACTAAGGTAGAGTTAATAATAGTACTAGTAATTAGAATAGTTAAGGAGCTAGAGGAAGTAGTTAACTACCTTATACTAAAACTTTAAGAGATAGCTAAGCTCTCTACCTCTCTTAAGAAACTAAATAATAGAAGAGTAATATAATAGTAGGATAAGGAAGTAAAGAGAGCCTTATCTAAAGTAAAAGCTCGAGATAGGCTCTAGAAGCGCCTTAGGACTAAGAGTACTAATACCTAGAGATAAGAATCTCTAGTTAAATTTAAGAGACTTACTCGATAGGCCTAGACTAAGAGCTAGAGAGGAGTACTATAGGAGGCCTCTTATAACGATTACTAGCTTTAGAAACTAGAAAAATAGGCGAGGCTATAAGGCTACCTTTAATAGGAGGCCCTAGCCCTCCCTAGACTAGTCTTAATAGATAGGAGAGTAATAAATAACACTTATACCTTAAAGGCTAGAATACTCTTAGAAAAGTTCTTTCTAGAGTCCCTAGTAGACTACTCTAGTATACCTAATTAGTAGTTTAAAGAGGATAGCTTCCTAGCCTAATACTACCTTATATAAGAGGTATTTAAAACAGATATAGCTATAACTATAAAGTTAGTACTATAGAAGGCTTAAGGCTTTAATATACTTATAAATAGATTCCTTTAAGAATATAATAAGCTACTCCGACTTGCTCTTACTACTATTATAGAGGCTAGCTTCTTCCTCTAATACTTCCTAACCTAGTTCGGGAGAGTAAGGGTAGTAGTACTCTAAAAGCCTAAGAAGATAAGAGAAAAAAAATCTAAAGCTAGAGCCTATAGACCGATTATACTACTCTCTACTATAAGGAAAGTAATTAAGAAAGTTCTTATAAACTACCTTATACGCCTAGCCGAGGTAGAGGGTATACTACTCGATATATAGATAGGTAATAGATCTAGCTAAAATACTAAAATAGTAATTAGAATAGTTACTTAGAGTATCTATATAATATAATAGAATAAGTACTATATATTACTAGCCTAGCTAGATATAGCTAGGGCGTATAATAGAGTAGACTATAAGTAGCTCCTCTATATACTCTAAGAAAAGAGGATCCCGAGATAGGTAGTTATCTAGGTAGGAAGCTATCTAGCTAATAGGAAAGTAATATTATACTTTAATAGCGAATATATAGTAGAATAATATCTCTAATAAGGGGTCCCCTAGGGCTTGATCCTCTCTTCTATCCTATTTATTCTTTTTACTTTAACCCTATATAATAACCTCTAAAAAGTAAAAGGGCTAGTAATAATTAGATTCTTAGATAATATAAACCTACTAGCTATCTTAACTAGTATAAAGAATAATATAAGAATACTTAAGGAAGGATAGAAGATCTATTAGGAGTAGGCTAGTAAAAGGGGTATAGCCTTTAGGCTAGAGAAAAGTAAACTAATCTACTTTATAAGGATAAGAAGGGCCTATCTAGAGATAGTCTAGTTTAGATTAGCTACCCTAGCCTTTAAAGAGAGTACTAGATTCCTTAAAGTATAGCTTAATAGGAAACTAAACTAGAAAGCCTATAGAGAAGCTATCTATAAGAAACTAACTACCTAGATATTTACTCTTACTAGACTTTTAGTAAAGATATAGAGTATAGATTTTAATAGGTCCCGCTAGGTATATATAATAGTTATATATAGTATAATAGTATATAGAGTATTAGTATAGTACTACTAAACTAGGAGGGATAGAAAGACTAAGAGTATAATAAGAACCCTTCTATCTTACTAGAATAAGTACCTTTAAGTTATTATAAGTACTTATAAGGTAATAGCTATTAGGGATCTTAAGGTCGAAGAAGACTATACTCCTATTAACCTATACCTAAATAGTAGGGTTACTAAATTCGAGAAAGTATACTAGAACCTCCTAGTAGGTAAGGTTATTAGAGATATATATAAGAAGATCTAAAGGAGGCTCCTTAGAGGAAGGAGAGGGAGACTAATACTAGTATAACTACTAATACTCTAGTTAGCTAAAGTAAGAGATAGTTAGCTTAAAGATTAGCTTAAGAGAGGGGAGGCGTCTATTAATAAGAAGGAAGTAGCTATAAGGGACTAGGCTATAAGGATCTAGGCTAACTATTAATAGATAAGAGAACTCTACCCTAGAAGGTAACTAGAAGCTACTAATAATATTAATATCCTTAATAGTAACTAGTAACCCTAGGAACTATATAGGAACCTCTTAAAAGTAAAGAGCTCTCTATTAATCTAGGTAAGGATAAGAAAGATAGGCTTTAGGGAGTTCCTATTTAATAGAAGAGTCCTAGACTAACTTACCCTATACTATAGGTATAGTCTTAGGACCGAGAATATTAGTTACTTTATACTCTACTACCTTAAGCTATAAGATAACTATACTAGGCTCTAGAGAGACCTAGATAGATAGAAGGCTACTAGCCTTAGAGATATTAGAGGCGCCCTATATAATAGGGGAAGGGCCCTAGTAATAATCGCCTAGCTACTCTTACTTAACTGTCTTAGTAAGTATTAACTAGCTCTCGAGCTTAAGGAGGAAAGGAAAGAGGATTAATAAGCAGAAGGGTTATCGGACACGTTAAGCAAGCAGAGGGTACCGCAAGGGAGGCCGTACCCTAGGAAGAGGCACTACTGTCTCTAAGGTCCCTACGATACTAGGCTCTAATTGTTATTTATTTATTTCTTTCTTTCTTTATCCCTACGCTTTATTAGTTAAGCTCTAACTATTACTTAAGAATTTATTCTTAGCTACTAAGTAGGTAGATAAGCCCTATACCTAGTATATAATAGCTACTAAATAGAAGAAGACAGGCAAGACCTATAGAGCTAGTTAGTAATAGCTAGAGTTTAGATTAGTAGAAGTTCTATATACCCTTAGGGTAGGCTATACGCCTAGCGGCGTAAGACAAATAATAATAATTAAAGAAACTAGAGTTAAAATTAACTAGGACTTTATATTCGACTAAGTACTTAAGGATATAGAATCTATATTATATAAGAAGACTCTAGTTTAAGTAATAGTAGTAATAACTAAGGTTATTATAGAGAATATTCTAACCTAGGATTAAAAATTAAATATAAAGATAATAGATATATTCTTATAGATTTAAATACTTAAAAGGATTACTTATATACTTCTAAAAGATAAGTACTCTAGTTAGCTATTAAACTAGGAACTAAGCTAATAGATTTATAGTTAATCTTATAACCTTTAGTACTTATAAATAAAGTAATATATTAATATTATAACTTACTATTCTAATCTAATAATTAGCTTTACTTATACCTTCTTTAGTACTAGAAGACCTTATAGATAGACTTAGTAGAAGTAAGTAAGAATCCTACTATAAATAAGATAGAGATCCTAGTTATTACTTTAAAAGTTTCTTTTAATATAAGGAGTAATAGCTTTATATATAAAAGGTATTAAATTACTACTATCTTTATTTAGTTTATAAAGGATAGAGATTACTATAAAATTTATATAGATTTAGGAACTAGTATATCTTTTATTAATAAAGAGTTCTTATTAAAGGTTACTCTATAAGCTAAAACTACTATTTAAGTAAAACCTATTTATTTATAAGGTATTAGTAATACTTTAGTAATATCTACTTAGTATATACTTTTAAATATATACTTTAAAGGAGTAAATACTATATTAGTTAAAAAGGGTATTATAAAACTAGTAATTATAAACCTTAAAAAAGAAGTATATATTATTAATAGGATACGATAACTTAATATCTATATATAGTATATCCTATAAACCTAGGATTTTACTATCCTAGAGCTAAGATTAAGTATAAAGAGGGGGAATTAGGATCCTAGAGTTATTATTATAGTAGTAGGCGTAATAGAACTAGTAGTAAGGCTAGATTATAGAGTTTTTATAACTATATATAATAATTTTAAAAAATAATAATATATATCTACTAAGACTTTAGAGTAGAGTAAGTAAACCTAGCCGAATAACTAAATAGAAGGAATATACCTTAAAGAGGAGGGAGGAGGAGTAACGCGAGGGGGGGAAAGGGAGGTACTAACAAACTATAAACTATATACCTAATAGAACTACTACTACCTACTTTTATAAATAAATTAGATAAGACAGGTTAGAAGACTAGAAGAAAGGACGTAGGAATAAAAGCGTAAGATAAGGACCTTAGGGCCGATAGGTTAGTTACTTAGTTACTAGGATAGTAGCTTATTTCTATAAATTAGATATAAATCGAACAACTCTATATAATAAGAAGGCCTTACAAGAGCGACGAGTAAGGGAGAACCGACGTCGTATATAGGATAGATAGAGTAGGATAGGGAAGAAGGAATAGGCTCGCGATATAATAGCTCTCTATACTCTAGGTTAGTAGAAGGGTATATAGGCAACCAACGATATATAGGAGCTCCCTAGTTATTAGTTCGCTCTATTACTTTCGGAAGCTACTAAGGGAGTATAGGGGACGTATAGTATACTTATATAGACTACTCCCTAGGTATAGCCGGTAATTTTAAAGGACCTTATCTACTTCTTAAGGGTTTAGATTAATAGTATTTTAAGTTATATATATAAGTCTATAAGGGCTTCTATATCGGCTTATATATACCTACTCTAGGATAGAGGACTAGTAGGAAGGTAAGAAGGAGAAGAAAGTAGATAAGATTAGGCTCGGTAATAGAAGGTAGGGCTCCTTAATTTAAGTATACTTAACTAGTCTATCGCGTAAGTAGAAGAGACTTATACTATATATAAGTAGTAATACTATCGAAGAAGATAGGTAAGACCTATAGAGTATATATATAAATATAAGGTTTTTTAGGCTCTAAGTTTTTTTCTTTATCCTATATTATATAAGTTTTAAAATAGTAGAAGTTCTATATACCCTTAGGGTAGGCTATACGCCTAGCGGCGTAAGATTATATATATATATATATTATTAATAAACTTATATCTAAAATACTAATTAGAACTAATATTATAATTCTTAAAGATATTATATTAAACCTAGAAAAATACTATACTATAATTAGTAGTTATAGAGTTAATATAAAGTTATTTCTTTAATCTAAGAGACCTTTTCCTTTAGTACTAATCTATACTAAGAAGGTAGTAGTAATACTATCTAAATCTAGGTTCTTATACTAATTAATAAGAGTATTCTAGCTTTAAAGAAAGAATAAGCTTAGCTCCTTAAGTCTAATAACTATAATATTAGAATCTATTCTACTTTAATAGATAATTTAACTACTAATATTATAGTATAAAATAATACTATAGTAGTAGTTTATATTTCTAGGAACTAGCGTATAGGTTACGCGTTAGTTATANATAATAATACTAACTATAATACTAAAGCTATAGATTAAATTAAGTAATTAGTACTAAGAACTCTATCTTATAATATATAAGCTAAGCTAATTATACCTACTAAGGATCTATTTAAAGAAACTAAGTATTTATTAGAGAGTATAATTTATAAAACTTCTAATAAAGCTATAAAAATTATAAAGATTTTAGATAATATACTAAAGATACTCTTTTATAATAAAGGATATATTAATATTCTTAAAAACCTTTAAATATAAATCTACTTAAAAGAAGGATAGTAAAATAAAGTTACTAGCTATACTAAGGTTTATCCTCTAAGCGAAAAAGATAAGAAAGTAGTTAAAGATACTATATTATAACTACTCCTAGACTAAAGTAGAATTAAGTATATAAGGATAGTAACTCTCTTTTCCTAGCTAATCTTTATAATAAAAAGGATAATACTAGATAAGATAGTTAAGTATCGAGCTATTATAGATATTCGAGAACTAAATATAATAGTTTTACTAGACGTATATCTAATACTAGTTATAGAGAATATTATTAACGATTTATAAGATAAGACTAAGATATCTATTATTAATACTATAGTATTCTTTTAGTAATAGCGGATTTATCTAAAGAGTTATTAAATTATAACCTTTATTACTTATAAAGGATAGTTTTAATCTAATTATACTATTATAGGCTTTCGAAATACCTTTATATATATATAAAGGTAGATAGATATATTATTCGCTAACCTCTTATTTATAAAGGTTTATATAAATAATAGTATCTATATAAGTCGAACTTTAAAGGAATATTTAACTAATCTATAAACTATATTAGAGAGGTTTATATAGTATAATATTATAGTTAAGAGTAGTAAGTATTTTTTTAGATTCTTATTAGCTATAGTCCTAGAATATTATATTAATAGTTTTAAGTACTTAAATATAAACGAATAAATTACTATACTTTATAATTTAGAGTTCCTAAAAACCCTTAAAGACCTCGAAACTTATATTAGAATAATAGGTAGATTATAATACTTTATATAAGATTATATAAATAAGATTAAACCTTTATAAGCTTAAAAGATATTCCTTTTTTAAAATACGTTATATAGTAGACCTTAAAAGAAGTAATTCTCGAAAGTAATAGAGTTTATTTAACCTATAATAAAAGAATAGAATACTTTTAAAGAAGTATAAAAGAATCTTTATAAAAAGACGATTTTAATATATATCTTACTAAATAAGCGAATTTATATAAATATTAATATATTAAGTAAAAAGATTAGTACTATAGTTTACTATTTATTTAAAGAACTTAATTTAAAGGAAGTATTTTTAAATAAGTAAATTTAGCTTATTATATTCCTTTTATATAAATTAAATACTATAGAGTAAAACTACTAGCCTATTAAATTAGAAATAGTAGGTTTAGTATAGATTTTATATAAGATTTAAATTTATATTAAGTCTTTAAAAGTTCTACTAATAGTAGTATTTATAGACTATATTATAATTATAAATATATTAAAGAAGTTAGATTTAATTATAACTCTTTCGACTAAGAAGACTAATACTTGAATAGTTTAAGCTATAGAGTTTATCTCTTACTTTAATCTTAATATTTAATATAAACCTAGATATAAGTATATTATTCTTAATACTCTTTTAAGGCTAAAGGGTAAGGATTTATATAAGAAGCTAAATAATAGACTAGGAGAGTTAAATACTCTAGCTATTAAACTAGTACTAGTTTATACTATAACTTTAGTAGAGATATCTCTAGAATTTAAAAAGAAACTAATAGAAGTATATAATAAAGAGACTATATAGAATAAGATTTAGATTAATATTTAGAAGAATACTAGGCTTAGAAAGAATAAAGTAAAATTACTATTTAACATTTAAAATAGACTTATATATAAGTTACTACTAAAGGATATTCTAGGTTACCTAATATATTTATATTTACCTTATAAAATAGTACTATAAGTACTAGATTTAATCTATAAGGATAATTATCCTAGATTTTAGAAGCTCTTTAATATTTATTTAAGAGTATTCTTTTTACTAAGACTTTCTATAATTATTTAATCTTATCTTTTATACTATTCTAAATACTAGGTTTATTAACCTAAAAGGTATATACTATTCGAATCTTTATAACCTTTAGATATTCTACCTATACTATTCTATACTCTTACTATCGATTTTATTCTTACTCTCCTACTAATATCTAAAGGTTTTAATTATATACTTTCTATAATATATAAGCGTTTAAAGAAGGTTACGCTTATACTAAGTAAAAATATATAGATAGCTAAAGAGTAGGGACACGCTTTTATTACTTAGTTATTATATAATAACTAGGGTATACTAAAAGTAATTATCTTAGATTAAGATCTTAAGTTTTTATTAGAGTTTTAGAAAAGTATATTTAATAAATTCTAGACTAAATTACTTTATAGTATAACTTACTATCTATAAACTAATAAATAGAGTAAATATATAAACTAGATAGTAGAAATTATATTATAGTTCTACCTTAACTAGCTAAATAATATTAAGCTATAGAATTATTATTTATTACTTTTATAATTTAAGCTTAATAATATACTATTTACTTTAAATAGTAAAAGTCTAAATAAGAATATATATAGATTTAAACTAAATAATATAATTAACCTTCTTAGACTTAAACTTCTAGTCTAACCTTAATCTACTTAAGAGTTAATAGACTTCTTAAAACTTACCTAGATATATATAAAGACGTACTTTAATAAGAAGTATAAACTACTCTTTTTTAAGCTAGGAGATAAGGTTTTTCTAAAGTTATATAAAGGATATTATATCCCTTTAACTAAAGTCTTTAGATATAAACTCTTCTATTAATAGATTAGACTACTTAAGATAGTTAAATAAATTAGATAACTTATATATTCCCTTAAATTACTATAGAAATAGTATATTTATAATATTATTTTAGTTACTTAACTCGAGCTAGCCTTAAAGGATTAAGACCTATTTAATCGATAAATAGTACTACCTAAACCTATTATTATTAAAGGAGACTTAAAGTATAAGATTAAGAAGATTATATATAAGGAAGCTATATAAACTAGTTAAATTTAATACCTTATTCGCTAAAAAGGATATAGACCTAAAGAGGACTCTTAGTTAGATATTAAAGACCTTAGTAACGCTTTAGAGGTTATTTAAGATTTTAAGGCTACTACTTATAAGATTATACTATAATAAGTATAATAATTTAATCTTTTATTTATTTAAGATATACTTATTAGATTTATATAGGAATTAGAATAGATTATATTACCTTTTAATAATCTTTATATAAATAGATTCTAGACTTAGGAATAGAACCTTCCTATTTCGAGGATATAGGGCCCGGACTTTTAATATTATAGATAGATATGTTCTTAGTATCTTTAGTACTCTTTAGAGTTTATACTTAATAATACTAGAATATCGTCTTTTCTTTTTTAGGGGGCAATTGTTATAGAACGTACTATACTTTATTTACTTTTAGTATATAACTCCTGTATTTAGCGAGACAGCCTATACGCTATATACTATACGCTATACTATAAGCTATATACTATATTCTATACGCTGTACGCTAAAGGTATATATAAGGTACGCTAGTTGTATATGAGTTACGCTAGTCTTAGACAGGAAGGTATAGAAGGTTCTATAGAAGCTTCTATAGCTCCTTTATGGCTCCTTATTAGAGCACTACTATATTCTTAGCTAGTACTTTGAACCACACTCACTTTTTACAGCTCATTCTAACAGTCTCCTGTTTTGTCCTTGACAAAATACGGTCGATTATTCAGGCCCCTGAGAGACATCCTCCTCCTAGTTTCTAATAAAGTTCCCAGCCCAAGTTCTAACTCAAAACTATAATTCAAAGCTAAAATCGAATACTATAATTACTATTTCTTGCTCATACCAAATCTTACCATACTAACCCCCTTCCCTACAGTATCATAGCACTAACCCCCTAACTCATACCCAAAAATCCTGCATTAATAAACACAGCGAGGTAAGATATCCAGTAACCAACCAGACAGTAATTCCATACCGAAGATTTTTCTCGAACGGCAGTACGTGCTATGATATCATGCTATACCATACCGCATCGAATCTATCGATCAGAAAGTCATCGACGGGATAGTCTCCCATCCAATGCACCCCATCTCCCTCGACGCCTCGTAGAGAGGAGGTATACCCCCCTTCCCCATTCAAACCATTCATACTATTCAAACCACTCAAACCATTCAAACTATCAAACAAGTGACTAATATTTCCATTCAATCCATTTACCCCAAAACAACAAGCAAAGAAAGAAAGAAGAAATTAATACTCAATAAAACATTCCCAACCTACCTCAGCATCACCAATCTAACACCCACTCTCCACTCCCCATCACACAAAAGTCCCAACTCCCAAGTATCAAAAGCAGAATTCCTTTTCGGCGATACAGCACCTGGATTCGAAGACTCACGAGCTCCAATCTATAAGATTACGACAGATGTCAAGTTAACTTTATAACAGTCATTAACCCAATAAAATATATCTTATGGTTTTTTCTTAACTTCTTGTATGCTATATACCGATAGTGCTGTGCTAGATAGGTACGAGTATAACTCTACGATGGTATGGGTTGTATAATGATGCCATTCGTGCCTTTGCATTCAAGGTCGGGTGAGCTATGGAAGTGGAGGGTTGCTTGCTTTCGAGTACGTACCAGGTAATTAATTACTATTAGGAAGGTATTTTGGTTCTTTACTGATCTTGCGAAAATTTAGAGTAAGATCTAACATGCTTTTAAGAAGAATCGGAACTTAAAGGTGAATTTGCAGGTAACTGTACCGCAAGACACGACCCGTACACTCCTACCGAGCCTGCCTCCAGACTGTGTGTCTGGTGTGGCGAGAATTAATAACAAGGCAATCAACATCGCAAGGACTAACACAATTGCACTTCATTCATAGCAAAACATTATTACATTGTGCCTTTAGACTCATTTATTTGGGGTGGATTTTGAAAAAATCATTTGTCTTCATTATCATGATGAAAACATCAGCCAGCTAGCTAGGAATCCCCCATACCCGCTTGAACAAAATGACACCCCTCCCATCCATGCAAATTCCATTTCTATTGCACTTCAAGGAAATAATAAACCGTGAGAAAAAAGAAAGCACAAGATTTTTTGAAGATTAGAAGTCACACCACTCTAATCCTCCTTCAAGACAGCCGCAAACGGTGTTTTTGATGCACGCGTTGGCTTACCGGCATCCAATCCCTTGGTACCGATCTTCTCCTTCGTGTAACCAGCGGCATATGGGTTCAGTCTGAGGAGAACCTGTCTGTTGTGGAGAGGGTTCTTCTTCTGGACACCAGCACGCTTGGTCTTGGCACCACCCTTTGCTGCGCGGATGACAGATTGGATTTCGGAGGAGTTGATCAGACGGCCGATATCAGCTTGTTGAACAACGTTAGATGGGAGGAGGAAGTCCTTCTTGAGTGCTGAAGGAGTGGTGGTGGAACCGTAGATTTTGTCGAGGGCGCTGAATGCGGCAGAGGTCCAGATGATGAAACGTCCGAGATGTCCACCTGGTGCGAGTTGCAAAAGGTTAAGAGCGAAGACGGAGGAGGTCTCAACACCGGAGATGTTGCGGAAAGCAAGGGAAAGCTCCTTTCCGTCAACCTCTGGGTCGTAGACGACGAGAGGTCCACGGCGTTGTCTGTGGCGGCGACCACGTAGCTTACCCTTACCGGCACGGAGCTTTCGGGAGTTCTTGACCTTATCGACGTCTGCGGAGGCACCAACTGATTTCAAAAGACCAACAGCGGCAGATGTCTTGCTGACACCCTTGAAGACGTCAGAGTTGATAACCAAAGGAACCTCTGGGACGGTGGAGACTTGGTGACCACGGGCCATAAGAAGAGCTGGAACGGAAGAAGCAGCCAAGGCAGAGACGGTTGCAAATCGCCTGAGTTTAAGTCAGCATTTTTCACATCTCAATAAAAATCCATTAATACGCACTTTTGACCAAGGTTGATCTTTTGGTGCCACTTTCTCCAGACCTTGGTTGGTGCGAACATACGACCGGATCTGCACATGTTACCGAAGGCGGCTTGACCAGCACGGTGAGTTCCTCCTCCAGAAACACGGGGAATACGGGCAACGGCACGACCTGTGAAGATATAAAATTAGCTTCCGCTCAACCCCTCATTGTAAAATGTCGAATCGCTCCCTCCAGCCCATTCTTTGACGCATGCCCCCCCTTTCAGCTCGCACACATTCTTTCCTTCCCCAATTCGATGTTCCCCCATGGTATTCGATGTATAAAATATTTCTTGCACGTACCAGTACCCCAAGACTCAGCAGAGGTCTGGTGACCAGCCTTCTCGCTCACGGCATATGGTTGACGCTTGTTCTTTGCGACTCCGGTGTGGACGGTCTGGACGATATCTGGACGGATTGGTGCGGTGAAAACCTATTCAGAATCCTCAATCAGCCGTCAATTCCCCCAATTTTAATCTGCGCGTGCGCAACCCAAGCTCTCGAGATCGCAATCGATGAATCGTACCTTTGGGAGAGGGATAGTCGAGCCGCAGGCAGAGCCATCAGCGGACAAGACGGTGACGGTAGGTCGGGAGGCCATCTTGACGGGTTTGGTGGTGGGGGGTGTCGTGGTTGTCGAAGTTGGCGGAATTGTCGTTGATCGATCGAAATTTGTTCGCATCCAAAAGGTAAAATTCGTGGTGGGTGGTGGGCCGAAGCTTAAGCGATGCGGCCACGTGAGAAGCATCCTGGACCCGCTTTTCTTTGGTGCTACCAGAACCCGGACTCTCTCCCTCTTTCACTTACATAAAAGCCGATCTGCGAACACAATCAAAAGACATGAATGACTTTGTTCTGGTACGGAGTATGAACTTCTTCATATATTTTTTGATTATTGACACGCACCAATATTGTGGGGGAAAACGGCCAATACCCACAACAACAACAAGCTTCAGACAATCATTACGTTAGACTAAATTTCAAGTCATATGTCTTTAAATTTGGAAAACGGAAGTCACAAGAAAGGACGGTATACAGCAGCAAATAATCTGTTTATCTAGTAAACTTTCGAATTAACACAACTCGAGTATCTTGTTGCTGTCTTCTGACTAGTATGACAGGGCCACTTTTGAGAGTCTCTTGGCGTACAGTCCACTAGTCTGCCAGATGTGATATTCTACTATTAACACTAGGCTAATCCTATCGATTTTCAAGAAGTTTTAGGGCACTGAAGACTCCCAAAGGATCTTGATATCATGTCTAGCACATAATTGGTATAACTTTCCGGATCTTTTCGGTACCAATCTTCATACTGAAATCTGTAAGACAGTTGGGCGAAACTCTGTACACACCCCAAGAACCTATTATACTAGAACTTCTGGAACAATTAACTTCATTATCCCAAAAAACTTCGATTATAACATTATATTAATTTGGATTGTCCTGAATGGCTTGTACAATAAATTTAATTGCACGAGGCTTTTAGAACAATATATTATTCTGACCTAGGTGTGACCAGAGTTTCGCCCAATTGTCTTACTGGCAAGACGCCATGCGTGATCCAATACACTTGCAAGTGTGAGAGTGTGGTATGTAATGCAAAAGCGGGTGGAAGCTCTAGGACTTCCACAGAGGAGGTAAAGAAAAGTTGTTTACTGATAGTAAAACTTTGTCGACCTCTTTCCAGATTCTACAAGACTCGCCAGCCGATCTCGAGCCAGTGAAAACCGAGCCATGGATTACCAGAGGACCTGAGGTGCATATTGTATGTATGGACGTATCATACAAGCCCATTCTCAGACCTCAATAACTTTCTCCTCATCAAACCCTTCAGCAGGCTTAAAGTAATATCCCCTCTGGTTGGCAACAACCCTCTTCCCATCATCCACATAATCACAATTATAATGCGTATGTCCAAACACCCAAACCTTCACATTGCGACTCGTCCAGCAAGTCTCATTCGACAGATCCGACATAAAACCCGAAGAAATCCTGCTCCCAGAATGAGCAGGATCCGATGAACGGGGAGAGATAGTCGGACTATGATGTGTCAAAACGATGATCTTCCGATTGCTTTCGTTTTGGGAAATCAAATTGACTTGGTCATTCAACCACCGAAGATCTGAGGTATGTGCTTTACAATGGTCTTCCACAGTCCAGTCCTCGATGTGGTAGAAGTCGTTCAGCCCAAAGCTCACGTGTTCCGATTGTTCGGGTGTGATATTCGAGTACAGTGTACATCCAAAAATAGTAGTGTCATCTGAGAGATCAAACCGCGTTTGGTCCATGAAAACGAAGGAACCCAGAGTCTCACTTGTCGGACTTTCTTTTACTTTCTTCTCAAAGTCTCGGATGCGGTTTTTGACTGCTGTCCAACTGCTATGGTAAGGTTCATGATTCCCCAGGAGCAGAAACACGATTTTGAAGAGTGGAAGTTGTTTCGTGATGAAATCGAAGAATTCTGGGTCCTTTGCATTTCCAATGTCACCGATGAGGGCGAGATATGGTGCACTTGGTGTGATTTCGAAGACGTTGTAGCTTTTTGGTGTCTCGAGATGGAGGTCGGATATTATTTGTATCTGACGCATTTTGGGTTGATGGTTGGAGGTTGAAAAGAGATGAGCGTGGTGATTTGCATGCGATTATAGGCTAGGTACTCGAGTAGGAAAGGGAAGGTAGAAGCCCCAGGAAGGTTGTAAGATTACTAGCCAATTAGAATGCGCCTTTGAAGTGGGCCCCGGGATAGTGATACCTACAGTTCTTTTTTGATACACAGCTCCTGGTGGGTAGGAGGAACTGTAATTATTTCGCACCTCCTGTATTTGGCATTATTTCAGTGAAAGAAGAGATTCTTCTGTAATACCACCTTGTTTGACTTATGGATTCCTGATTATTCTAGATTGGAAGGGACAACAGAAGATTCAGCCTATTACAGCACCATTTCTCTCGCCTCTTTCTACTCAGCGAAACTAAAAAGTAAATACATATACGCATACACAAAGACAGTTGTAGAAAAGAGGGAAATGATTTCTGTTCTTGCTTTAATTGATGGATTTCTAGCTTCCCCCAGCAATCATGATAAGTAAGACTTCATTCAGACCTATATCGAAGTGCTTCTACCCACCAAGAATGATATTCGGGCCCTTCAACTTCCCTTAAAAGATCCGGAAGATACTGCTGGACAACTTCTTGCTGTTCAAGCGTAAGACTCAAAGGTCGTCCCTTCCGCTAGCGGAGTATTTTCAGAATCCTCTTTACATCATTGAGCTATTTATTTATGTATACCTTATCCTGGAGCTAGCCGCAAGTGGAGATATTGAGTAACGTTAGTAGCGGTAATATAAGGAACTGTACAAGGTGGTATTATTCGGAGGACATTAACACCTGATCAAGATAGTCAGGTCAAATTCTTTACAAACCTAGGTTTTGAAAAAGGTATTACTCTGGAAGTCTCTTATAATTGGAACGGTTGTCTGAGCGATTTAGGATAATCAAAATCAATATATCTTTAATGACCTAGACAATTTAGGACAAGTACATTAATTGTTCTAGAAGCTCTAGTACAATAGGGTTTTATGCACGTATACGTGTCCAGAGTTTCGCCCCATTATCTTATATGGCTTTGATGTGTATGTCATCTATTAGGATTACCAAATATTCGCTGAAGAACTTGGTAGTTATATAAATACGTTCATCAGAACATATCTCAAGGAGAAGATGAACTCCAACTCCGTAAGGCCGAAGCATTTCTCGTCTCCTCTTGGTGGTAAGGGACTTTGGCGTGTATGAGAATGTGGGAGGCCGATTCAGCTCTTGGACAATAGCCGTAGGACGGATCGGAAACCTGAATCGGAGATTCTCAGACCAGAAAACAGTTCCGTGTTGATCGAAGTGCAACGATAGATAGCTTTGGGTTGAGGAGGTGCTCGTGGGGAATTTCCATGTTAGGGTAGGGAATCTTACATTGTTTGGGGCGTTCGCTTAGATCATGGTTTCAGGAGAAGGGGGGATGTCAGCGGCTTGAAGGGTTTGTTTCTGGAGAGAAGGTGGGGGTTAGGAAGTGTGTGTGATATTGTTACAGCAATATGGCATTAGTAATAGAGTTGAGGGATATGAATATATGTGGAAAAGATAAATCATTTCAAGAATTAGATGATATTACAAGTAATGATTTCGAACATATGTGGTATAAAAATGAAACAAGTATGCGAGTCAAATGTCAGTTATCCTTCAACTCCTTCCCCATTACCTCCTGTCCATTTCCGACTTAATGCCCGTAGAATGCAGATATATGTAACGCCACCTTGCACCAATTCCAACCTCCTGTATGTCCCTAATTATATGTTACAGGTATGATGAAAGTTCCGAATATCCTAGCTCTCTAGGTTGAGTTTGCGGTTGTTGTGTAATGTGATTTTGAAGGACGAAATGCATGTGTTAATGCAGCGTGTGCAGTATTGGTGTCGGCAGCTGTTGCTGCTATTTTGTATGCGAGAGTTTGTAGTTGTTGTGAGCCGTGGTTCAATTGGCAGGCTGTCCTCTGATCCCCCAGCCTTGAATGTCTGATAAACGTACTGCCCCGTATCCTCATTACCTAATTTCTCTCATTTCTCAGATCTAAATGGCGGTTCCAGCCGTCTTTCCACCCTTGAACGTTTTCTTGAACTTAATGACATATCTCTTTAATGTTTCGATGAACTTCCTCGCCCTCAACTCCGACTTATTTGCTTTCCTGGGAGACCTGCTTGTGTTAAATGTGCTCGTTTGTGTTCCGTCATTTATAAACTTGAGATCGTATTCTGCAAGCTCAGCAGGGTGAATGCTAACAGGCCTTGATTCAAGACCACTTTCGTTTTCGTAATAGGAGGAAGCAAGTCCCCCTGGCTGCATCTGGGATCCATATAGTGGGTTGTAAGGATCGAATGAATGAGCATAGGTTCCGTTTGCTGCCATACCCTCATCAAAGTTGATATAGCTGGACCAGTCATCGCCTGCTGTGGAAACTATTGGTTGTTGGCTACTTCCAGTTACTAGCAGGTCAGGCGTCATGATTCCTGTGAGGTCGGGCATCAATGGTTGGCCGTATTGATGATCGGGGGTTGTGGGATAATTTTCGTGGGTGATAATTGGGTTAGGTTGTTGGTATGGATAAGGATTATTAAGTGCTTGATTTAAATCCAATGCCCCGGTACTGTCTGGATGGGAAACAGGTTGGAAGTAACCAGAGCTGATCGAAGAAGGTGACTGTTTATTTTCGGTCATTGGGCTTCTGAACATTGAAGGACTGGCTCCCGAAGTTCGTCGCGATGTTTCAGCGGTAACGGCGCCATAAAGGGCATTGTCTGGACACTTTTGTGGATCACACTGTGGTGTATTAGCAGACTTTCTGTCCCACTTCTCATATCTGAGTTCTGAATCGTTGAAGACATACTTTGGTCCGAGCTTTCCTATGTTTCTCACATACAGACTTAGTAAGTCTGTTCCTTTTCGCACTCTCTCTTTGTGCATCAGTGAGTTTTCCTTTTCTGCCCTTTTTGATAGCAAAACTTCCTTCCGGCTTCCACACGCCAGACCCAGGCGGCCCTTGGGTATTACCAAGTCCTGACGTTGAGTTGGGTCTCTTTGGTTGTCCGGTCGGAGAAATTTGAGGTCTGTTTCGCTCCTGGAGGGAACGTCTATGTGGTGGGTCTGAAGGCGGGGTAAGGTGATTGTTGGGTGAGTATGAGTACGATTCTTGCTCAGGCGGTTGTTGGAAATTCTGGGACCCCTGAGTTCCTATGAATCCGAGAGTCGCAAGTTCTGAAGTAAAGAAGAAGAAAGGCTTTTGAACTTCTCGACGTTCCTCTACAGCGACAGCGTGTGCGATTGCAAGTTTCTTCTTCTCCTCGAGAGACTCATTCCCCGTGAAATGGTAACTAAGGGCATTGGCAAATCCCTTGGATTCAGGAGGAGGATTGAAATGGAGACTATTATCAGCCTTACGGGTGATTGTGAGCGCAAACCGCATTCCCTCCTCGTGGTCCATCTTGAAAATGCCCGGTCCTGGCCAAAATCCGCAGCAACCGCGTGGCTCAAATGATGTAGTATCGTATTCGATCGTCGTATTACTCGAATCGTTCGCGGTAGGGAGACTTCAGGGGGAAATAATAGTTAGGAAAGAAGGCGGCTTCAAATCCTCTTGTGGTAGAAAGTCAGGTTCGGACCCCAACTTCATTTCACGTGATCTTGTTCCCCTCTTCCACTTTTGACCGTAACGCATGTGGGAGTTCGTGGGCTTTTAAAATGAAGGTTACTCAGTTTTCTGCGAGATGCCCGAGGCCGGCTTACATGATTTTCGTGTCGATACTTTCAAGGGCTATTTTGGGATGCGTGAGACCAATCAGCACCTTGAATGTCAGCCCCAATGTTGGTTTTTGGTTAACCCCGGAGGGGCAAGGCACATTTCTGCAGATGTTGGGGGCCAGAAACTTTTTTGGCGGCAATTAAAAGTCAATGAATCTCCGTGAGAAAATGAAAGACCGTGACAGATAACGGGGAGAAATTAGGCAGCGGCTTTTTTATCAACCCTGTAAAACAACTTCCGTTCTTGCCTTCGCTAAGCAAAAATAAATAGGGGGAACCGAAAAGGCGGCTCTTTGGGATCCTCCCACCACCCTAAACGCGGAGAAATACCTGGTGCTACCTCAACCAATGACAGCTCGAAATAGTACTGTTGCAGAGGCAATGCAAAATCCTACGCCACATCCGAGTGCTTGCACATTATGGGAACCAATAAGCAAGGAACTTTGTAAGCATACAAGTATTCGATGTGCACAAAATGGATGCCAGAGCTTTCCGCGCCACGTTTACTGCAGTCATGATACTTCAAGTACCCCAAAGCCCCTCATGCAGGTGGTGTCAGAGAGGCTGGTCAGCCCTGGGCTCCTCCTTGTTCCCACAAAGTACGATGGAGGAAAAACAATTGGACCACACCAATCTCTCGTTCTTGGTAAGATACCGAGAGAACCATGTCGAACATTCCTAAGGACCAAATCTGGCAATTGGTGGCTATTAATGTATGGATATTCGTCGTACATGTACTCGGATGGAGCAACTGGTGGTCGCAAGAGTGGACCAAATGTGATAGCCTGCTTGACTCAGTGTTATGAGGCTGCCAAATTCCCCTGAGCGATGCAGGAAATATTGTCCTTTCTACCTTCATCAGCAGATGCGTCGCTTTTGGAAGGGGAATGGCAAAGCAGGAACACAACAATTCTCCGATGTCAGATGCACATTTTCGTGGAAGGATTCCCACCCCTGTCCCTCACTCAGCCTCAAAATATCGGACACCACAATTTGTCTTATCATAAAGCCGTCCATGCCAACGTCCGCTTTTACTAAGAGTACCTTGGCCGTGTCATTTTTGATAGGTGTCTTTGATCTTCCAGAAGAATACAGTAGGAGGAATGGATCTAAACGGTTAACTCTAGAGAATGATTTGATTGACACAGTCCTAGAAGGACTTCTGAAGTTCACTACATCCAACAAGCAAAGTGTCTAACACGTCTACGATTTTTTGTATGGGCTGAGGTTGGTTGGTGATATCCTAAAAAATATGAGGTGCGGAGTCAATCAACGTACCTGACAGATTGCCCAGTCCTCATCGCATCTTGTCATCACAACAATACAGCTCGCGCGAAAAGAGACATCACGGCCATCATCACACACAAGAACCCCATCGGCAAAAGAATCATTCTTCATTTCTGCGCTTTCACTCGTTTTATTAACAACCCATCATGAATATCATATCATCACGGCCCATGGCCAAGAAAAGCAAGCAAGCTCCCACCGCAAATGCAACCACACCGCACCGCACCGCAAAGCCAATGCCCGAGCCCAATATTCCCGAAAAGACTTCAGAAGAAACAAACGCCGACGCTAAAACAAAAAAAGGGAATCAAAGAAGCCAGATTAGCCATAGAGAAAAACCCTCATCCCGAAGTATTATAGCAAAATAAATGAAGGCTTTTTCCCGGTATCAGTACAATACATATCTGCCACCACCATATCTACCAACTCCCCCTTCCAACCCCGGTGCCGCCACCAATCACAAGTAAGGCATAAACAATGCTTCGCATTGAGCCAGATTTATGGGATTTACCGCCTTGGCGATCAAATCAATCACTGTCTGATTAGCCGGGAGAGCACCAGCAGGCGATTGCGCGAGACTCAAAGTTCTCTTGACGATGAGCTCACTATTCGTTGTGACCGTATCTCTCAATTGACCTTCTTCCATCTGCGACGTTCTATGATTGTTCGTGAACCAATGAATCATTTCATCTCGAACAAACAAGCTTAACTGCTGTTCGAGTTCGAAGTCAGGCTCTGTGAGGCAGCGCGCAATGGCCATGATAGCGCAACTATAGATTCCCTCAGTCGCTAAAGGTCCCATGAGCGTCTGGAGATTTGGCGTGAGACGGAAAGGAACCGGTTCAGGGTTGTGGAAGAAGGCTTTGTTGGCTGTCATACATGACATCAATTCTGAGCCCCAGACATTTCCTGTTCCCCGGGCGATGTTGAGTTTTTGAGGATATCGGTTGTGCATATGTAAGACATAGGTCATGAATGTAAGAGACGCAAACTGGTATGAAAATTGACGTCGGAAAAGCCAGAAGTCGGGATACGTAGGATATATCTTGGTGAAGTACTCCAAGGCCAGGTTGTGTGGGACCCATTTTTCTTGAATTGCGGCAAATGTCTCCAACTTCGCAGTGGTTGATTGTTGATCGGCGGGGTGTTTCTGGAGTCGTGTCAGTGAAAATTCGATACTAGTGTTGTGTAAACCTACCTTGCTTTCTGACAGTGCTCTCATCTTTTCCATGGTAAATAGCACTGGATCATCCTTTGACATCCCACTCTTCCTGCAATAGTCCTCAAAAATGCCCTGAAGAGAGACGTATGTAGGGTCATCTTGAACCATACGAATATGAGGTGCGAGAGGAACCATGAGCGGAAGATGGAAATTAAGATTGCGTCTTCGACTCTCCTTTCGCTTGCTGAGGCTACCATTGAAATGTCTGAACAGTTGCAATATTCGCTCCTCGCGTCTGCAATGGCGAGCTGCTGGATGTTGTACAGCGAAAGGATGAATACTGCCATCGTGTCCTCGGATCTTGAGCCGACGATGACATACGCCGATACCGCGGACCAGATCCACGTTTGGCAAGAAGCGTTCAACACGAATGAAATCCTGGTTCTTGTCTTTATGCTGCAAGTATTGACCTGGAACTTCCACCTCATCGAATTTTTGGAAACGGAACTCGCTAAGGTGGGGACTGAATCCTTCCAATTTGGCATTGGAATTTCGTCGGTCGAGCTTTGCCTCAAACTTATCCCGCCATTTCCGCAGCTTGTGAATATATTCATACATTGTAGGCATCTTTCGAACAAAATCTACCTCGAATGACGTGCGGATATGAGCTGGCAGAATTGTTTCAGCAAATCTGGTAATGTTAGCTTCAGTTGCCGAGGGCAATTTGACATCCTGGGCGAATGAAGCAGAGTTTCTGCCAACATGAGACAGTGCATCGTTGAGCAAAGCTGTAATCAACCTATAGGCGTCCTCGTCCGGAGAGCACTTGAAATGCTTGGAAATCTGGTCCACCATCGATTCCATTGAAAGTGCCAGTAAAGGGAATGCGGTCTTGAGCGTCGAAAGGATTGATTCGGTATGCTCCCACGGATGTTGAGCCTTTGGTGGCTTGGAGGAGTCTCCATCCGCATCACCGTTGACTACAGGTTTCTTGTCGGTGGGCTCAGCCTTGATGGAATTGCTGCCATCAGGATTTCCAGTTCCAGGTCTGGATCCAGTAGCACTTTGTGGTCGAGCGGCTGGAGTCTCAGGTCGCTGAACACTTGGTGAACCATTTGGCTTTTGAGCTCCGTCATTCGCACTGCTGGCGTTTCCTCTTGCTGCCTGAGCAGCTCTCATTCTCATCATTCGCTCTCTCTGCGCCTCACGTGACTCTACCGACTTCTTAATGGCAAGCATATCTTCGCGGCTCGTACGTAGTTGGAAGTAGAGTGCTTGTGGGTATGATTTGGCAATCTTGGCCAAGATACCATGAGCTTTGGTTGCTTCCTTGTGGCCGAGACCGGTTAAGAGCTGAGGAATGAAGGTAATCCAGTACCAGACAGGTGTTTCACCTCTATATTCGTCGAATTGTGCAGAAAGCGTACCTTCTGCGTCGTCAAGACTCAAGAGCCAGAGGATGCGAGTCAGCAACTTTCTTGATTTGGCATTCTTGAATAAACCAGCCGCTTCGAGATAGCAGCTTAGGGCATTCTTAGCGTAAGAATAATTGGTGGGATTCTCCTTGAACAGACGATCATTGTAGTATCCCCATTCAGCCCAAGCCTTTGGTAATTTGATATCGAAGAACAGTGCCATACCGTATGCCTCAGCAGCTTCGTCACGTTGGCCAAGCTTTTCCAAGAACATGCCCTTGAGCGTGTAGAACTCTGCCTTCTGATTGGGCCCAAAGTAATTGAGATTGGTATTGTTGATGACGTCCAGTCCATTACTTAATTCGCTAGGATTTTGGTAATGGCACTTTGCCTGTTCCCGAAGCTTCAGGAAGGCTTCCTGGATTTCAATGTTGGGCAAGGTATAAATCCTGCTGAGCTGACTGATGCAAACTTCGGGAAGCTGATGTTTGCGTGCGACATGTGCGAAGCGATTGATAATCCATGCAGTCTCGTGATATCCTCGGTAGGCGAAGGAAGCTCCGTTAGCATTTTGCCCTTGTTGAGGAAGCAGGCCCAGGTATGTGGTATTGATAAGACCAAAGATGTGCTGTCTCCATGTAACCAGATCTTGCCAAGCTGTAATATCGTCCCACACATTTGGCAGTCTGTCTCGCCAAGTCCCAAGAAGAAGCTTTAATTCACCAGATTTGACATCAAGGTTAGTCCGTTCCGTTTGAGCCAGGCTTTGGCATATAACACTGGCGTCATGCAGCTCGACCAATTGCTGGAAGTTTTGTAAGAGTGGAATATGGGCGTTGGTAATTCCTTTTGGAAGCTGGTGCCATTTTCGGATTGAAAGCTGTATCGCCTCGTCGCAAACCTTGCTGAATTCCGCAGGTGTCTCAGTCTTATTGTGCAATTTGAGCAGAGACATGAAGGCCTGAAAGAAAGTTCGTCTTGGAGTAGGAGCGTCCATCACACCCTTGATCAAATTATCTAGAGAGTCGCGATTTTCCTGGGTCTGCCACATGTCTGTTTGCTTCCAAGCGCATTCAAGAAGCAAATCCTGGAAATTCTCATGTTTCGCGAAATCCTGAAGAATTTCCCATTGCTGAAGCTTTTGTGCGCAAAGAACCCAGTGATCTTCCCAGAGCATGTATTCGCCCTGTGAAAAAGGGATAGCACCGGTGCGAGCCTTGATCTGCGCAGCCTCATACATGTGCTGGGCTTTGTCCCACATACCATTCTGCTCGTAAGAGAGTGCGGCATTTGTCTCCACAAATTGACAACGCCGACGCCACGTACCGTAAAAGAGATCGTCTTCTTGTAAGCCAGAATACAACTCTACCAAAGCGTCCAAATTACTCTCCCGAACCAATGCACTATCAACCTCGGGCTTGATCGCGGCGTTTTCGAGTTGAACAAGTGCAGTGTACCAGGCGTCATAAGTTCGGGCTTCGAATTTGAGAACATGAGGTGGAATATGACATTCCGGCCATGACTTGGCAGCACCTTCGAGAAGTGACTGGACAACATTAGGTCGCTTATCCACTTGGCGAGAGTGGTGGTCTTTGGTAAGCAAGGCAACCATTCCACGCTCTAATTCGTTTCGCTCGTCCCTGGGTGTCGCTGACCAGAATATGGGGAAAAGTGCAACCCATATTTGATGTGCTATCTTGGGATCTAGATGCTGCAACTGACTCAGCGGGTCAATGATGTCGCGAACCTTGACATCGGATAGCTCAGCAAGAAATCTCTTGTGGCCAAGCATCAAACTATCGTACTTTGGATCCGGTGAAATTGTGGTAGACCGAGAATCGTTGAAATATGTCGAAAATATCGTTGAAGCAGGAATGACGCGGAAATCCTCCGAATGCAACTGAGCTGGTGTGTTGGTATCCACAGCCCCGAGAAGCAGCTGTGAAGCTTGCGCTAGCCAGTACGACTCTGCGAGAGTATCCCAATTTTGCGAGGTAATGACATAGCTTAATCTTGCACTAGCAGTCTTCGACTGACTTTTGTCAAAAATTGCCATGAAGCGATTTCGCATATCGACATCTTGTGCTCGAGTACCGATGAGGAATGCATGTTCCATACGAACGGTGAGTTCTGTACGAGCGATTTTGGGATCCTCATACAACCGAATAACCAAGTCCAAGAACTTGATCAGAAGTGTTTGATCAGTTCGATTTTCGAAAGTCAGCATCTTGTGCAAAACAGCTGTCTTCTCTTTCAACGTAGGCCATGAACCTTCTGACTTGAAGACCCATGTTTCTACCATGTCGAGAATCTTGAGGCATAAAGGATTACTGAGCGACTTTTCCACGAGAGTAGCAAGCACGCTCAAGAAGGGTCGCCGGTGGTCTCCAAGAATATCCATTCGCATTGAGATCACATCGATTGCCTTGATCATAAGTCCAGTCTGGATTTGTAAATCGTATGAGTCCATCACACCCGCAACCTCAACCTCCCCTGGTCTAGGAGGAGAGATGATGCCGGACTGTCCAGTAACCGCGTTGTAATGCGCAACATGCTCTCTGGCAAGTTTCGACTGGAGAGCTTTCATGACTTGTTGAATGTGCTGGTCCATTTCGGAAGGCTTTCGTTGTGCCAGAGTCCACAAGATGTTAATGCCTGCAACGTAGTTGTTGTTCGACAACAATTCGGTGGCTGTATTGGTTAAAAATGTAATTATTTCCGAAGTTGATGCTTCCACTTCCCCTTCTGCGTCTGCATCCTCCATTGGCACATCATCAGGCACAGCATCCAGTATTCGCTTCACAAGTGGCTTCAGCATTCTTCCTTCGTCAATCTTGTCATCCGCAGCATTCAAGCAGTCCTGGATCTCCGGGTTGTCCGACTTTAGACATTTCTCAAGGATGCGCTGAAGAGAACTCATGTTTGCCAAGACCCATTCGTCGGATTTGATATTGACGATGATCCGTACTATTTGAAGGGTGTTTATGATATTGGTGATGAACTTTTCATCAGGCTTGTCCTTCTCCGAGTGCTCGCTTGCGAGAGCGGTGACTGTTCTCTCGCTAGCCAGAACCTGGTCGGTGACGATTGGAAACAAGTCCACACCAGCTTCTCCCCAATATTGTGGCTGGAGAAGATTGTAGAGAAGAGAAATGGCCTTTTTGCACATTTCTACAGAAGCGGGCGGTTGCATTGGTGCATGTGTTGCTGCAGGATCCTTGCTTCTAGCGGATGGAAGAGGGTATCTCTCGCTGAGAGATGCAATAAACTCAACAAGATATTTGATCATCTTCATCTGAAAAAGCGGCGGAATTCTAAATTCAGGTCTATCTGCTCCACCACCAGAAGAGCCGGGCTTGGCTGGTAAGGGCGAAGAGCCTTGGTCAATGAAAGCATCAAGTTTACGTTTCTTCGCATTGGGAGACTCAGAAAAGGCTCGGACTGGCGATGCAAGTTTTCCCTCAACGCGTCGCTGCTCCCATTGCCATATCATAGTCATCAGGTTGAGTACCAATTTCTTGCTCTCGTTGGATGGATTGGGAGGCGGGGCAACCTTACGCAGATTGCTTATGATGAGATTGACGAACTTTTCTCGTGAGTCGTAGAAAAGATCTGGATGTTTGACAAGGAAGTGAAAGATACTTGTCATCTGTTGCGCGTTTTGGCCATCTTCAGATAGGATTCGGCGGGGTGCTGCAGCCCAGACTGGATTGCGGTCTCCAGGCGCGCAATTAATTCTCTTAGGTAAGACCGGAGCAATCAGCTCTAAGGCTTGCGTGACAAGTGTCCGACCTTCATTCTGGTTCGTCTTCAAAAGAGAGAAATAAACTTGCTGTACAATCTTCGCCGGCGTTTCGTAATGGGCAATGAAGTAGCCAATAACCACATATGCAGCATGCTTGTTAATGACATCCTCGAGTCGAATGTATGTCCAACCGAATTTTATGATGTCCTTCCGAGCATCCTGTAAGATCGCATGATGATATTTGACAAGCATCGCTGTCAACTGGAGGACTTCCATTCGTGTATGGTCAATACCAGGCTGTATTAAATCCTCGTTGGAGTCTCCAGCACTAACTTTCCAGATCTTAGTGTGGATCGACTCGATGACAGATTTGTCCATGAGTCTGGGATCTCTCGGGGAGGTTGAGTTTGGATTGCGCATGATGTCCATCGCAATTATAGGATTCACGATGTTATGAAGCAAGAAAGCTTTGGTCTTTTGTGTAGCACTCTTGCCCGAATACATCTCCAAACTTCGCATAACCACAAGTTTCCAGTATTCGACTGACTCGTTACAGATGATGTGTTTGTAGATATAATCGAATAGTGTCTGGCTGGCCTTGAAGTCTTCGGCCGTCACAGATTCGATCAGAGCAAATAACGCATCGAGATCCTTGGGGTGATAGACAAGGAATTTGGTGAGTATGGTCATCAGCTGTTCGCCAGCTTGCTCGGCTGCGAGGCGAAGCCCTGGTGGAAGTGTATTGGTGCGTAGATGTAGTTCTAGGTTCTTGCCCACGAGTTTCAACCAAGTAATGTTATGCTTCTCCTCCATCCATGACTTGGTCCCCTCAAACTTGCAAATGGAATGCATGATATTGATGGCATTAATGACTGCAGCGTAGCGGGTCTCTTTATTCTCGGCACCCATGTCACCCGAGTATTTAATAAGGGTCTCTACTCCGTTCACAACAACATCACGGAGTGGTCCACTTTGAGGATCTTCCAGAACTTGAGCTAAGAATCGGCCATACTTTTGATCCTCAATCTTGTGAAGAAGGAACATCCAGACCTCCTTGGGATATCGATTGAGGTATTTGTAAAGCGGTTCTCGGAAGGGACTATTACATGTTCGACGAAGCTTTTCCTCCAAATCCATGACCGTGAGAATGAGTCTCTCCTTGAAGTTCTCAGCAGCAGGAGGGAGAAGATGGAAGATGTTGAAGACCGATGCGATGATCTTCATGGCTTCGTTCTGCTCAATTAGGGTAAAAGATATACGCTGGAGCATGTTTGCCTCAGCCAGGACCTTGATGTGATCGAGGAGACGTGAACCAATTTCCACTTTGAAGTACGTGGTGAGTAGTTGTAAAAGACGTGCCAGTCCATCCAGGCCATGAACAGTCAGTCGCCGAGGGTCTTGGAGATTTGCCAGCACAGGGCGGAGGCCGTTCTGGAGGAGGTCCTTCGGAAGTTTTGTTGTTTGGGAAAGAACAACCTTCAGTGCATCATTCGACGCTTCGATAGTTTGTTTGGACTCAGAATACAGGGACTTGAAAAACACTGAGACAATTTTGGTCCGGGTAGGATTTGTAGGGCCTTTTTGGAATTCTTCGAAGCCCATGGCTGTAGTCAGCAGTCTGATGCATGCAACACGAAGACTAATGATAGACTCTTGTGTTCTCTGCTCAGATGGCTTCCCAGCCAATGATTCGTCCGCGGCATCGGCCAGGGCTAAGGTTTCCATAAGCAAACGATTGAGTTGGTCATCAAAACCAATAAAATCACTCTTGAGACCCATATAGTAATTGACTGCATCAATGAATCCAATCTGCACGCCAAAGGGCAGAGCTCTTAATGGCTTGGCGTATATAGGGCTCAAACAATGCTCTTTTGAGCTCTCAAGCAATTCGTAGATCTCCACACCCAGTTCCTTTGCGATGATGCTAAGAGCTTGTTTCGATGCTTCCCGGACGTGTTTATTCATGTGAGAGACTTCCTTGTTCAAGATGGCACAAAGTTGTAGAAGCTTAGAGGTCTTGACCTGCTGCTGTTGACCCGGTGGCGGAGGTGGCGGCACTACGAGGTCTGCTTTGGAAGCGTTCTTCATACTTCGGCGCAGAAGGATTTCAAGAGTATCTTGCGCGCTTCTTCGAGTCTTCGCAGGAAGATCTGGGGGCATATCCTTGATGATGTACAAAAGCGCCTTCACGAAATTAATCTGGCGCTCTTGAATCCATGCATCGCCCATATGAAATTTGGTAATCATGAGATTGATACCGAGCCCACCTCCAGCCTTCGTGAACCACTCCTCTTCATAACATGCATGGCAGAAAACAGTGCTAAGGTGGCTAAAGAACGAGAGTCGATGAACTTCTGCAGCGGATCCAAAAATAACTGCAGTTGAGTCATAGATTTCTTGGATTCCGAGCTGAGCAGCTTCTCGTACAGCTGGAATATCAGAAGACAAAGATTCGACGAGAGCATCTCCAAATACTTCCGCATCAATCCACAAAGCTCCCTCGCCTGCTTTGACGTCGAAGGGCTGCGTCGACCGTCTCATTTCGATAAAAGACTGACCCACGGCAAGCAATGTGAAATGTTTGGCCAAGTTTATCACTAGTGCCGTGGCTTCGGCGGAGAACTCTGGCAGAGAGACTGCGAATATGCAAGCTTTGATGAGCTTTTTCAGTACCGTATTTTGTTCGTCCTTCTTGAAGACTGAACGCTCCCGATCAGAAGACTCGATGCTGGAGTCCTGATCATACCGTTTAGCCAAAAGATCTTGAGCTTGCAAACGAACGATTCTAGCAAAATCCTCTGGTAAATTATCGGTTCCCATTCGCAATTTCAGTTGGGCTTTGATTAACGTGAGAGCTTGCCGCTTGTAATAGGCATCGGTCTTCTTGGCAGCTCCTTTGGGAATCTCCGTCAATTTTCCAATAGCCAGGTCGATACCAATCTCTGCCGGGAATGCTCGATCCTTCTTAGAACCAATCAGCTTAAGATCAATGCTTGTCAGGTCGTCTGAATATTGTTGGAATGAGAGGACTGGTGCGTTGGTCATGAATTTGCGATTGCGACCACCAAGCTTTCCAAGAATGCGCATCGTTGTATGAGCAAAAAAGTGACTATATGGTGCCGGTCGAAGGTGGTCAAACAATGCAGTCATCAATTCATCAATAACAGGAGCCATGATCGGGTCCAAATAATCGGCTGTTAAGTTATCAACACAGAGTTCAAGGGTTCGCAGTCCTTGTCCGACGAGATCAGAGCCGGGTCGAAGAGCAACCACCAGAGGACGCATAAGATAACTCAGATGTGGGAGCAAATTACTCAGACGAGCGGGTACCGTGAGACAGAGCTCAACATACAGATCGCGGTCTGCTGGCTTCCGAGCAGCCATGAGCAAGTTGTTCAGAACTTCCAGAAGCATTTCCAGGAGAGGGAGGATTTGTTTGTATAGGTGTTCAAATTTTCCACCACCGATACTTCGGAACAAAGATCTGAGTAGCAGGAAATAATTCATGGGTTCTTCAGCTGTGGTTGACAATTCAATAGACTTGGTGACAATGTCGAGGACATGTGGCAAGAGGACTTGTTCATTCTGATTTGAAAATAGTGTAACGGCCATGAAAGCCAGTTTGAAGAGTCGAAGAAGAATTGAAGACTTCTTTACATCGGCCGTTCCAACCTGGTCAATGCGGTCCATCAAGAATCGCAGAAGCATTCCTGCGAAACTGGGAGATGTTGCTTCGCTTGCTAGGAAGAACTGTGGCACGTGAAGTAGGGCTGTATGTTCAAAAATCATATCGTAGAGCTTGGGAATTTCTGCGTGGAACACCTCGTGGAAAGTCGCCGGGTCAATGCAATGAAAAACGGTAGCAAAAGTTTCCAGTAAATCCTTCTCTTCTTTGCTGCTTGAAATCATGTAGTGGTTTGCCATGAATTCAACAGGCGAAGTGTAAGAGGATTCGGAGGAAGGCTTCTCAATATCGTAGTATCGAAAGACATATGCCCCTTCACGGAAAAGCTTGATGATGACCTGGACTTCCTCTGCTGAGAACCCGTATGATACTTCTTGCCAATGGGCAGGCGCATTGTTTGCATCAATCGGAGCGCCAACGTTGCAAGCCTTGAGTTGATAGAATGTATTTTTGAGACCATTCATCAAATTTTTGAAGAGAAACTTGTTGTCAGCAACAGGATCAAGTCCGCGGTCTCGGGGATTTGACGTCTTAATAGGCATGGCTGTAAAAATATCAATTTCGTCCCAGTCTGGGGGCTGATCTCTATCGGCAAGATAGTTGTCAGGGGCCGCATCAATTGATTGCTGAGCACTCAATTTTGAGAGTTTGACAGCATTTGGGTATTGTCGATTCATTGCTGCAAATTTGTCCCCGATCGCATTCAGAATCATGATCAAATAATGCCGAGCATCCGCCTTGTTCTGCATCTTGGAGATGCACTCGGCCATGTTCAGGAGTAATTTGGCGCTCATCGTCTGGAAGCTAGTACCAGGGAAGCTGTCCTGTAGATTCTTCGTATAGACCTCAACGGTCTTTCGAATCTGCTCAGGTTCCAGAGCATCGCGAACGTGGTGTATCAAATCCGCAAGCATGCTGTATGCAAGAGGTCGCATCGTCTCATAAACCGTCAACCCGTCACCAATTAAAGTTCTCTCATCCAGAAGCTCGTCAATCTTTGACACAAAGATCTTTCGGAAATTAAAATTGATAATATGTCGAATCGCAACAAGTAGTTCCTTTCTTGCGCCCGACTTTTCTCTCGGACAATCCTTCAGCAGCCGGACGATGATATTCGGAAGAGTGGGTAGAAAGTCACTTAGCTGCTGGGAATAAACGCGCAAGAGGTAGGCGAGAAAGCTCATAGTTTTCACTTGAGCTGTAATGAATTCGCCAAATGCAGCTCTATTCCGGATTTTTGGACTGACGCCTGTGAATATTGTGCCTTTCGCTGCAGCTTCCTTGTGCGCCTGTTCCTGCGGTTCAGCTTGCAGTAATAGTACGGTTTTGATGAGTGGGACGAAGAGTTTCACATTAGGCCCAACCGTACTGCGGTACACTTGGAATATGGAAACAACTATGATCGGGCATTCCGCGAGGACCTTGAATGATTGCATTCCCTTCAACAATGGTCTGGTCTGTTGCTGAGGATCGGCACCCAGTTCTGGAACAGAGGCTACTGGCGACCCTGGTCGTGGAGAATTATGGAAGTTCTGCGAGTTTCCTGGCGTAGATGGCATGCCACTTGTGGTATTGTTGTTGAGTTGGTCCCGTACCACAGATTCCATCTGGTCGAATAAATCCTGGATGAGGGTAAGGAAAGGCTGGACTTTGTCTTGCAACACCTTCGTTTGGTGTCGCATGATATCCATAATAGTTTTGACACATAGCGACGCATTCTCCTCGTTGTCGCATTTGACCAAGTTCATCAACACATCAACCACATCCTCGGCATACGGTTCGAAGGCTTCTGGAGGATTTGTAGGCAGACGATGGAGAATCTCGAGGACACAATTTCGCAGTTTCTAAAGACGATTAGTACTAGCACAATATAACTGAACAGTAAAACTGACTTGTTCCACAGATGTGCTGACAAACACTGGAGGTCCTTTTAGGCAGTTAATGAAGATGGGTATCAGTTTCTTCAAGAAGGCCGGGTATTGCTGAGGTGTAATGTAGTGTTCGAGGTTATCCTTCAGCGTGGTTGCCGCATCGAATCTGGTCTTTACATCTAAATAAACAGTCAGCTTCCATTCTCTCCAGATAGCTATAGCCTTGGGACCATGCTATTAAGCTATTGCAGAGAGCCCTACCAGATTCGGGAGAACCTAACCGCTGCACAAGCAGCTCTGGTGTGCCTGCAGACATGGCTGCGGCATTCGCAATGGCGCAAGCCCTCAGTTGAATAACTTCATGCGACAATTGCTTGGAGTTGTTCGGAACTGGGAAGAGGTGCGCGTAGCTGGGATCGCGGATTCGGCGCAGGAACCTTTGGTATTTTGGCGCTCAAGAATTGGAAATAGGTATCAAAATTATCGCAAATAGTCCTAGATCGTCAAGGAAGGTTCGCAGATGATTGTGAAGACAAATAATGGAGGTTGTTGTAGTGGAATTCGTGGGATGTTGTAGATGGACTTCTGCGTTCTGCTCAGGAACAAGGCTCTGGAATCGCGCTTTCCAAAAGCTGGGGGGGTCGCTCCTACTGGAAATCTCAAAGTCACGTGAGGGGTACTTTACCCGACGTTCTACCTTAGATCTCTTGGCCCCTCTCAGGTCCACTTTAAACGCCACACCCGTCTTTTTGACAGGGATTCTCCATGGAATCAACACTGATATCATCTTCTGCCAATTCACTTTTGTCTTTGGAACTTCCTACCACTTAGACAACCTCTGCCATTTGTCAAGTATGCACAACTGAAACTTGACTTTCTAAGGATTGAAGTGTCACTAAAACTAGTAGTTTTGTAAGTCATTTAAATACAAAGTCCACTAACGATGTGTTTTAGCACATAAAAAAGCTTTCGACTTTCGCTCTTCTATGAAAGTTAACCAATCTGGTTTTACTCACTTACTTCTTTTGAGTTCATTTACTGAAGGGCTCTCTTTTCCAATCTTCTTTCCCAATTCATATGTTTCTTTTCGCATTACAAGCACAATAGAAAACACAATCAACATGTTTGCGTAAAGGAAGGACTCAGTCGAGAATCATAAAGGATTCTTTTCAATCTCGAAATTTCGAGTACAGACTTCTTCTAAGAAGAGCTTCTTCTGGAAGTCTGCCACCAATATAAATAAATGTTTTGGAATAGGTATTCGATACTGCCTTTAAAGGTAGCATTTATCTTCAAACTTGGGAAAGTGAAAAGAAAGCCTAAAATAGACTTGTGACCAAAAGCCCCGAGAAGAAGGTTCGCTTAGAAAGCCAAGACTCCAATAACTCCCTACTAGCAATAAGCAAACCTCGAGATTAGGTCCTACTGCGACATTAGGCTTGGCCATTTGCTGTAAAGATGGAGTAAGTCTTAGTGTTCAAGTAGTAAACCTCGATACTGTTTTTCGTGCAGCGTGAGAACGAATTAATCACTTAATCAATAAGTAATCAACTAAATCATAATTAAATAGATTAGCTTAGATTAGGACCTTCGGGTGATTAGATAGATTAAGTAGTATTGATTTAATTATATTAATTATAATAATAGTATATATTTTAAAGTACTACTAATATACTTAGAGAACCTTTTAAAAGGCGAATAAAGAGAGAAGAGGAACGTTCCTATAGATAATAAATGTAAACAAATTATATTATAGTATATCCTTTAGTATAGAGCTATACCGGGACTTATTTATACTCTATAGGAACGTTCCTAGTAAAGACAAGTATAAGGTATAGAATATAGGGGCTCTCGCTTAGCCCTTACGTAGTACCCTACGTAGTACGCCGAGCACCCTCCGAGCTCTTGGTCCGACGGTCGGAGGGCTCGGCCCGTATTAATCAGTTTAATTAGATTATATAATTAATCAAGTGATTAAATAAGATTAGGAGGTCTAGTTGATTAGAATAACTAAGATTAAGAGGCTATTAGTTAATCTATTCTAATCATTTCTCACGCTGTTTTCGTGTACTTGAATATGAGGGAATGACAGCTTGCTTATTCCCTACTTTCACATCAGAAGCAAGGCACGTAAGAGGTTAATTTCAGGTACTCCCAATTCCAAAAACCAAGGTATCAAACATACAGCACATAGTCTTTGTGGGTGAATACTCTTCATTTTTGCTCTAGACATGCTGACATGGCGGATCAACTCCCTACTCGTACTTTCCCCCTCAACATGATACCCCTTGAATTCCTGTTTATCGAACCCCTACCAGAAGCACTTTGCATGAACCTACTTCTTCATACCTTCTCCCAAGCCTCCAACCCCATTTGCTTCCACATATCCACCTCCCCCTCCTCCAATTTGCTCCTTCGCACCTTGTTGACCACCAGAACGACCATCAACACTCCTCTCAGAACCATCCAACCCACTCAAAGTTCCATCATACCCCTGTAACTTCCCACTCTCACACAACAGCGAATTCTCCGGTCTAGGCACGTTTCCTGAACTTGCTGTATCCACCGTACCAGCAAGAGGTCTCTCATCAGGTTGCGAAATGGCGGTTGGTGTCATATAAACTGTTCCGCCGTGAAAGCCACGTGTGATGGCTGCAGCTGTTGGTGGAGTACCTAGCTGGCGATTTGGAAATGCGGGATCGTTGGGGTTTCCGAAGGGTCGGGATAATGGGATGGTTTCGCGGGGTGGATGGGATGAGTGTTGACTTGGTGGCTGGGGCCAGAGACCTGGATAGTTGGGTTGGTCATCTTGGTGGTCTTTGGTGTTTGGTTGGTTATTGGGGTTTGACATTATGAGTGTGAGGAGAGGCAAGAGGTAGTTCTTTGTTATAAGGAATGCTGCTCTTGGTTTGTGTGAAGGTTTGTTGATGCTGGAGGTGTTGTTTTGATAATGGGAAATTGGGTAATTGTCAAGGTGGGGATTGCAAAGGATGCTAGTCAAATTCTTTAAATAAGGGAAGCTTTTGATACAATGTGTGAATATTATAGTAGGCAAAAAAGGGTCTGACAAAATAGCAAGTGAATATAGGATACATAAAGTGAAGCTGAACTACAGAGATACAGATAAATTTCCCCGGGTTTATACGCCAAAGTTTTCACATAATCTGGGTCAATTGTGAATATAAACGATTCTAAGATCACATTTCTTACATGTAGAACCCCAAGCGTATACTCCTACTCACAGAAAGCGCAAGGTCTAAGCTCTTGAGGGGGAAAGCATCTTCGCTTAATCGATCAAAGCTCTCAAGGAATCCAAGAGTCCTAATCACTGATCACTGATATCTGTACCACCATTCCTGCGAAAGAGCCATTCCAAATACGCAATTCCAGCCGACTCAGGTAACCAATGGTTTCATGGTAGAGGTAACGCCATCGCTCGTTATTCCATTATCCTACTCAACCCACCTAAGTGAGAGTACCAAACACTACCTACTTCTTCAAAAAGATGACTGAAACCGATCGGGCCATAATTCTACAAAAAGTAATATAGTAGGAAAAAAGAAAACGGGCGCTACCCGGGTTCGAACCGGGGACCTCTCGCAAGATGGAACATAGGGTTAACCCTAAGCGAGAATCATACCACTAGACCATAGCACCTTTGTATACAGTTTTCTTGTATGAGTGAGGATGCTCTTATTTGTGTATGTGATTGCAGATGTACTGCGGGGTTTGGTGGAAGTTCGGTTAAATAGCTTCCTTGTTATCGGTATAATTTGGAAGGAAGGAGCGTCCTTACCTTCACTTTGTACTAGTCTTGGCATATGTACCTTGGAAAGGATGATACAAGAGAGCCTTCTTGCTCTTATCCAATTATAACCAAGGCTGTGAGAACCTACGGAGAACTTAGGTTGTACTACGTTCAGCATGCTCGAGAAGTTGAAGAGACAAGAATACATTCTCTGGGTTATAGCACTGAAGTCCCACTTATTAGCATACTTTGTTTCCACTGTTGGTATCACAAAGTTCCTTGGAATTATAGAGTCTCTTTTTGAATATATCTTGAATATTACCTTCCACTCAAATTTCATTCCAATAGGAATCACTTACCTCCGCTGGTTTCATCATGACTGAAGGAGAGCTTAGAGGTCTACCTCCTCCATACCCTTCCAGAGCAATATTGTTACTACCAGCATTGTCGGAATACTGATAAGAGTTCCCTGATCATTCCTGCTCCTCCAACCTGATTCACTTGTGGCAAAGTATGTTCACCCATACATGTTGACTCGCTTAATCCCACCCTGGATCTTCGCTTACATACCTCTAGGTTGCATCCTACCACAAAGTATTATAATCCAGTTTTTCACAATAAGAATATAGTAAAGCAACGATCTATTAGGTCCGATATCTAAAGGTATAAAGTCTATTGTCCTGAAAGTCGAACCCATTTAAGCGAACCATTTATCATCTCCCACGACCCCTTCCACGACCTCTTCCCCTACCACCTCCAACAACATGTCCCCGGCTACCTCCCCGGCTACCTCCTCGGCTACCTCCGCGCCCTCCAGATTGACCGCCTCTAGACCCTCTAGATGGTGCCCTAGTCGGTCCTCGACTTTGCGATCGGCTCCGTGAACCAGCTCTACTTTGCGGACGGGAACGAGGTGCAGGACCAGGTGTAGGAGTGCGACTTGGTGCGCGGCTACGGCTTTGTGAACGACCGCGAGCTGCTAGGCCTGGTGTGGGAGCTCGACCGCGGCTCTGTGAACGAGGTGCTGGTCCTGGCGTGGGAGAGCGGTTGGGGGGAGTTTTACTTTGCCAACCATGGCCCGAAGGGTTCTTACGGAATCCTGGAGGCTGGTCGGAAACCTTTGGGAGCGGATCTCCTGGTTTCCTCCCTCTATTGTACTTCTCCTGTTCCATCGGGTCATATCGACGTTCCATGTGTCTTGACGGACGCTGCGGCGTTGTAGTCATTGAAGCATAGGCATTTGGATTTTGACGTTTATCCTTTTCTCCTAAATCATCGTAGCTGAGAGGCCTTCGTTGAGGATTCTTGCCCGTGCCAGAATGCTCATACCTGAGGTGTGGGTGAGGATTGTTGCCTGACATGGTTGCGTTTGTTTGGTGTGGTTTGGGGTGTTATCTGTATTTGCGTAACCAGATTTTGTAGTTTGTTTGGAAGGAAAAAGAGAAGGTTGAGAGCCAGAAAGCTTTCGCTTAAACAGGGGAGGCCAGGTACCGTTCTGAATAACGCTGTCTGCATATTCTACCAAGTCAAGCATTAAATTGATTGAATCATCGGGCTTACTGAATGCAATAGCGAAATAGAATCAAAACAAATGAACAGGTTACCGTTTGTCTTGTACGTTTTGCAGGTCCTGTCAATATGCAATGATTAGGTACGATTGTGATTATAATGCTCTGATTGTCAACACGCTGCTCTAACATCAAAAGATAAAAAGGATAATCACATCCTATACTAGAGCCAGCGGACACTGTAATTCTATACTGTCTCGCTTGATTCGATACTTTCTCGCGTAACACCAGCTACTAAAAAGAAGATAATTCACTGTGTCCATTTCATCAATCTAGTATTTTCAGGTCTCCTCTTCTTCACCTATGATCTCAATCACCTCGTCTCTATTATCAAACAGAAGATTTCTGCTGAATGAAGAGGTTCACTTCAAGTCATGGTTCACTGGTACTGATATCGCTGGTCACGATAGACTGCTGGATGTCTGTCTATTGAATGCTAAAAACTTGTGCCATGCTCTGAATAACTCGATGATCTCTTGTGTAACATCAAACTTTTTGATACTAATGAATCCTATGGAGAGAAAAATACCATTAGAATTTGAGGCCCATTTGTTATTGGTTTAGGAAGCAGTGACAAGCTTTGATCCCCTGATGGGAAGAACCCTACCCAATCTCAGCGAGCCACCAGAATTGCCGTATAGGAGCTTGTCATGATACTTGTGCAGTAGGTTCAAAGACGTATCGAAACCAATAAGCGTGCTATATATGTGGCCGGATTCCACAGAGACAGAGAAGAAAACACGATTGTTAGAACTAATGTACTATACCATTTGTTGTTTCCTTTCCTTGATATCATGATATCTCTATATCATCGGTAAGTCCTAACGTATACTGCTTTACAGCAATATAAACTTACCAAAAGGTACAGGCATACAATCATAGTAGTGGTTCGCTAGATATTTTGTCATCTAATTCCTTCTGGCTTGTGAAAATGTTGAAGTTGATCAAAAGGTCAAGTAGTCACAAGACCTAATGTGTGGGGGAATCAGATAGGGGGTTGGAAAGCTAAGACGATCGGATTCAAAAATGCCTCGTTGAGTATTTTGTTTACTTGCTCATTGCTCATTAAGTAGTACAAGACAGAACATCAGACGAACTCTCGTAATATATACCAAAGAGCGCCTTGCTAAGCAAGTCAATCAAAGCCATTCATTGTAAGCTCATTATACGTGTTTTTTATATGAGCATAGGTCAGGGAGTCATTAAAAAGACATCTTCAATAGGAAATACGAGATGAAATCAGAAAAGCCGCTATGAAAATATTGCCGCTACAGATACTGACTATGTATATAAGTCGTTTCGTGTAGAACGCGCTGTAGAATGTTTTTGCTTAGACTGCGCTGAAATTTATCAAGAAAATTACACATTAGACGCAGGCCCCAAATTGATTGAGCAAGTTTTACAGATCTCTTACTTACATTCACACTATTTCACACATCATTTATTTCTAACTTATCTATCATGTGGGCAAGGTACTACTTAGGATACCTAGTCACTGACAAATTAAACATCCTCTCAACGAGACTAGAAGAACAAGCTTGTTTGGGCCGAGTAGATTAAACTTTGCAATTGATAACTAAACCTTTGCTCGGTTATCACGAGAATTTCTTGTCTAGAATTCCAAAGAGATCCGGTATATGTATTCTACTAGTCTGCCTACTCATTTTGAAATTCCACCATGGGGCAAAGCTCGTTGGCAAACAGATGAATTCAAGGCCGCTTTTGTGGCTACTGAAAACTTCTCATTCTTACCAAATTGTTGTGGTTGGCATCGATAAGAACTTATGTAAGAGAGGCGAGTATTTCTCTATACACGCTATCAAAGTCATTATGCTAAAACTCTGGTACAAGTAACTTAATTGTCCTATTCCACCTATTACAATTGGATTTAAAAAGTAGTAATTGTTCTAAAATATTCGTATAATCAATTTAGTTGTATAAGGTCTTTAGGATAATACTTTTGTAAATCTGGTGTTTACAGAGCAGTGCTCACCTCTCTTACCACCACTCTCCTGTAAATGAGGGTAGAAACTACAAGAACAGTAGAGACAGACATGGGTGATAAATTAAGTGATCTAAAATTCTTCCTTTAGATCTCTTAACCATACAAGTAAAGTAATGATTTGTGCAAAACATCATCGCACTAAAATCTTATTCTAATAACGCAAGCCACAGGTTTTATTCTCTCAGCCTTATAGCCCCCACATATCCCAACATCCTCGCTTAACCCAAGAGTGTATTTCCAAAGCCAGCTACATTCACAAACAGCTTACTTGACACAAAAAAATGACCCGAGCATGGACATACGTGAATTTATCATGTGATAAGCTGAGGAAAAGGTTTACTGGGATAGAACATGTTCGAGTATTGCCAATGAAGGGTTCAAGACATCTCGTCATTGTTTGCGAGGATATTATGCGAGAAATTCCAGAAAAGTCGACTCAATTACCTAATTTCAGTAGAGTAAAGGAGAATAGAAATAAAACGACTCAATTATCCTAGATAAATGAGCTAGTCAATAATTGGGCGCTATCATACTATCCAACCTCCTTTGGGTCGAGATTTCCACATATTAATTCTGTCAACCACCAACACAGCCACAACTTATAGTAACAACCTACAAACTATAACATCTCTTTTCCACATAATCCAGAGCACCACAAAAATCAGAATAACCACAAGGAACACCGCGTGCGCACAACCCGGGGAGCTGACACGTCAGATAGGCGATCTGACTACACACCACCCACACAACATCCCATCACATAAGCAGCCATTTCCCACTCCTCAAGCCTCTCCAGCTTCACACAGATAATTTAGGAACATTCTAGATTCACAGCAAGAGATCTATGGTATAAGCGCAAAGAGCTGTAAAATGACTTTCCTGGCGGCAATCCAGAATATACATAAATAGAAAGTTAGGTGGTAAGCGGGGGGTATATAGGGTGTGATTTCCTTCTGGGTTGGGTTTGTTTACTTTGGGTATATAGGTTTCTTTTGATTTTTTATCTTATAATTTCTGTAGATTCCGATCTTTTAGCCAAGTGTCGAGGTATTACGAAATTGTTATTCAAGCACCTCAAAACCATCAAAATGCCAGGCATCAAAGTCAAACCCGCCGCCAAACCTGCCGGAGGCCACTCCAACGCCGCAAAGGAGCAAAAGAAGAAAGCCGACGACGCGAAAAAGGAAGCTGATAAGAAGGCGGATAAGGCTAAGAAGGAAGCTGAGAAGAAAGAGAAGGAGAAGAAGAAGGAGGCGGCTGATAAGAAGAAGGAGGATGAGAAAAAGAAGAAGGCGGAGGAGAAGGAAGCTGCTGAGAAGAAGAAGGAGGCAGAGGCCGCGGAAAAGAAGAAGGAAAAAGCCGCTGATGACGAGAAAAAAGAAGAAGTAGCTGAGAAGAAAAACGAGGATGAGATTGAGGACGAGGTATGATCTCTTGCAGCCTTTGCTAATTCCATGCGTCTCGCCCTACTTTGGAACACAGACTGACATCTTCCCCCTATCCTTAGGAGGAAGACGATGATTCCAAGCCCAACTCCAAGGCCCAAAACTCCAACTCAACAACCGAGAAAAACACGAAACTCACACAGCGGAAGAAGAATCAAACTAAAGATCAAGATCGCGAGCAACCAGAGGATGAAACTAACGAGAACGAAGAAAACGAAGAAGGTGAAGCAGACCACAAGCTCACAAGAAGAACCAAAGAATCTCGATCCGAGAGATTGAAGCGTCTCGCTGGACAGGCATCTGAACACCTCGATACTGGGGCTGCTGTTGGACGCGCGGTTGGGGCACCGACTGAGGCCACGGATACGTTGGATGTTTTGGATGGGGCTGTGAATGGAGAGGAAGATGGGGATGTTGAGGAGGGAGAGGATGAGGAAGAGGAAGAGGTATGGGATTCTAGATTTCTTGTGAGGCGAAATACTGATTTCTGGTTAGGAACTTGAGCAGCCTGAGGAAGCAGAAGAGGAAGAAGAAGAAGAGGTTGATGCCGAGGAGGAGGACGATGAGGTATGTATTAAAAGTTCCCCTGCTAGAATGACTTGGCCATCGTTCTCGTCTCGAAATCGGGACGATGTTGGCTTCAGATGGCTTTCCAGGAAATATGGAAATATCATCTGATTTCATTTACTACACGACACGCAATATATGATGAGCTAGCTTAGCTAACTTTTTTACAGGAAATAGAAGAAGAAGAAGATGCTGAGCCAGAGGCTGAAGAAGAGGAGGAGGAGGAAGAGGAAGGAGTCGAAGACGAAGAGGTATACACAATTCACGCCTGTTCTAAAACCTTGATATTCGAAAATAGACTAAAATAAAATGCTTCTAGGAAGAAAATGCTGGGCCTGAGGCTGATGTAGGGGTAACTACTGAAATTCCTTCCTAACTATTTACAACTCTCTCCATCGTTTGATTCCAAAGAAATATACTAAAGCACTGCTCATAGGACGAAGATGCCGAGCCCGAAATTGACGAAGAGGTACTAGTCTACAATTCTTGCCATCTATCCCTCCAACCCTCAGTTCTAGAAAGAGATAGAGTACTAACACAACTTCTCGCAGGAAGAAGAAGACGAGCCTGAAGATGAGGAAGAAGAAGAAGATGGGGAAGTAGAGGCCGATGATGACGAACAAGCCGACGAGGATGAGCAAGCCAACGGAGAAGACGAAGCCGGCGAAGAAGAAGTTGAAGAAGAAGAAGAGGAGGAGGGAGAAGAGGAGCCCGAAAACGCAGAGGGCGATGAGAATGAAGACCACTCCGGAACCCAGCAGAAATCCAAGGGCAAAGCAAATCAAGACAACAAGCAGTCAAACGAGGAAGCAGAGAACGACAACGAGCAGGAAGAGGCGCAAGATGAAGAAACCCCAGTGCCTACCAAGGGACGTGGAAAGGGTAAAGGGAAACCATCTAAAGTTGATGAGGAGGAGTAAACTGGTTCGAATGTTCGCTTAGAATGATTCTGAGATGGGGAGAAAGAGACGAGAGTTAATTTGTAGTTTATGAGTGCAGAGGGATACTATAGAATGTAGTGTTTATTTTAATTTTTATTTTAATGCATATTGCAGGCGCATGAATGGAGATAATCAAGCTGCAAGTACGAATAGCATCTATGCGATAACAGTAGCGTACTCGTATTCCCCCAAGCAAATAAGATCGCGGGGTAAACTCGTGGCGTTCGCCTAAAAAAGGCCCCGAAATCTAGATTCTTGGATCTAGATTTCTTCTTCGGGATATGAAGGGAGAATACGTATGCTCTACGTATACCAAAACTCAATTCCTTCGAGAAAAAACGAAAACAAGTACAGCAATAAAAGAAAAAGCTAAGTGTAACTTGTACGTTCCCATCCTCACAACTCTGCTCGCCCAAACTCAACCGTACCTCGCACCAAGTCGCATTCATAACCACCACCAGCTTAAGCCCAGCCAGCCCATCCACAAAACTAAAAAAATCCACTACACACGTTACATTCGCTTCTTACCTCACCTAACCACTCCCCTCAGATCTGTAGAAAACTCCGCGGAGAAATCCCAAGAATCCAAGCGGGTTTGCATCATCAGGATAATACTCGCCATATGGATTAATTCCTTTGCGTTTGGTGTGCAGTGCGGAAGTCTGGGGATGGCTGAGCCGCTTGTAAACGCCCCAAGTTGAGGGGTCGTAGCTGCACCCCGGATTTTCGTGACAAGAGGATTGCTTTGGATTGGGTTCCTGTGTAGCCTTATCTGCATGAGATTGCGTTTTGGGCGTTTTAGATGGCTGATAGGTAAGAGGGATTGGAGTGTGATGAGGTCAGGATCTGGCTCTTTTGTGATGTGTTTATTTTAAAGAGATCTGCTGGGCTTACAGATTGACTGTTGTTACTGGTGGATGAGAAGATGTTATCAGAATGCGAATTTTTGACCGTTGGTGACGCCTTTGGAAATTATGACACATACTATGATTCCTTCTTATTTCTGATCATGACTGGCCGGCAAGAAAACCCGAATATACGAGTACGGCGATAAAGTTTATTAGCTAGGTAGACATCTAGACGTTCTAGAAGCAAACGTTGTAGCAATTAAAAAAAGCCTACAGAAGGAGGTGCCGGTTGGACTTACCCCTTGGCCGTCGGGCAACTGCAAGCCAAGTTCCCAAACCCCCTTTCGCACTGTACGATGGGGTAATGGAATTGTTGAAATGTCCATGCTTGGGAATGAAAGTGTTTGTTCGGCGGAAAAACCCAAGGAAGTTTATATGGGACTCCGGAGATGGTTTGGAAAGGGCCAGCCGGTGAGTAGAACATTACGTAAATGCAGGAAGGACCTACACCGTCACCGTCTAACACCGTCTAATTGGAAAAGTCGCCAAACGAACTAGTCGTACGGATTTCCGAATAGACAGAAGTATGGAATGACTTTCTCTTTGGGAATTTACAGTAGTCGTGCTTGTCTTGGACGAAAAAGACGGAGAAGTGTATGAGACGAGGAGGGTGACGATATCTTGCTTGCCCGTGTCGGTCCCGGGACCGTGAGAAGAAGCCGATGGTGCCGACCGCAAGCCAACCCAACCAAGAAATGGCAGAAATGGCAGAAATGGCAGAAATGAATTGCCATGAGCATGATGAGCCGCAATGAGATAAGATCGTACGAGTTAATTGCCTCGCAGATAAGGATAACACAGGCCAAGGGAAAGATAAGAGAATAAAGACCGTGCTAGGCTCCTCGAGTACCGTGAATGCCGAAGCGAGGAGAAGGAGCAAACCAAAACAGACTTCGACTCAAGTTGCCCAAGAGGGATCATCCGAAATAATACCTTGCAGCTGGAAGGAACATCACCCGTCGCGGTACGGAGTACTGTAGCTAAGGCATCGACATCTCCTTTTAGGCTGCCTAGACTTTTTACCTACCTAGGCACGCTAGACTAGTATGGGGGTAGAAGGTACTGTATTGAAAGGTGTTCCTGACCAGAAGGTGCCACGATTGATTTTTCCCCTTTCTGGATCTCTGACTTTGGCACTGCCTGCAGAGATTTTTCATCCTGGACCCGGCATCGCTGCATTTCCCTTACACAACACCTTGAAACTCTTACGAATCGTCAATGATGAGAGCTCCACGATGCAAAAGCCATGGACACGGAGTCGACACGCACTCCACAATCTTCGCAGGGCTGCTCGGAATGATGCCCTCTCACCCCCACCACCCGTCAGAGACTGCACCTTTTTACTTTGAAGCAACTCGACCCACGGCTGTGGGCTCCATATAACGTGAGCTAGCCGAGCCAGTCTGCCACTACTTCCTCCCAGGCGTACTTCGAAGTGACAAACGTAAATTTTGAGTGGGTATACAGGGGATTTTCAGTGGAAAACGAGGGCAGCTGGTCATAAGGGATCTCACAAAGACCACTATTTAAAGTTCGTATGCATGAGGAGAAGCATGAGCAGGCGCAGGACCTGGCAGGAGGGGCATCTGGATATTACGCGCCTGCTCTGTCCTACCTTTACCCCTCTCCTTTTCCTATCTCGCTCTACATCACTGTATACACTCCGCCTAACCTACCACCACAATAAGTGCCCTTCCTAACACCATGAATCAACGCAGAAAACCGTCGACAGAAAACAATCCCAATGCAGTAAACATAGTCGACGGTAGAATAATCTTCTAGCGTCTCGTTGTCCCCTTGGCCCCTATCATTGCAGTATCATTCCGTAACTACCTACTCTTCTTACTAATGCGACCCACTATTAATGACTACGACCAAGACTATCTACTGCCCTTTGCACGTTTCTACTGTAGCTTCCTCCGCAAATCGGTATTACCGGTACACTTCAACTCCACTGACGATTGCTAATGAGTTCCGCAGAGGGTTTCTTCTCCCTAAACTCTCATGGCGGATCGCTATCCGCAGGCTTCCACCTGCTCCGGAACAAGCTGTCCGTAGAGCTTGACCCGAGGTCCTCTGGGTCGATCTTGGCGAACTGCTCCCTTACAGACGTAACTGGCGTGACTTCATTGATAAGTGTTGATATCTAGGAGGGCCCCATCAAGGTGCTTGTGTGTCCCAGGAAAACGTGCATACCATGGTTCAGGGGAGATACGGAGCGTAGTAGCCGTAGGTAGACGCCATGTCGCTTGCATCTGACCTCCAATGGTGAGCTCACGCCTTTCCTAAATATCTTGACATCTTCCTCCCTTGAGAATACGGAGTACGCTTCCTATCTGTGCATTACCAGCATCACACGTGGTTCGAGTCAACCTGGAAACACGGGCCCTCGCCCCTCTTCTCAACATATCAGACAATCAGACAATCAGACATTGCTGCTCGGGGGTGTGGCTGACTTGACTGGCTAGAGTGCCATTAGCCTTCGTCTTTCTATAACAATATCGCGTCACTCCTCCAGTCTTTCTTTTGACATCAACACCAAGACCATCTCGTAGCGGCAACAGTACCGACACGGCACTTGACTGGACAGGCATTGCAATCACTCGCTCGTACTAGCTGATAAATCCCACATATCGACAACACTCGCCCAAGTTCCAACATCCCAGCTGCATCATCTTCCCAGACCACAGGCCACCGCTGCACTTAACCGAAAACCTCAAAGGTTCGTAACGAGTCGTCTCTGTTACATAACAGCGCTCCTCACGTCATTCCACACCCGGTTTGGCTCGCACAAGACACAGACCAACCGGCGAGCGCTCCGGAAAATACAGTACTGCAAATTTTCACTCCTCTCCTCTTTTTTTCCCAGTCTCTCTTTTGAATCTCACGATAAACAAATTCCCAAGATTCCAAATTCGCGGTTCTGCCATCATAAGATCGTCCCTTTGTCCGTAAACAAAACGTTCGAGGTGCCCAATTTTCTCCAATTCTGGTTCGGCACATCTCTCACCGCCTGCAGCCCCCTCCCCTCCATCGCAGAGGCCCCCCTAATCCCTTTTCGGCCTATTCTGCTAGAACATTCCGATTCGTTGGCGACACAACTCACGTGGAATCCATATCCAAATTCCCTACAGCAAACACGAAAATTCACTTGGAGCGTAGAGATAAGCTTTTCTGCCTGGATCCATTCAGATACGATATTGAAAGGCATCCGACGTGGCTGAGTGTCTCAGAACAATTCTTTATCACCTTGACCGCAACAGAAAGGAAGGCGACATCAAAAACTCCTTTGGAGTCATTTGAAGTTTATATCTGAGACTTGGAGCTTTGCGGGCGGCGACATTACCAGTCGGGTTCCACAGTTCCACAGAGGCGGTAACTCAAAAATTATAGCTTAGGAGCTATCTCCGCGCTAGACAACTGACATCTCATTCACAAACAACATACAACCTCGCATCGCCTGACTCAGACCTTCTCGCCTACTTTTGTTTGGGCTACAAGGACAAAGAAGGAGCTTCTGGAGAGCAGAGCAAGAGCAAAGCAGAAGCTGTCAAGAAACCCCCAGCGAAGGGAGACAAGCTGTGTCGAGATCAGAACTCACGACGTCCGACCAAACATTCCCACTTACATCATACAAACCAACACACCCATGCCCTCAGCAACCATTCGGTCTGCTCTCACCATCAGACCCCGTCCTGATCGTGTACCAGCATCACAGGCACCAGTACATGAACCAACACCTAGGAAACTAAAGCACAGACCTTGCACATCATATCCAGATTCAGAAGACGGTTCATTCCTTCAGTATCATCCAGTTCAGCAGCAACACGTTCCAAATCACTACGAGTCTAGACCAGCAAAACGACCCATGCCTACTCCAAGTAAAACAATTGCTGTGGTCAATTCCTCTGGCCGACAAGCAGCCTCGTTCATTCGTGTAGCAGCTGCTGTGGGATATAAAGTACGAGCTCAATTAAGGAATCTTGATGGCATCGTTGCTTCTGAGATCTCATCCTTGCCAAATGTGACTGTTCTTGTTGGAGACTTGTACACCAAGAAAGCCGCTTCTGATGGTCCATCAGTCAACAATGGCCATGGAAACACAGGAGTCAACCATGAACTTATCGCCGACGTCTTTCGTGGTGCTGAACTAGCGTTCATCAATACTACATTCTGGGGTGATGAAGTAGCAATTGGAAAGGCTCTAGCCGACGCAGCAGAAAAGGCAAACATCCAACATTACATCTACTCCTCAATGCCCGATCACTCGCACCTCACACCATCTTCAGTCAAAGAACCTTGGCCATCATTGCCTCTTTGGAGCGCCAAAGCCACAACCTCCTCATACATCAAATCCATTCCCTCTCTCGCCGCCAAAACCACACATGTGTTCACAGGAATCTACAACAATAATTTCACCTCCCTCCCTTACCCACTTTTCTGCATGGAACTTCAAAATGACGGTTCTTTCATCTGGCAAGCTCCTTTCCATGCCCATGTCAAGCTCCCCTGGCTCGATGCAGAACACGACGTCGGTCCGGCCGTTCTCCAAATATTCAAAGATGGCGTCTCGAAATGGGGAGGACAGGAAATTCCACTAGCCTACGAAATGCTTTCTCCTACGGAAGCCTGTGCCGCATTCTCAAGAGGTGTAGGTAGGCCGGTACGTTATCGTAGGCGATCCAAGATTGAAGTCAAAGTCAAGATCCCTACTGGATATCGTGAGCAATTGAAGGCTTTGGAGGACATGTACGAACTCGGTCGCGAGGATGGGGGAAAGCAGCCACCATACTTTGGCACCAGAGCCCTGGAGGAGAATTGTCCGGGTATGGCTTGGGGACTTTGGGAGGGACCGAGGGGTTTAGAGGAGTATGCTAGAGAGGTATTCATGCTGGAGGAGGCTGCAAATGGGTTGACTTGGATGAATGAGGCTGAGGGAACGGAGGGAGACCACGAACGTGGCGAGTTGGTGGGCGGTATGCAGGAGGATGAAGAAGAGGGCAGTGACGACGATGAGGGCTTGATCATGGGTGGTGGAGTTGGCGGCGAAAATACACCAGCTAGAAAGGAGGAGAGATGGCTGGCATGAGGAACGATCTACAGTCTTCGATGACGACGACACGTACTTTGGATTCACACTTTTTACTTGCCGGAATTCTTACAGAAAGCAATTCATTTTTTGTTCACCATCGACTGGGTTCACCTACGAACGATAGTACCGAGTCACCAGAACAGACCACAGAACTTTCGCATTTTTACGGGGCCAACAAAAATAGCATAGCGTGTTTTTCAAACATACGAGGGAAAGGGGTTCAAAAGTACTTGAGGGAAAGTTTGCACATATCGGATTTTAATGGCGTTGATTTTTCTCTCCTTTTCATTTGGGTTGCGGGTTGTGCTTTTATGCATTGCATTGCGTGGTTGGCTTTATTGGGGGGACTTCTCCTTTGGGAATCTAGAATTCGATTCTCTTGCGTGTTTAGGGGAGTGTGAGGGCATGGTCTGGGATGGTATGGGAGGGAGAAAAGCTAAAATGGGTGGAACGGAAGTGTGTTAAAAAGAAAATAATACTTGGTTCTCTCCTCATCTCTCTTGTCGCCTGTGTGTCTCCTTGTTTGTAAGTTCTTTTCTTCTCTTTTCTTCTCTTTTCTCTTCTACATTTTCCTTCTTCTCAAGGCTCGAATACTTTCAAGGGTTAATAACATCGGTCCAAAAAACAAGATCTTGCTTATTATATCTACCGTCTACACCTTCTCATCAAACCCTACACAACCTCCCATCCCCATCCGGAATCACCGCTCCCGTCTTCACACTCCACCCCTCACTCCCCACCGCCTCCAGCGCCCAAAACACATCCCCCGGATCAACCTCTTTCTTAACCCCCACCAACCGCCCATAATTACTCCCCCAAAAGCTCTCCTGCCACCCCACTTCCTCCGGACTCGACTCCCCCAAATAACTCCCCGTAACCTCATCCCCAAGCACCGCCTTCCACCTCTCCATCCTCCCATCAAATTCCTCTCTGATCTCCTTCTCCCGTCCCGGAACCCAGGGTGCAGAGCCTTGGATACAGTGGAAGACGCTTTCGCGCCACGCAGGTAGCACAGATGTCGTCAAATTGTGAATATTCGGCGCGCGGAAGTTGAAGCCTATTATTACTCCCTTGTTGATAGATTCGGACCACGCTTCCCAGGTTCTGTTTGCGAGGGGTGAGGAGGGGGTGAGTGCAGAGCGGGGGAAGAGACGAGAGCCGATTAGGCCGTCTGGTTGGAGGGGTTCAGTGGGGAAGGTGGAGAGGAGGGCGCGTGCGGTGCTGGTGTAGGTGGTGATGTTGGGGGGTTGGAGGAAGGTTGTGTTGTGGGATCTTAGGATGGAGAACCAGGGTTGGAGTAAGGATTGGACTTGTGTGGTGGTTTGGTTTGGAGCTACGAATCCGAGCATTATGAAGGTTGGGATGGTACCGGGGATGATGAAGAAATAGGAGTATGTCCCTGCGTCTGCTAACGCGATGAATAGATCCCAGTATGCTTTTACGCCTTTCATGAAGTTCTCCATTGTGTGAGCCGTGAATGAGAAGCGTGCGGTTGTTGTGGGGAGTGTTGGGTATGCCCTCACGGTGACGGATGTCACGACACCGAACGTTGAACCTCCTCCTCCCCTCAGAGCCCAGAACAGTTCAGGGTTCGAGGTACTGGATGTGGTTATGAATGACCCGTTTGCTAACACGATGGACATTGAAAGGACTTGATCAGATGCAAGTCCGTAGATGGAGGATAAAGGCGAGTGCCCGCCTCCAAGGACATACCCTCCTAGGACCCCCACGTCTTGTCCTTCGCCTCCTACTACTATCATTCCTTGAGCATCAGCAGCTTGATATAAATCTCGGGCTAGAACACCACTGCCTCCCTTGAAAGCTGGGCCGTTATATCCTAATTCATCATCCTCATACTCGGGTATATACTCAATCGCATTCAGATTATGCGTCCATATACTTAGAGCTCCCGCACCACCTGATTTCCCGGAAAAGTCATGGCCTGTGTTCTTGATGACGATTCGGATTCCCGTATTCCGCGCGAAGTTTACGCCCGCTTGGATTTGTGAGACTGTTGTGGTGTTTAGGACATAAGTTGGATAGCCGCCTATTGTGCAAGAGGTGGCGTTTAGGAGGCTGGGTGGGAGACAGGTGTTTCCTTGATAGAGAGGGGATAGAACAGATGAGGGGTGGGAAACGCTTTGGGTATATTTGTTAGAGCGGTTTAGAGGGGAGAGAAGAGGGACTTACTGGATGCTTGAATCTTGCCAATTTTGGGTTATGAAATCGCATTGTGTTTTATCCTAAATTGTTGGATTAACTTGATTTCCTCCAGGTTAGAAACGAAGCGAGAAACGAACATAAGAAGCCCCCTCATAACAACTCGCAGCAAGCGGGACTGTTCTTATCAAAGCCCCTCCCACAGTTCTGTTTAACACATCCCACGAATTCTCAGATGGCCAATCTGTATCTCCGGGGAATACTTTACAATCTCTCACTTTTGGATTCGTGGAAGACGATGGGTCTGGGAAGGAAACGAGAGATGCTTCTTCTGGGCTCAAAGTCGAGAGATCTTGTGCTTGTAATTGGATTTCTTCGAATGGGAGAAGAGAAGCTATCGTTAATGATGTCAGACACGATGTCAGTATAAGAACAAATGTATAGATCTTCATTTTCGCAATATTGGCCAGCAAAATAAGACCAAACTGTTAGATTCAGGAATGAGACGGAGGGGAAGAAAACAGACTCACCTCAAGTCGATAAAGAAAAATAATCCATTATCTCATCTACCAGGTATCTCCCATGCTATGTGGGTTCTATCAATCAAAAATATCTGTAGGAACCCACATAAGCAGTAATCTTTAGGCGGGGCAGAGTAAGCAGCATCGTGGTTGGGACCAATATCAATCGCTTATCAGCCGGCTGCGGGTCTGTTTTCGGATGCGATCCGTTTACCCAGTTAGTTGGACCTTGGTACAGCGTTTTTGGTTGGTTGATCTTATCAGATCGTCTCGATGGGGTTGGGATGTTGGTGGACGCAGGAACGGATCGATGGATGGATCATGGCAGCGTTTTACGTATATCCGAGAAATGTGGGATGAGCTGTAGTTTCCCTAATCTAAAGGTTCGAGTCAATTCGTTCGGTTTGAGAGGGTATTCAATGATACATTGACCGATGTTTTATCCTACGTTATTGCCATATTTCTCATAGATCTCTTTACATTATTCCCCTCGAGTGTGTAGATGTGCAATCGACAACGACGCACGTTCACGAAACTGTTTTCTTCGTTCAGAAACTTTGTGATAAGAAAAGGACTGTTTTGTGATACAAGACCGGGAAGTGGAGATTGATGTACTTTTCGCCTGATATGAATCGTTTTAAACCTAGATGTTGAAGAAGGCATGATGGGTCGCCATTTTTGGATGCATTGCAGTTGGTCATGTTCCCAATTTCTTCACGACTCCCGACGGAAAATTAGTTATACCCTTTCTCCGTTCACAATTGATTTCATTGAAGGAACTTTATATTATGAATATACTTTGAAACTGAAGTTCAAAATCTGATTTGGAAGAGAACTGGATTAATGGCGAAGCCAAAATTCACGTGACTATCACAGAAGCGAGATATTTCTGGGAAGGAGCGAACTCATCAAAAGCGTGAAAACAACCACAATTGTCGAGTCTTGTACTTCACTTCCACTCTATCACATCCATAACCTACCAAGCTAAAGCGGAGTGTGACCGCCCATTACAGAAAGCAACATCATTACCATCCACCAGATCTACTCGACTCTCATTAAGGCACTGACGAGAATGGCATCACAGAAACGACCCTCCAATTTGTTTACGGGAACTCTCCCATCCTACGTCAGAGGCGCAGCTCGTGGAGTACCTTGCATTCAATGTACCAAATCCGCTCTTCGTGGCCCTCTAGCACCAGCGTGTCACGACACAGCGGGTCGGTCAGCGCGTTGCCACAGATGTTGCACTAACCATCTCTCATGTTTTCCTCTTCCTGACGAGGCTATTCCTCTTGTTCGCAAGCTCAGATCTGAGCTGCATAGAAAAGGAGAAGCAGACTCTGTACGTTGACAATAACACTGAAATATCAGTCAAGCTTTACTAATTAGTAGCACAGGATGTTATCAAGTTCAGAGAAGTGCTGACAACCCTCTTGAGGTCTGACGCCGAATTGAAAGCTGCTGCAGTTACGGAAACTGAGACGCAGCTAGCAAAATCTCGTACGGTTGCTCGTATTGCCGGAGAATCACTTGTTAAAGCTACGTTAACAAAGACGCCTACCACAACTTTGGGCCCGAAAAAGAATTCCAAAGCTTCATCTTCAATAAAATCGAGCAAAATATCCGAGGTTTCTCGCGAAAGTCGCGCACCAATACTCCAAGGTCCTCGGAACAAAAACCAACCGAAGATGCCTCAGAGTCAGCAGCGATCAACAGTCATTAGCGAGGGACAGTGCAATGGAGAAAGGGCTCCAAGCCGTTCAGCGCCCGATGTGACAAATCCACGAGACAAAGAAAACACATGTCCCAGTCAATGCCCAAACCACAAATCACACGTTGGGAGCAATAAACAAGATAGTCGGTCTCGAAAGCGAAGCGAATCGAGACACAGAAATGACCGTCAACCAGAGCGTGATGAGAGAGAACATCGAGCTCGTTCCCCTCGTCAAGACGATTCTCTTGGAAATAGATACCGAAGTCTGTCTCACGATTCTCGCTATAGTAGACGCTATCGAAGCAGATCCCCACGCCGCGATAGTCGCAAGGAACGTAGTAGATCTCCCTATCAACAAAGCCAGCGAAAAGGCCGCAGCAGATCACTAGAAGAAGATAGAAGCAGAAGTAATTCCCGACTTCGAGACCGTCACAGAACATCACAAGGTAGAAGAGGCAGAAGTCAATCACCACGTCGAGATTCCAGAGACGAGCGAAAGAACAGCACTCATAGTCGAGAAAGAACTTACAAAAAAGTGACAGGAGACTTTGATGATTCAGACGCTATCGATGCTGCCGTCATCAAGCGTAATGATCGCGTCAGAAAGTTAATTGATAGCTTCATTGACGATTTGATGGATGAGTTGGCCGATTGAACGTGGAAACATTAAAGTAATTTGTGGAATCCCTTCATGGGCCGCTGCACCGTTCTCTAGAACTGATTGGAATCCTGTATGTCGCTCTTTCCGTTTTCATGGCCATTACGAGAGAAACAAAGAAGTTGCTTGGAGGAGGCTGGAAACCCCGGAGGGAAATTAGCTATTTGAATTGGTGCTTCGAAGGTCTGTAGCATGTTTTGCAGTTGTTTTGCAGTTGCTTTGCTGTTCCGTATCAATAAGAGCGTTGAGCGTTGAAAACTAAATAACGCTGAAAATTGAATAAAAATAATCCAAGGGACCTGAAAGTTCTGTATCTATTGAAACAATTCTCAGCATACCATATTATGCGGTAAGCTAACTTGATATGAAACACTAAGTGTCTTGTCGATAACCATTGATCTATAGATTCAAGATACCTGTGAATGTGCAACCTCTTTTGGAGTTACAGGAAGTTCGTTTCCTTGGCCAGCAATCACTCACACAAAGCGATTGTGCCACGTTTCTACTCCTTATCCATTGCCTGATGCAACTGCGCCTTGTAGGAGTGGAATGCATCGATACTCTCCAACCGCGTCCGCCGACGTTTCTTGAATGAGGGGGAAGGAATGACAATTGTTATCCCAAAGTTAGGCTCAAGATCTTCTAGATTCTGGTCATGGAGCAGGGAATAGTTGATTGATCTGGCCACAGCAACTCTTCCCCGAAAGGAGCCATAGGTTGGTGAGTTAGTAGCTCCTTTCTGTACTCATTGGCATTTTCTATCAATCAGAAAACTACATAGCGTCCAAGATTCTTTCGGGAACAGATTTAAAATAGGAAAGAAAAAAGGGTGTTTTTCAGTGTAGCTAACCGAGAAATTACGAAGTATGAACCTCTTATGGAGAAGTCGACTGATCAGTACGAAGATGACAAACTCAATACTCGGGAAAAAATGATATCGAGTAGCGTTCGGCATCTAGAATTCTATTCTATTCTAAGACCCTCTTATAAAATATTCTATGCCAAATAGTATAAGTGTTAAAATATACTATTCTAAAAGGTAGAATATTTAGAATTCTAATTATAATCAGAATCTATCACGTAACTTATAAAAAAGTAGTTCTAGTCCAAGCGACTAATACGAACCCTAGCCTTAGTAATTGTACCCCTATACATCTTACTAGGACGTGTAAAAGAGCCTTAAATACTTGTATTTACGCCTTAGATAGCTGGTATATATACTTTCTATCCCCTTAATGTAGCATATGTACAGAAGACTTTTTAAGTTTACAACACCCACTTTATCGATTAATCTCCGTAAACAAGCGTTTTTTTAAGCATATTCGTATCAAAAAGGTAAAATTGAAGCTATCGCAAAGGACGTCTAAGAATAAGAATATGCTATACTAATCAGAATCCCCACTATTACTCGAGTCTATCTCTTTGTCCACATTATCAGAATCCCCTCCCTAGCACCTAGTTATAATAGCATCACCGGCATAACTGTGATACCCGTCAAACAACGCTGGCACAAGGGTATTTCGGGTCCTGAATTAAGGTGGTGGTAGTAATGATAGAAAAAAAGACATTGTTTTTTGTAAGTAATCGAAGCGAGTTCTTAATAATGATTATTCTGATGATTTGTCTACAGATTACGACGATTACTCCCACGACTTTATACAACTTTTGCGACTATTTTGGGGTACATGTTCGATTATTTTGGGTGGCTATTTCGACGTATTTGGGTACGGAAAGAGCGAATTATAGTATGTAGGATAAATACTATTTTTACGTCGTATAACAACCTTAATTGCAATTGTTGTAAATTACTTATTATATTCGAAAGTTGATTCTAAGGCATTAATTATATGGACGTTGAAATAATCGAAAGGCTTAAATCGTAAAGTGGGTACAAAGTGGGTATCGTGAGCTTAAAAAGTCTTCTGTACATATGCTACATTAAGGGGATACATAAGTAAATTTACCTTGTGTAATAGTACGCGTAAAAGAGCCTTAAATACACTTATTTACGTCTCCTAGACTAGCGGTACACATAGTCCTAGACTACCGGTATAGGTAGTATAAATATTATATAAAGGGTAAAGCTACTTAGATTTACCTTAGTTATATATAGGTAACGCTAATAGTTAATTAATGGCCTGTTTAGCTCACGAATTTAAATGGTGTAAATATAGTATAAATGTTAAACTTTTATACTATTCCTAGGACCTAAGAGCTTATATAAAAGTTTCTAGATTTATATATAATTTATACTATTCTAATAAAATATATATACTATTGTTTAGCTAGTATAAAAAAGTTTTTTCGTTTGTTATATATTCGACGATTTCGAGTATACGCTAGTAGTACTACTAATTTTTAGTCTACTACTACGATTTAGTTAGTTCTATTAAACGTAGTATATAACCGAATATCTAATCCTTCTCCTTCTCTCTTTCCTTTAATCCTTTAACTACTTATTCTTTAAGTTTATATATATATATATTTAATATAGGTTATAAAAAGAAGTAAAAGAAGTAAAAGAAGCCCTCGAATCCTACCCCCCCTAACTCGTCCTAGGACTTGTTATAAGTACTACCTTTAGTATAACCTATATAAGTATTATAAGCTATAGCCTTATAAAAGAGAGAGTATAATAAATAGATAGAAGATAATATATTTACCCTCCTAGAGTTTATATAAGAGAAATAAGAAGACGGTAAAGTAAGTAAGGGTAACTTTCCTAAAAGAATATAGAATATACTTAGTAAGCGGTATAATCTACTAAAATAAGGTCGAGCCTATTAATCTAAATATAGTAGCTTATAAAGGGACTTTAAAATTATATATAAATTATATAAGAATTCTAGTTTTAGATAGGACGAGGATCGCTATATTACTATTACAAATACCCCTATCTAGAACGATTATATTATAGTAAATACTCCTTCTTTTATTTATTAGCTATTCTAATATATATATAGAAATACCCTAAAGTAAAACCTTAAAAGTAGAAGAGTTTTCCTTATTATAATACTATAAGAGAGCTTAATTAGGTAAAACTTACTATAGGTAAATATAGATATTCTTAGAGGGTAAATAACGTTAATTCTAATAGTACTAAATCTAGCGACAACCCTAGTAACAACCCTTTTACTAGCGATTCTAATACTATAGATTTAAACGTATAAGATAATTCGGTCCTTAAATAAGCTAGATTTAAGGTTAATCCTACTCTTTTATACTAGGATAACGTAGGTTCTTCTATAACTATTATATAATAATAATAACTTTTAGCTAAGAGGATATTATACTAGGAATACTATAGTAGTAAAGATAGTAGGCCTTGTATAAGCGTATAAAAGAAGCCTAAAAAGTTAGGCTTAAAGGATAAAGGTAAAGGTAAGGTAAAGGAGATAAATACGTAATAAGAGTCTATATAAGTAATAAATCTACCTAGGTTAAATAAACGAGGATTATTAAAGGAACTACTACTAAATAAGAAGTGTTACAGTACGAGACCTCCTGTCTCTCCTGCCTGGCCTGTCTCGGTTGCCTAGGTAGATGCCTAGCACTCTAGAGGCTTCCACTTAGTCAGGGTCGTCCTATAAAGACTCCCTACTTGCCCCCTAGCTAGCTTCTCTCTGTATTCCAGCTTGTCCATTCTACATTGTGCCTTTGTCTTCTGACATTTGGTAGCAATGCTGGGATCTAAGCTTGTCTTGTCTTCTTTTTGACGAAATCTGGTCGATTGCCCAGTCCTGGACGGAAAGGCACCAGGAACCTCCCTTTTCGATATCTCGATACTCTCGCTCAGTTGCACGTCAGGCTCCCTTTCGGGCCATCTTCAGGTTAGACTCCTGGATTGCCAACAGCGCCGGAGTATTAAGTATTGCCCCTTTACTTCCGCTAGACCACCGCTCGTTACACGAGAGAGTACTAGTGAAATTGCCTCTCAAGACTAGCTGTACAGCTTGTTACTGCTTTACTGCCCGGTTTAAACGAACCCATTACTACTTTACTGCCCGGTTTAATTCAAACGAACCCATCAACTGCTTTCGAAGGAGCGCTAGGCGACTGTCCTCCTTTGATACAAAACCCACCGATTCTTAAACTCTTTCTATAGTACCACCTTATTTCGGTTTGATCCCTTTGTTGGGCCTTTCAGCCAAAATCCGACTTCTCTCTATACTTACGGAAGCCTTAACTTGCCCCGCAAACCAGCAGAAAAACTAACAGAATCTGCCCTCGCGGTACAAACTAAGCCCGAGCCAGCAGATACCTCACAAAACAACCCCCCTTTTCCGCTTCGCTTAGCCGCGCGCTCACTTCGCGACATGCGCGGCCACGCACCTTTAGATGACCCACAAGTTATTCTTATCGCATTCCGACTTAAATTTGCACTCTCACGAAACCTCGGAATCGCAAAAGAACTCGATGCTTCTACTCGAGCCCTTGTTTCTCAAATCACGTACGGAAACACCTGTCTAGAAAACCAACCAATAGCTCCACCTGCTACAAAGAAAGAGCTTAAAAAGGATCTCAAAACACTCGGTTCGATAGCATATTGTAGCTTACAAGCCATGGCATGTTATAATAGAGACAAGGCTCGCAAGGAGCAAAGGATAAAGGAACGGCAGGAGAAGGAACAAAAAGACAAATATGCTTAGGATCTCGAAGGACTTTCAGGACGAAGGACACACACATATACACCGACCCTTCACTTATTTGGGTTATATATATCACATTAGGTTAGATACATCACATTACTTTAGATTTAGTATAGATATTAATAATGGACACCGGATTGTGCTTATCAAGAGCCTCTCTCGGACAGGGATTTAGACTTTGCATATAGACTTTGCATATGGACTTTACATTTGGATATCGGCATATACTTATAAAGAGCCACCGATTTATATTTAGATTTAGACTTTAATCTAAGCATACTTATTTGCTTCGATTCTTCGGATAAGTACTTATTAAGAGTCTCGTCCACACACAGGGATTAGTGACGCTGGGGTATCGTCTTTCGATTTTGTGGCGGCAATTGTTACAGTACGAGACCTCCTGTCTCTCCTGCCTGGCCTGTCTCGGTTGCCTAGGTGGATGCCTAGCACTCTAGAGGCTTCCACTTGGTCAGGGTCGTCCTATAAAGACTCCCTGCTTGCCCCCTAGCTAGCTTCTCTCTATATTCCAGCTTGTCCATTCCACATTGTGCCTTCGTCTTCTGACAAGAAGGTAAAGCTTTTAGAAAGAGAATATATAGCGGAAATAAGCTAAAGTATAGATAGAATTATAGAGGCTTTTAAACTAAACAAGCCGCCGGCGTAAGATATTAATATACTAAATAGGACCTTATATAAACAAGCCCTTATAAAAGTATAGGAGGAGTCTTTTCTAACTACCTAGGGTATAATTGTTATTATATAAGCTCTTCGAGTTTTAGAGTTTATAATAGAATATTTAGCTATTAAGAACTAAAGTAAGGAGCTATAAAAGAAGTAGATTAAATAAATACTATTTAAGTATAAAGGGCTATATAAGATAGAATAGCTTATTATCTAGCTANACTATAGGTAGTAGACCTTTCTTTTATTATAGTTTTATATATATTTTATAATAATAATTAATTACCTTACTATAAAAGGGGCTATTTATAATAGTTTTAATTAAGCGAGACTTTATATATTATAACTTTTATATACTACTTTATTATAATAATACTAATAGATAAACTTACTTTTTAATTATAGGAATTAAACTTTAGATATATACGAATCGAATAATAAAAAAACTAAGTTAATTAAATTACTTTTTATAAAGTAATTATATTATAATATAACGTTACCTTATATATTACTTCTACTATTATACTTGTACCTATATAATTATATTTAGATATATATACTATTTACTACTTACTCTTCTAAGTAACTTAGCCTCCTATATAGTAGTTATAATATAGTCTCTTATCTTATTTCCTAGTCTCCTAGTATATAGATTAGTATAATATCTAATACTATCTATAAAACTATCTATTCCTTTGTCTTTATACTCTATATCCTTATACTTATTAAAGGCTAGCTCTATTCCTTTACTATAATTCGGCCCTATAATTATACTTAGGATATTATATAAAATATATAAGATAAGAACAAGCTATACCTAAGCTTTTATTTTAAAACTCTTTAGTACTCTTAATATCTTAAACTTTGTTTTTAAGACTCCGAATATACGCTTAATAACGTTCTATAGTATAGTATAGCGTAGGTTAAATAGCTCTTCCTTAGTTTTAGAGACTTGTTCGTTCTCTCTTACTACCTTCTATTCCTTTAGATAGTAACGTACCCCTTTATATAGTACTAAATATTCTAGTAAGCTAGGAAAGCTATAGTCGCCGAGAATATATTTCCCCTTTAGTATTTGTATAGCTCCTTAATAAATAGCCTATACTTATAAAGTTAAGTCCGCTATACTTCCCTCCTACCTAGATAATATATATATAAATTATATATTAAACGTATAAATAGCTAGTACGTTTTAAGACAAATTACCGAGTCTATCTCAAAAGGCGTATCTCTCTTTATAAGGTAGTATAATAGGTATATAAGTTTTATTAATTACTTCTATATAATCTTAAAACTAAAGATAATTCCTTAGATTAAGTTTAATTTTAAGAGATATTTAAGTAGGGTCTAATTTAGCAATAGTAGGGTTATATATACTATCTAAAAGTAATATATATACTATTTTATAATAAGTATACTAAACCGTCTCGGTACTCCTAGGACAAGTAAGCGAATATCTAATTAGATTATAAGGATTTATTTACCTTTAAAAGTACTTAGCGATTTTATATAAGAATAAATCGCTTACTACGGTATATAAGAATATACTAAGCTATTCCCTCGTTATTATATATCTAGTATATATAAGACTACCTTTCCGCTATAGTATATACTCTAGAATCTTAAAAGCCTCTTAAGTTATATAGAGATTATCTCTTATACGTTATAGGTGTCCTTCGAGTAACTCTACTATCTATTCCTCGCTACTAATCTTAGAGTTATATTATAGAGTTTTTAGATAATTATTTCGAAAATAATTAGTAGTAGCCTAGGCTCCTATAGTAATAATATATATTATAAGTCTTATCTTTTTATATTAAATATTGTACCTTTTTAATAAAGTACGCTAGTTATACTCTTGGTATAACGTATATAGTATATTAAGTAGGTATTTACCTAGGTAGTCCTAGGCGAGCTAAGTAGAGCTAGGGTAGATATAACTAAATTATAGTATAGAACTAGGACGTAAGATTAAAAGAATTATACGGAGATTTATAGGAATTAAAAAGAGTTAAAGGTTTAAGGTCTTATATCTTTTATATTCTTATTTTAGTAGTATAAATCTAAAAACTTTTATATTTAGATTTATACCGGATTTATAGCTAATTTAGATAAAAACTATTATACGAGAATAAACACCTATATAAAAGCCGCGAAAGTTACGAAAGTTTTTATATAAGAATTATATATAAAAGTTTTTTGTATAGTATAAAAGTTTCACGACCGTGAGCTAAACAGGCCCTAAGCGTAGGTAATAATTGTAATTTTAGTCTTTACTTTACTATAAATAAAGCTCTCTTATTAGTTAAATAGTAATATATATATACTTTAGAATTCTAAATTCTAAGGGCTTAACCCTTAGAATATTCTGTTCTAAATTAGAGAGCCTTTAGAATATTCCACCTTAGAATAGAATCTTAGAATCTGTAGAATCGTATTCCAAGTGCCGAACCTTGCTTTCGAACTTTTACCAAACGCCGCCCAGAGAAACATGATACACGCCCCTGTAATAAAATCCAAGAACGCTGCGAGTGACGTCTTTCAAATCAGGTGCCGGGTATTTAAGGTTCTGTCAAGACGAAGGTTAAGCATAAATTTTAAGTTTAAAACAACATAAACGTGCCGAACAGCCAAGCTCGCCGACCCCCTGCAAACGAAGTGTTATAGGGAGGGCATAACCCCATTATATAGCATTCTTAGCCAATGGTATTGCCTAATTCATGTGGAGGTATAACAGAGATTGACAAGGGATGGGGCCCTGAGCTGTTTAAGTACCTTTACCCCAGTTCCGGAGACCCTTCCCCACCAGATCATAACACCATATATTTCCGCGATGATACTTCGTAGACTTCAGTTTTGCCATTAAAATTCGAAACACGAAACGATAAAAGCAAGGAAAACCAACCATCCAGGTCTTGGCATAACCCAGGCGATATTTACAGGTAATCGTGGGTCGCGTATCTGCTCTACCGACCTTCCTTCTTTAGCTCAATCGACAGTTGTAATAACATGATGTCACTGATGTGCTGATTTAAACTTTTATACAATGCTTGGGAAGTCTTGAAACTTGCGACCGGTCAACCAAGCTCTCACAAGATTTAAGGAGCATTCTTAAACACAAGTGCGGGTCCCAGGAGTATAAGAATGTCACTCGAAACCTCCTTCCCTTCCATTCATAAACACATCTTCTCAAACAAATACTCAATCAGTCACCACCGTTAATAACAACCAACCCAACATTTCAAAATGAAGTTTTTCGCCGTTCTCGCTACTCTGGCTCTCGCCTCTACCGCCGCAGCTCAGTGCGGTGATGGCCGCTTTTGTATCGAAGAATGCGCACCAGCAGTCAGCATTTTCCCATCCTCCCTTCCGCATCACAAATTCTTTGCTTCGATCGCTGACTATTGAGTAGCTAGTACAACGAGTAAGCTGTAGAGGTGACAAACTTGTTTGTACTTGCATGCCCGAGATAACGACCACTGTTAATCTACCTACACCTGCGCCTGTCCCCTTTAAAGCCTGATGATGAATATACGACGTGAATGATGTATTTTGAATTACAACCATATGTTAGTAACTCCTCCCTGGCATCATCCTTATTATATCGTCGGCTCGGTTTACTGATTCAAGTAGTGCCTGATAGCGCTAGCGAAGACCCGATATTTACTCCCTGGACGGAGGTAATAATGTATAGGAGATCTTGGGCGTTATTAGATATTTGTACTACAGATATAATTCATCTTGAAATTTAAAAAGTACTGTTGCCTCTGCCTTTACCAAGATGGAAGAATACTGGTCAAATCGCTCAATTACCTGTGAAGTTGTGAGAGATCTAGCTGCCTACCAATTAAACAGATGGGTATTTCTGATAACTGCTGTTTACAAATACCGCGTAGGGGTGACTTCAAATCGCAAAGGAGACTCATTGAATGGACGGGAAAATAACCGCAAGGAATCCCGCCCTGGCCCTGAGTGTCCAACCGATGGATGGTAGATAATTGTTCGCGGAAACTACTGTAACACCGACATATCAACCTTTTTTCAGAAGTCTACCCAAATTGTTCATTGTATTCGATACGAGTACAATCACTCGCCAACCCATCAACGCTACAATTCCACGCCATCTATCCCAGCCCAATTAACTTCCTTCCAAGCCTCTTCGCGCAGTATCATCAAACAAACCTTCCACTTTTCCACCTTCTCACAAAGAAGAGATTTCAAGTCATGGCACAAAAAAGACAAAAAACCCTATAATTCATCTCCGAAGGAAGTCCCCATCCCCTCTCTTTGAAGAAATCATACTAATAACAAAGCTACTAATTAGATACTCATGACATTAATGAAAGAGGAGCAAAATATATTTCTAAATCTACGTACGTCCGCCATTTATAAAGAACCCAAGATATCACACATGTCTTGGAGTTGTAGAAAGGCGCGTATTACTCTGTGCATATATGAGTTGTAAAAGAGTATTATCCTGAAGATCGCATATAACTAAAATAATTATACGGATAATTTGAATAATTGTTACTTTTCATTTCTTGTTATACTAGATGAGATAGGACAATCGAGTTACTCGTGCCGGATTTTCGGTACAATAACTTTTAATAGCATGTACATAGTAGTGCCCGCCTACAGCCATCTCACCTTTCGTTCTAGCATGCCAACAAAACAACATTTCCAAGTCCTGAAAACAAAAACACTAAGTCTACACATCCATCCATCCATATATACATTATACGTCTCTCTCTACCAAAGAAATACTGTAAAGCTAAATCCTTTTCCCCTTTCCACCAAAAAAAGAAAACAGTATCTAGGAACTAGTAACTAATATCGTGACCCAAGAATCCGCACAGGACAACCCTAGATATCATTGATTCACATCATAGTCCCACGAAGCTATAGATTTCCTCTTTTAGTGCAATGTTTATATATGCCCTATCTCAGATTTATTTATAAGTATATATATATATATATATATATATATATATATATAATACCAAAAGAAAGAAAGGAATGAAAGAAGGAACGAACACTCAACCCCCTACCTCAAGCCATACAACCCCACGCAATACAGCCCAATTATCCAGCACAAGATACCTCAACACCCGCAATTGCCTATTGCAGATGATTACAAGCATATCCATCCACTTCCCAAAAAAGCTTATAAGTGCTAGCATATTTGTCGTTGGTAGCTTGATATTCTCTCTTAGATAGGAAGACTGATTCCTTCATACTTTAATCTCATCGATATCGTTGGAAGGTACTGTACTGTACTGTACAAATCTGGATTACGGATATCTTAATGAACGAGCTGAGCCGAGCCAAGTAAAGTCAGAAACCACCTCGTTCATCAACCTGAGAGTTTTAAATTCCAGANCACCGCCCAACAAGTTACAACCCACCTTCATCGCCAACTAGGCAGAAACATCCCTCACCCCCCTCACAGAAACCACCACCGCCCCAGACACAACACCATACATGCCCCTCACAACTACACCTCGGCTAAACGCATCTCCGTCAAGCCGCGCTCCTCTCAGGACTCGAAGCTCTATACTAAACTTCCTCACAACTCACCCCCTACCCTCACGGCCACCCAACGAACAATGTGGGAATTTCTCAACGCCGCTTTTCTCGGCTGATGAATTGGGTGTTGATCGTTGTTTACTTACGTATGCGTTTGGAGGTGACGGTGACGGGCGCGCATCTGAATTAGGCCTACCATTAATTACGATTGCCGTTCTTTACGAGGCTCTATTCGGTACCTGATGGTCTACTCCTTTACGTCTCTCCCAACCTCTTTCTCCGCGCTTGCGGTCTTGATGATCGGGACGAGGGGGTTTAGTAGGAGGGTGGTGGGTGGATAGGATGTTGTCTGCGTAGGTGGTGGGGTTTGTGTGTTGTTTGATGTTGTTGTTGTTCCTCGCTTTTAGGATAGGGTTGGATCCGAGGCAGAAGATGGGTATTGGACCCTGTTTGGGGATGGTGCTTGTGGGGATGGGGGTACGAGTTGTGAGGTTTGGGTATGGGTATGGGGGTGCGAGGTGTAATCCACGAGGTATTTGGGGTCTTTGTGGGGGGACGGTGGGAGGGGTGGGATTGGATTCATTGGTAGGTGTTTGGTTTTTCTTTGGCTGGAGAGGGAAGGGGGGATTGATTTTTCGCTTAAGGCGTAATTTGGAGAGGCTTGGTTGTGTTTATTGTCGTGTGTGGTTAAGGCTAATGGAATGTGTAGGGTTGCGGATATTGCTGCTTGTGTGGTTCATGGGGTTTTCTTTCTACTTTTTGATTCCGCCTTGGGAGGAGTTGGAAGAGGGGGTTCAGCGGCATGCTGTTGAGAAGAAGTGATGTTTTATCCATATGGATACTGCTCTCATTTCTCTTAAGCCTACAGCGAATTCGCAAGCCACTCCAAGAAATCCAAAAACAGGAAAGCATAGCGGCGATATCTAGAGTTTTCGAAATCTGCAAAGTGCCATGATGGGTGGTTGTAAATCTTACAGCAGAATCCCTTTCTTATTGCTTGTTATTCACACCCCTAAAGATTCCCCATATTCCACCACCCAGCCGCATTCCCCTGCCCCTCAACCTGCGGTCTCTGATGAAAGAAGTTCTCCGCAAGAACCGCAAGCTCATCATCCGAGAACTGAAAAGGCTGCTGGGCTCCATTCGCATCCACATGAGGATCCATACCGAACGCTATACTTCCATGTCCAGCACCATTACCTGCACTCCCACTCGCACTCGCACTCCCACCACCACCTCCGAACCCCAGAAACTCATTGCCCTGCAACACATTGACACCCACCCCCACACCTGCAACCGGCGTCCCCGAATTGGGGGTTCCAAACTCCTGTCGCTCAACCCGGGTAGGCTCCGGTAGCACCGTCGTCTGCGCCATCTCGGTCCTAGAAACCATCAAAGTGGAATGTAGCGAGGCATCAAAGAGGTTCCTTGCTGTACCAGCAATTTCGGAGGATGAACTATACTCCAAGATCTCGAAGAATTGACCTAGATCAATGAGGAGTTTGCGGTTTTGACGCATGGGTTCGTCGCTTGCTACTTGGGTTGAGGACACTGTTTCGCTTAAGGAGGCGAGTTTTTGGGCCTGTCAGGGGGGATAGTTAGTTAGTGTGGTACCAAGGGAGTTGGGTGCCTTACAATCCGTCCCACATGCGGCCATTGCGCACCGAATCCGCGAATAAATTGTAGACATTTATCGAAATTACATTGTTTCTCCCTTCTCTTCCCCTCGTCATCCACAAAGCTCTCCTGTAAATAGATCGTCGCAACGATAGCCACGCAATGCCCCAAAAATGGATCAGAGACCTTGAATTCCTTCGCTTCCAGCATGTCGATGAAATTGATAATCCAGGAAGCATGGGACGCCATCGAATCCGCCGTATTCTGGAGGAAGATCTCTGGAATCACCCCTTTGAAATTCCGTAGTCGTAGGGAGAGAAGGAGTGGGTGGTTGAGGAGACAGAGATTGGTGTGGTAGAGGAATTGTATCAGTAGCCATGGCCCCCAGTAATCTCTAGCTTGATCAAGTTCCTCAATCGGTCTCTGGGAAAACTTGGCAGGATTGAAACGGTGTATATATGGCATCCGAGTCTCAAAGTCCATTTGTTGTGCAAGTGCTACAGAGTATTCAGACTGAGGTGACCACGGGGGAGATTCATTCAGTATTCCCCGCCTCCATGCGTATCTGGTGATTTTGAACCATACTTCACTTAGTTGGATGGCATAAGCTACGATTCCTTTGTCTACTGACGAGTCCGAACCACTCGAAGGGAATTGCTCCGCTTGGTGTCCGTATTTTGAGACCTTTCCAGTGGTTTCTGGATACCAAGGGAAATTGTCTTCAGCGGAGAAATCCAAGACCATGAAATCTGCTCCGTGTAATCGTTTCAGGAGGAAGAGACTCCAGAATGCTCGTCTTCTTTCTTCTTTTTCTTGGGTTGATATTGAGGCATGAGTTTCTCGCGTTAAACCAGCATTTTGCGCTAGGCTCATAGCGAGACTGCTGTGGATGCTCGCACGTCGTGTGTTACCATCTATTGACATCAGTTTGTACACTAAATCCGAACATGGAAGCCTACCCGTAAAATCTACCAAACTGAGCAGACAGAGAGATTGTATTGTGGACAACGCAACAGCGCCATCGAAAACCTTCTTTGAGATGATCGCTCTCGCAGCCTCGACGTACTCAGTCACGGGCTCATTGGCGAAGAACGGTGTAAATCTTGACGCCAAAGCCAGTACAGAAAAAAGAACTTCTGGATCACGTTCTTTCAAAGTCTGGAGAAACGTAGAGCGATGAAATAACGGTAATGGTTGGCAATCGCAGTATGTGAGATATGCCTCTGCAATGGTTTGAACTATATCCCATGAAGGAAGTCGACTGCAATGCCATTAGAAAAATCGAACTCCAGATGTCAGTGAATACTTACCTATCGTGCAGATTTATACTTGGATTCGTCCTATGTGAACGGGTCGGAGGTTCCGGTCCTTGCGGAGCAGGACTTCTCGTGAGAGAAACCTGATTAGCAAGAACCTCCGCAAGTTGAGATTCCACACTCCTCAACCGATCCTCCTATTCTCAATCAGTCTTTCCCATCCACGAAGACAATTCAGCCGGACTTACCAATCTAGCATCACTAGTTGGCGGCCTCGACGTCCGAATAGACGGCGATTGAGCAGCAGGAGAAACACTCCGTAAATTCCTCCCATTCTCACTCCTCTCCTCTGCATACACACAAACCTGATGCAATCGTGCACAATACGAGCAGATCGGTTTCTCACCCGGACATCTCGATTTCTTGCGACTTGTCGCATCTATCAGGTCTTTGTTCAACAATGGGAGATGTCAAGGGATGCGTTTTACTTACCGACAGGGTTCACAGGCCTGCCTCACCCGTTTCGCAGGACGCTCGGAATTTGGCGACATTTGGCTATCTATCGGCTTGGTATCTCAGTTATGGTTTGGTGAGGCAGCTATGAGATGGCTTTGGTGAGTGTATAGGGGGTTCAATTGTAAAAGGAGGATTAATGGAGGTGAAGAGATACAGACTGGGTTGATGGGTGCTCCACTATTCCTTGGTACAGTAGCCAATCATGACAAGGGATCAAAAAACGCTTGAGTTAGTGCACAGGCAGTGTAGTATTATGTCTCAGTTATTCGCAGAACAGACATTAAGCAGATAAGTATTTTTACTTCTCAAAAAAGCATGGTATTTTAGAAAGAAAAACTCGGATATCCCGCCCAAGATACATACAAACGCCTGCCAATGTCCTCAACACCATCCCATCATCAAACTTTTACATCTTACACATCCATTTAAGCCTCAGCAACCTTGGCAGCGATCGCCGCATGCATATCATACTCATTCATCTCCTCAATAGTCAACTTATTCTTCTCATCAGAAACCTTGTAGTTGGGGTTAGTAGTGTTACTAGAAAACCCAATTCGCTCCGTGATGTTCTCGCGAGCTCTGGCAGAGGCAGCTTGCACGCGGGAAGCACGAGGTTTTCGCACTGCCTCGTAAAGTTGGAGTCCTCTGCTGATATCCTCTGGGGAGTTGGTGAATTTGTATTTGGGGCTGAAGATTATGCCAAGGGCAGCGGCATCTTCAATGGCTGTGCAAGCACCCTGACTTTGGTCGGGCATCATGGGGTGTGCGGCGTCTCCCATGATACAGGTCAGATCCTTTTGCCAGTGTGGATAAGGTTGGTGGACGAATAACCGCCATGGTTTGATGTCGGTTGAGTTCTTGAAGATGGCTAATAGATCTGGGTCCAGGGTTCCGAAAGGCTCCAATAACTCCTCGACGGTGTTTGTGTGTCCCCATCCCTCACCAGCACTCCTGCTTTTCTCGGTTGGGAAGAAGCAGTAGTATGAATGAAGCTCTCCCTCTCTGCAAGGTGAAAACACAATCTTTTCTATTCCTTGACCGCCCCAGTACTCAATCGCCTCGTTGGTAGCAAAGTTGTTTAACCCCAGTCGGTGAACATCTTCGGTGGTAATGATACAATGAAGGCAGTGGGATGTGGATTGTTTTCTGTCCGGGATAACTCCCAATGTAGTTCGTACCGTGGAACCAATTCCATCAGCTCCAATGATCAAGTCGTGCTTTGCTTGGAACCCATTCTCAAAGGTAACAAGTCCAGCTTTGTGGTCGATGGATGAACATTTATGGTTGACTTTTAAGATTGCTGGAGTACCTGGATGTGAAGAACCCATAGCCGAATCCATAAGCATGGCATGCATGTCAACTCTGTGGAACATATTATAAACCTGTGGATATGTCAGCTCAGAAATCCAGCAACAAGCATTTTTGAAAACTTACATGTCCCCATCTCTGCTCATAATCAGCAAGATCATAGACATTTGAGACCACACCAGTTTCCCAGTCATGTGAGATCAACTTCTTCAAAATGACCGGTCTACCCATTGGAACATTGACTCCCCACTCGTGGAGCCATCTTGTCCCATTGGCTGCACAACTAATAGAGGCACCAACTTCTCCAGCAAAATCAGCGCGTTCGTATATCGTCACTTTATGCCCAGACTTTCGAAGAGAGGTTGCAACTGAGAGACCGCCTGTGAAGTCGGGGAGTCAGTCGTTTAGTTTTTAATGGGTCCGGAACAAAACCAACCAATACCACCGCCAATAACTGCCACGTCCAAGGCCGTCCAATTTATTTCGATAGAACCCATAATGGATCTGGTAGACAAAAACAGAAAAGCTTGATTGGGGATTCGAGATTGCTCGGAGAAGATGTGATGTGTGGTTCGAAGATTGAAAAGATGAAAGTCTGGACTAGCCTACCTTTAATGTAGAAATGCTCACAGAAAAATACTACCTTACAGTGTCTATCCTTACTGATATCAGATAGCGTTTTGACTGATAGAAAAGGGTGGAGATAAGACCCCCGAGACGGAGACTGTTCGGTGTATCAAGATAGGAATATAGCCCTCCAATGCCCCCCCCCCAACCCGGATGCGGCTTCCTGCGCGGGGAGCGGAGAGATAGAAGCTTCTGTTTGGGTGTGTGACATAAATGAAATCTTCCATAACCAAGATTCTGCGGTGAAAGCTCGTAGGAAGATAACACAGTGAAGCATAAGCCGTGTCTGCATAGAGCGTGGGCATACGCGGGGCACATGGAGTGCAGGTCATCCGCTCCATAGTTTTTGTTTATCAGAGTGTAGAGAAGAAGCCTGTTCCGCTTCCGTATCCGTTGCCGGCTTTGGATGGAAAACAGGATTCAGCTGACAGTCCCAACACCAGCAATGGCCATTCAGTTGAGTCACGACTCACCGCTTTGAGATATCGAACATCATTTGTTGTTCATCGTAGCTTCTCGTCTTCGCTCGTTTTTTTAGGTTAGGAATGAGCCGCATCACCAAATACTGAGCCGCATGTCCGCTACTGCATATGAGGGTTTCCAGTATCGAGTATAATTTACTCCTATTAACTATCAAATCCACCAAAATGTTCCTTTTAGGAATTTTGAATATCATTTGTTGCTCATCGCAGTCTCTCGTTCTTCGCTCGTTTTCCATTATAGAGTTTTCAAGAGGACTTTGATATATAAGCGTTCACGTGGTAGAAGGTTGCCCCGACGGGTATAATTTACTCTTGTCAACGATCAAATCCACTGAAACGTCCCTTTCGGGGATTTGTAGAATGATTTGTCGTCCATCGCAGCTTCTCGTTCTTACTCGCTCTCTTAGTATTAGGTTTCAAAGAGTAGTTTGATTTCCAAGCGTTTACGTAGAGGTTTCCCGCGTCCTCCTCTGCATGAGGTGTTCGAAAGTAGAGTTTCGAAACGTACTCGTATTAACCATCAAATCCACAGAAATGTTCCTTTTGTGGATTTATCGTATGTTTTGTCGTTCATCGCAGCTTCTCGTCTTCGCTCGTTCTTCTAAGTTAAGAATAAGACATATCACAAAAATAGCTGCACGTCCGTTACTATATATGATAGTTTCAAGCATAACTTACTCGTACTAACCCTCAAATCCACCCAAATATCCCATTTAGGGAATCATAAAATATTTCGTCGTTCATCGCAGCTTCTCGTTCTCTGCTCGTTTCTGCAGCCCTGAGGTGTCAAGAGTTTCCCCGGAGAAAATCTCCTCATGATGGGTCCGTATCCGTATTTTGAGACTCAAAATAAATCGACCATGTGACCGCCGTTACCTCTTTCGGTAAGTCACGAAGATGTGTCTCTCTTCGCAGTTTTCTCGTTTTCGTTCTTCGTTCTCTCTCGAGTCTTGAGCGGTTGAGGTCGGTCTTGGGAGATCGTATTCATGCCCCGCGCTAGAATTTTTGAGCTCGATACGGCCGGTAAGCGAGCGAGGTTGACACCCGTGTTGAAGCTATGACAGCCAAGTTATGAAAGATGCCAGAAATAGTACTTAGTAGCTATATTTATCGTTTTATCAGCGCAAAGAGTGACAGACTTTGCTCTCGATTTCATTCCCATTTCTACAGTGATCTGAAGGGTCACGCTAGGCTGTGACGCAAAGGTCTACCACTGCTCACCGCACCTGGCTAGCTGGTCCCTGACTCCCTGGATCCCATTTGAAAATTTCCATTCCTCACCTGGACCTCCAGCTCAGCTCCAGCTACACCCCACCAACACGTGATCACCTCTGTACCCACCCCACGCCGGACCTCGTCGGCTGCTCTTAAAATTCTGGATGGTCAAGGATACTGGTACGTCATTGCCTAGCCATTCTGCCAATGAATTTTGGGTTTTCTCGTCATCGTATCGAAGGAGCTTTGGGCTTTGGGGCCATGGCATGCCCAGCTGTCAGTTCCCAGGGACTTTGCACACTAGAGTACTACTCGTACTATATTTGTAGGCTACGCTGCCCTTCAAGCTTTGGTGGCGGTCACTTAGGCTGGCGCTGGGCTGGTGGCAGAAGCAGAGTGGTGGCAGACAAGACAGCACCACCCACTGCCACCCGACTGCCAGTCTGCCACTCACCAGCCATATCCTCGGACCCACGATGAGTGTCGTAATGCCGCCGTGCCAGTGCTTGGGGTCGACTCAGGCTCAGGGAGAGCAGGGAGAGCAGGCAGAGCAGGGCCAGCAGGCAGAGCAGGCTGAGGTTAGGTTGGTAGAATTCTGGGGCAGCGCAACGAAGGCTGTTGCTGTCACGCTGTATGCCAGTGCCACTGCCACTGCCAGTGTAAATTATCGCTCCCCACTCTTTTCTCTCTTCCTGTATCAAAACATCTTCCAGCTAGAATGGCGTCGACGTCCATTTCTGGCCTGCCAGACGACTTGATCCAGGAAGAGTTCAGCTATGGCGATCACGACCTGCAAACGTTGACGGTTGTGCAGCCAAGGGAGAAGGGCTTGTGGAACGACCATGGCCGGTGGATAGTGTGAGTGGTTACATTTTCCTGCTGCTACTGCTACTGCTACTACTGCTGCGACTGCTGCGACTGCTGCGACTGCTGCGAGTACGAGAGTACTTGTGCTCCTGGATGTTGATTTTACCCCGCCCCGCAATCTCTATTTGATCTCTCCTCTCTCCTCTCTCCTCCCTCCTCTAACACTGCTGCCCAAAAAGATATATCCACGGCGGTGCCTGGCGCGATCCCTTGGTCACCGATAAATCCATCTACCCCACCATTCAACATCTGCTGGAGGACTCGACGAAAAAGGAACTGCTGCAGAGCCATATCGCCGGGATTGCCTCCATCTCATACCGTCTCTCCCCTCACCCAGATTACCCCCAGGACGAAACCACTCCCCCCAACGAATTGCGCGATGCCAAACACCCAGATCACCTCAAAGATGTCCTTACCGCGATCGAATTCCTCCAATCCAAATACGAATTCGGGCAAAATTATATTCTCATGGGCCATTCGTGCGGGGCAACCCTGGCACTACACACCCTAATGCAGCAAGACATTCTGCAAGAACCTGAATCCCGCCTCTCCCACTACCCCTCGATCGTCGTCGGCGTCTCAGGAATCTACGACATGAGCCTCCTCTGCGAAAACCACTCGGAAATCCCCGCCTACCGCGACTTCACCATCGGCGCATTCGGCGACGACCCCAAAACCTGGGACCGTCTCTCGCCCGCCAAATTCGCCGACTTCACCAAATCCTTCCCCGCGGACGGGAAGCTCTTCCTCTTCCACTCGATAGGCGACGAATTGATAGACGTGGCCCAAATCGATGCGATGAAGGACCGGTTCCGGCGGTCGTGCGCCGAGTTGCCCTTGGAAGTTTCCAAGGAGATGTTGAATGATGAACATGATGAGATTTGGGCGAGGGGCACGGGAATGGCGAAAGTGGTTGTTATGGTTTTGGAGAGTTTATGATGAATTTGGATGATGATGATCTGCCCACGGGCTTGTTTATTTTTTTAATCTATATACCTACCTACCTATATCTACTGTAGTCAAGTGGCTGCACATCTAATGCACCCACCCAGATTGGAATACAGAATCCTTCCCCAGTGCCTGTTATACCGCTGGTCCTCCCGAAAATAAATGGCGGACATGGCATCTCTCGTAATCTTTTAGGGATGTAGGACACATCCCTATTTATAACATTCCCTTCCCGGGTCTTCTCTACAACATCGATATCCTATTCTCATTCCTTGACGGGAGGTGTGGTGTAGCTATGCCGCGTTTACACAGAGTATCTCACCTCTCTTCCTTTGTTAGTTGGTGTGTAGTAGCGACTGCGGGGAATTAAGGGAGCTGGCTGTCTTATCTGGGTACGCGTGGGTCTGGTATAGCGACTGGTAGTGTGTTGAGTTGGATATCATATCGTTTATGTACTGTACATACCTCTTGTTATATCACGAATCATGGGGGTTGTGGATGATTATACCGAGTACCTGGTTGGTTAGTGGGGTTTAGGTGTGTTGGTGTTGTATGGTGTAGTGAGGATGTAAGGAAGTGAGTATAAGGAAGTGAGTATATAAGGAAGTGAGTATATAAGGAAGTGAGTAAGTGAGTAAGTGAGGAAGTGAGGAAGTGAGGAAGTGA
>LT855424.1:821556-870187 GCA_900184765.1 Hymenoscyphus fraxineus | reverse complement strand
CCTTCAACCCCTTCGTCCCCACACTCCTCGAGCTCGCAACCGCAATGTTAATCCCCCCATGCACCGCCGGCGGCTGCACCGCGCGCGACGGCCGGATAATATACCGCGTCACAATCTGGATATGGATATCCCTAAACCGCTCCAGCTCCTTGACCGCGAAGTTGTACGCCTCGCCTACCTCGGGGATCGTGCTGTTCTGCGCGTATTCGCGGATGGAGGGTGAGGCTTCGAGGTGGGTGAGGAAGGCGCGGTGGGGACCGGGCATGTAGGAACGCATTTCGGTGAGGAAGGTGGTTTTTGAGGGGGTGGAGGGGGAGGTGTGGGTTATGCCGAGGATTATGTCGAGGAATTGGATGAGGGAGGATTGGGCGTTGGAGCCGCCGGAGTATTGTCTGTATTTCCCTTTTTCGTTGCCGTCCTCGTCGGGCCCTTCTTCGTAGAATACGCCTTGGGGGAGACCTGCGTGGCTCATGTTCTTGCTACCTGCGAGGAAAGGGCGGATCTCGGTGTAGAAGACCATGGGATCGCATCGTTCGTTCATGCGATGGAGTAAGATCCCCATTTCACGCACGATGTAGCCGAATTGTAAGAGGGCGCTTAGGACGACGTGGGAGTTGTTGGTTGCTATTGCTGAGAGGGCGGAGGTCATGAGAGGGATTAGGGGCGCGCCGTGGGATTCGATGGCGACGGAGATGAGGAGGAACCAGGACTCGGATTCGGTTCCTGTGAAGGTGTGGATGCAGCGGAGGTTCTCGGGCTGGTTTAGGGGGAGATTAGGGTTGNGAAGGCGGCGTAGGTGGCGGTTGGGGGGAGGGAGAGGTGCGTGGAGATGCGGAGGAGGGGGATGGATAGACAGGCTGGGAGACGCTGGGTTTTTGTTAGTCTCTTGTGTCTTTCTTTATATTTATGGTTTTGTTTGAGTTGGGGATCTCTGGGGAGGGGAACTTACTTCTGATGGTCCGCCGTTTTCCCATATGTAGCCGTGTGTTAGGAAGGCTAGGATTAGATATGCGCGTTGCCATTCTGGTTCTGATATCAGGTGTGCGGTGGTCAGAATTGGTAATGTGTCGACGATTTCTCGGAGACTGGATGTGGAGAGGAGAGTTGAAAGATCTTTGATTACGGCTTCCCAGGGTTCATAGTAGGGGCTGCTTAGTCTTTCTAGGGGGGGTTCTTCTGGGAGGAAACCGTTTTTGGTTGAGACTTGGAAGTCGGCTAAGTTGATGGGAGAGGGTCGGATCATGATTTGGTTTTGTGAGATGAGGAGATTGGTGGATTTGTGAGAGGATGAGAGAGAGAGGGTTTGTTAGAGATTTGGGAAAGAAAAATCCAAAATGACTTTTGATTTGTATTGAGAAAGAAGGGTGTTGTTTTGGTACAAGAACCGGTGAGTGAGTACATGGGATTGAAAAGGACTTAGCCTGCTTAACTGGAGACGCCTAGAAGATAAAGAATAGGAACCAGAATGAAAGCATGAAGCATGACTTGATCCACAGCCAACTCCATCAAGAACCATACGTAAAACAGAAATCGCTCACCGTGGTTTCGTGATTTCAAAACTTGGCTTAACAAGAAAGTACATTACTCTACATGCATGGAGTGAAGGAATCCTCGGAGGCGGATGTGGGTACGGAGGCGGAAGCGGATGAGGACGGATCAAGTGACAGCAAAATACCCCGCGCCCAGCCCTGGAGGGCAAGCTACCGGCACCCATCGCGACTCGGCGTCATGGGAATTTGGAACGCCACAACGGTGAGTGGGATAACGTCTGGAGAGGTGAAAAAAATTGGAGATCCCGAGAAAAGTCGAGGTACAAAGTGAAACGAGCAATCCTCCCATTGACGCTTCTCTTGTATCAGCTCATCATTCCAAAACAAATTAAAGACCAACCTCATCCTACCCCAACATCTTCTTTCTGACCTTCTTCATTACAAACCATCACGATGGGATCTCTCGCAGAGACTCAGCGATCGCTGAAGCCTACATTCCCAGCAGAGGCAAACACACTCGAGTTTGCGCAATCACAGGATGCCAAAGATCCTCTTCGATCATATCGACAGAAATTTATAGTTCCGTCCAAGGCAAACACCAAAACCAAGTCTGTTGTCAAACCAGGTATGCCGCCACCTAAAGTTTACCCCTCCCCACAATCACATGACTGACCCCCTTTACTAGAACCCAAAAGTGACGACCCATGTATCTACTTTTGTGGAAACTCACTCGGTCTACAACCCCGAGCTGTCTCTGAATACATCGCCGTCCACCTGAATACTTGGGGAACAATCGGTGTTCATGGTCATTTCAGAGATCTGGAAGGATCGCCACTCACACAATGGCAACTCCTCGCCGAGCACGCATCGAAACTTCAAGCGCCCATCGTTGGGGCTATACCTTCTGAGGTAGCTACCATGGGGAGTTTGACAATGAACCTGCATCTTCTGATGGGAAGTTTCTACCTTCCAACCGCCACCAAATACAAGATTATCCTCGATTGGAAGGCATTCCCAAGTGACCACTACGCTATCGAGTCTCAAATTCGAAGTCACGGATTTAACCCAGAGGAGTCAATGGTGATGATTCGTCCAAAGGAAGGAGAGTATGAGGTTTCTACTGAATCGATCCTTGCTCTTATCGATGAGCACGCTTCAACCACTGCTCTTGTTCTCCTACCTGGAATTCAATACTACACCGGGCAGTTTTTCGACATCAAGACTATCACCGCTCATGCACAATCCAAGGGTCTTCTCATAGGTTGGGATCTTGCTCACGCAGCTGGCAACGTACCTCTCCAACTCCACGACTGGAATGTCGACTTCGCCGCCTGGTGTACGTACAAATACATGAACGCCGGACCTGGCTCAATAGCAGGTCTATACGTCCACGAACGTCACGGCAAAGTCGAGTACCCAGCCGATGGCTCAGCTCCAAGTTTCCGACCTCGTTTGAGTGGATGGTACGGAGGCGACCAAGTAGGACGCTTCAACATGGACAATAAATTCCGTCCTTCCCCCGGCGCATCCGGGTACCAAGTCTCAAACCCCTCAGTCATCGACTTGACATGCCTTTGCGCTGCTCTCTCCGTCCATGAAGGAATCACCATGGCTGACTTACGCGCCAAATCTCTCCACCTGACCGCTTACCTCGAGCATCTCCTCCTCTCAACGGGGTCCACCTCCGATCCAGCATTCAAGATCATCACTCCCTCCGACCCAGCAGCTAGAGGTACCCAACTCTCAGTCATGCTGTTGAAGCCGGGCCGCTTGGATATCTTGAGTGGTATGCTTGAGGATGCGGGGATCGTGGCGGATAAGAGGAAACCGGATGTGATTCGTGTTGCGCCAGTTCCGTTGTATAATACTTATGAGGAGGTCTGGAAGTTTGTGCAGATTTTTAATAGGGCTTGTTCGAGTGTTTAGATGGAGGGGTTTGATGAGAAAAGGAAAATGGTATCTGCATTGCGGGGTGTTTTAAGGGTATTTTAGGGCTTGGGTTTTGAAAGCCTGGACTTTAGGATGGAATTTTTATACATATGTCTTATGAGTTCGGCTCTCCTTCAAGTACTGTTTATAAAAACTATTAAAAAGTAAAAAAATGATAATAATTCTCCTGTTGTGGTTTTACTCGTTAATGTAGCCGCGTGGTTCTATTCTCTGTTGGTACTGTATAGGTTAACTTTTGCCCAATGATATATATATAAGTGTACTAATATTAGCTCAGCCATCATAAGACTGGGACATTTTACCTCTGATCAATTCTCGAAAATTCGATTACGGTAGCTCTCCTTGCCATTACATCTTATATACTCAAGTAGCACGTACGACACGAATGGTATCTCTCTACCCATTAATACATACGATTACTTGCGTGTATAGCGCAACAAAATCTTATTACTTGCGAGCTATAATGATAAATTAGATGCAAGTGAAATGAAATGGGTTTATAATACGAAAACCTGTAGGTTGAATGCGAATACTGTAGCTTTCTCTGGAACCTTTCAAGTTTGGTGTGCTTCTAACGGCTGACAACCTCGTGCATACGGTACGGTAGTCGAAAATACTTACTGGGCGGCAAGTTGGCGGCAGGGAAACGTGGAAGGGGCGGCATGCCGTATTACAAGAGGCGGCAGACCAATCGCTATGCCTGTGCCGGTGTCACTTTTCAGTACGTATGTACATTTGAGGCACAGCACAGCCCCATTTCGTGGATAGGTGAGCTGCCGCCTTGGACAAACAACAATTGTCGGTATCTTCTCAATGACTCCCTTGGCTGATTTGCAATTCTCTATATATTGTGAGAATACCCACGGATATCTTCTTAGTCTGACATCGTTACGTTCATCTTCTTGATCTACATCTGGGACTCGAAAGCCTAATTTCTCATCATGGATTCAAGTCGCGCTACATTCGAAGAAGATGGAATCAACGAGGAACTTGCACGACTGAATTATGTGTATAGATTGGAAAAGTATATTGTTATGAGTAAGCTTCATTCCACAAATGAACACGGTGGATTGTTGCTGAAATACTCGATAGACTTTCGGGATCCCGCAGATGTGATCAGAAGGTCCTCGACAAGATTACAAAGGATGCAGGCGATGGAGAGCGAGATATTGAAGTTTCATTTACGAGAGGTCTCAACGATTGATTCCTGTGGCGTGGTAAATTCGAGCCTCCTGGAGGCTAGCCAGCCGATAATAGAATCTTCGCAACCTACAAGAGCAAACCACCATCCCGGCAAACTCTCTGTTGCCTTGCCTCTGAGCCAATTTACAGTCCCAGAAACGCCCAATCTGGCTTCCCCTTCCCTCGTAGTGGATGCCTCTGCTTCGCGAAAAAGACCCTCCTCAGTCGCATCAGATTCCAGCGGAAATAAGCGAGCGAAGCTGTCGAACGACAGCAAGACTCCTTGTTTGCGCTGCAAGATATTGAAAAAGAAGGTCCGTGTGAGGATACTTATTCCTTTTCCAGATGATTTGTTGACGAGATTAGTGTGACTCTGAAGATCAATGCGCTCATTGTCCTCAGCAGAGTTTCGATAACGAGAATGATTATTGGAAGGTTCTTGGTTGTGTTCGTGGTCAACTGAGGGATGTGGCTAGTGTGTTTTGTCCAGGTAAGATTTCTGGGATATCTTCTACTTGCATTCCTTTTTCTATAAATCTGGATAAATTCAGGACTTGGTTTCGTTGCTTCTAGGCAGTTTTTGTATAATTTTGACATACCCACATTGCCAAAGATTACAAGCTGACACAACCTGATCAGATTTCGCAAGGAAAAACACGAGAGTCCTCAAATGTCAATCGGGAAAACTCCTCGTGGTTGACTTCGTCCTGACAAAATCCCGGGTCTCTATTGGCAAAAAGAAGCGAATGCTACAGCTTCTTCAAAACCGACCCGATTTCGCTCAACTCCATGACCAGTCTTGGAGTGATACTAGAAGCCGTGTACTTCTCAGTCAATTTGCTGTAACCCCAACAGGAGCCTGCAGCGAGCATGAGCTCACGAATAGCTCAGTCTTATTTGAAGACTATGAAGCTATCTGGGCTTTGCTTCAAACTGTTTTGATGGATCCGGTTTATGCTGGGGCAACGGAGTATAATGTTTTCACGTTGTTGCGTCTTGGAAATTCGTGTTTGAAAACTGCACCCGTACGTTCAATTGTCCAAATCCTCCTATCCTGCTAATCATTATCTAGGCTTCTTGGGAGATATTTCGTCAAAGTAAATTGTTATTGCGTCAAGCTGTAGAGCTCTATCTATTAGAACGCCTTTGCGGCCACATCGCTTCCGGAGACCTCACAGGCTCGCCACCTTTCGATCCAACCAAACTCCCTCAGTCGAATACTTTGATTCTGGTCGATATCAAAGAAGACATGGAAAGATTCCTAGAAAGCTTCGAGCGAATCTGTGCTGGTCGTGGGAAACTTTCGGGGGAATTACAACTTGCTTGCTTTTATGCCCTGATGGTATTTAGTATAGTCAAGGGCCTTCTCATTGACGCATACTCGGTAAGAAACACATGTGACGATGTGAGTCCTTGGGATGAGACTTGTGCTCTTCGAATCAATAGTGCATTCAAGACGCTTGTCAGTGTTTTCGGCTGGTCCTCGAAACAAGATATCATGTTGGAATATCACTTGCATCCCTTGGCATCCAAAGCCATCGCTGCGACTCAAAAGATGGTATGTGTTGAAAAATGGGACGAGCGAGGATTCAAGACGTCAAGAGATTTCCTGTTGGGTCTTGGGTCAATCGTCTTTGCCAATGACTCTTACAATGGGTTCTTCAAGCAGAAATTCGGGCTGGAGAAGTTCCCTATTTACGTGTCCAGTATCCAAACGCCTACTCGAGTTAACGAAGGTCTTCGCGATAATGACTCCTCTTCATCGAAGAAAATCACACCTTTTAAAGTACACGAATTTCCTGCGGCAGCTCATGTCGAGCAGGATTTCCTTGGAAATCCCGATACCATTTCCTCTGACCTTGAGGCTGCCACAGTACCAGGAAACAGGAGACGTGTGTCCCTTTCTCCGGAGTCGGACGAATCACAGTCCTTATTCACGTTTATCGGATATGGCGAGCCGACTCGTCGTCCCAATGGCGGACGCCGTGGAGAATTGGACCAGGAAAGGCTGAAGAAGTTCAGAAAATTGAGGAAGATTGGGGCTTGCTGGAGTTGTTGGGCTTTGAAAGTACCGGTCAGTAGTCTTTCCTGTTGCTGCATCACTTCGGGTTCCTTCTTCAAATCGGGTCTATTGATCGAAACGTCTGGCATGTTTGTTGGAATAGGTCGGCCACTTATTCCATGAAACCTTGCCCGATAATCATTAAATGTAGTATTCTATTCAAACCGCTTACTGACGGACAAATAGTGTTCTGAAGGGCACCCTTGCCGTCGCTGCGATAAATCTAAATCAAGTGACACAATTCCCAATTGTAACAGATCACCATTTTCGGCACATGTCCCCCTTTTCTTCCCTGGTATGAAGTATCCTCTCCATCTCAATATTTACATGCATTGATATCAAGTTCCAGAGTATTTTAACTCCCGTTTTGCAACTGAGGAGACGGACAAGTATATCGATGAGAACATTCAAGACTTCACAAACCAATCTATCTCAGTCACCTTCGCTTGGTTCGGTCAGTTGCATATAGAGTTGACCGCAACCATCTTCTCACCAAAGCCAAACTCAGATGCCCAGAAAAACTATACTGGCCACTTGAGACACTCGCTATATAGTGTACGTTCTTTGCCAATTGGATTATCTCCCCTCGATACCGATTCAGCAAAGAAAGCCATCAATAAATACGCCGAAGATGTCTTGGCTTCTCGTTTTGACGAGATATCATTCGCAGCCAACATGAGAACGGATCTGTGCCCAGAATCTTCGAAGGGAATCATGAAGACAATCTTTGCTTTCTACCATGCTAGAAAAGAGGTAAGCACCACACCTATTATGCCGAGAGACATAAGTAACGTATGTGTACTGTACAGAAGGATCCACTTCTACATGATGTCTTGTTATTCTACCTTAATCTGAGTCTGATGCCATCTCCCATCATGTTCACACAAACATCCGCCTCAAGTATAACGGCAAAACTTGGAGAAGACTTTGAAAATAGCGATCTATGCTCTTCACGTATGCTGGACAGACAAATAAAGCACATTCTATTCCTCGAGAACCGCAAAGTCCTCGAGCGGGTGCTGGGGACCCTCGAAAGACACATTCGTGCAAGAAATCCCTCATCGTGGCCCACGGTATTCTGCACGATTCTGATCCTGGCTTACTCAATCGAAGCATTACAATCTCAAGCACAAATACATTTCTCCACTATAAACTACATTCCTGTGATCCCCTCCGTTGTCGAAAGGGAGACGGCGAAGCAAGTTTGTCAAGACCTCGACGATATCCCGTTTGCGCAGCTGAAATATCTTTTTCATGCGATTTATCGGACTTCTCAGCCTGATAAAGGAGGGATAAATCCTTTCATGCAAGGGAATTTGGCGACGGAGAAGATTGGACTTGATACTCCCGCTAGAGAAATGATTGAAGGGATTCGGGTGGTTATGGCTAAATGTGAGTCTTTTTTTCACGAGTACATAAAGAAGAAAGGTTTTGGCTGATGAGATTTAGTACCGGTGAGAAAGGACTACAAGTTACCGGAATATGGTGGTAATACTTCCTGGGGTAAGGTCTTTTCAGAACTGAATTCAGGGAGGTTGTTGGGAAGTTTCTTGGCGCCTTTTCGGGTTGGTGGGGTGAATAATGAGGTGACTACCAAATCTTTGGGTAAAATTCCGTTGTAAGTCCATGTGGCGTGCGCAGGAAGCGGAGCTAGCATGATTGTGATGATTGTGATGAGATGATGAACTGATGGTCTGATGTCTGGGGTGTCTGTGCAGCGCTAAGATTTGATGATAGAAGATGATAAGGGAGAAATTTGAAAGTGAATTATATATACCTCCCGAAGTATATATGCAAGTGACCCTACTTTCAATTACGGCCATCCTATGCCTGTGTCTAGGATCTCAGGTGCCACACCCATGTTGTAAAAAGAAGTTGTCGGTCCCTGATGAGGATGAACAAGAAGTCAAGGGTTACTTGTCTTCTCCATTGCCTTGCAAGGTTAACTTTGCCGGCTCACCATTGCTACTTCGCAACGCATATGAAACATGTGCACTCGATACTGTAACGACAAAGCAAGAAACACTGAAGTGTTGGAGTTATGTTTGAGTTGCATCTCGAGGTCTGGGTTGCTTTCATTTCTAAAATATCCAACTATTTTTGCTTTTCTAACTATTGTCTATATGCTGTCAATTGCATGATATCCCCATGGCTGTTCTGGCTGAGTAGTCAAGTCTCGTTTATACTGTGGAAGGCCATCTCGGCTCATCCAAAATCAGTCTGAATTCGTTTAGAAATCAGCTTTAGAGACTATTACATTATTAATAATATAATATTCAACAAATTACCCCCCTTCTTGAGTTTTCATGTAAGTGTTTGGATACTGCACAGAATGTTCAAGAGAGACTCTACCGCCCATCCCAGAAACCAAAACCATTGCTCCCATTCAATCATTCCATGATTCGCCAATTTTTATATTGTATTTCGCTCGCTGCCTTTCCCATCACACACCAAACCGCTATCCAATCAATCCCACTCTCTTCCCAACCCTTGCAACAACAACACTGTTCACCACATGAGTCTTAGGATGGACAACCGCACAAAGTTCCAAACTACCGTCTCCAATAACCCCCGGAGTCGTAGGATCAAAAACAGGGTAACACAGTCCTCTCATTCCAGCCACACTTCTCACCACGAGTAGCGCACCCGGTCGCATTCGTGAGACAATAGAACGCAGTGTGGTTTCCTTTTCCACCTGTGTTGCACCAACGAGTGCCGCGAGGAATACGACATCATAATCCGATAGATCGGATGAAGGTGAGTCCTTGGGCTTAGATTTGTCCGAGAGAGAGGGTGAAGATGGCGGGGAGATATCCGATTCTGCTGAACCAAGATGGAAGGACATTCCTTTTGCGACCGGGCCAAGGTTTTCACAGAGCTTCTGGGAGATAGTTATTGCTGTTGAGCTATGATCTATATTCAAAACTTCGATTTCTTCTCTCTTTGCTTTCTTGTCTTTTTTCAGTATTGAGCGGAACCATGAGGACCAACTTCTGGGTTTGGGGCGTGGGTGTTGGGCCTTCAGTTGTTCGAGAGCGCAGAGACTGGTTAGTGGTAAGGGACCAGAACCAATGAAAGCAACTTTTCGAATGGGTCGTGGGTCAATGCCATACAAAGACGCGAGCTCGAGACGAGTGAGGTCGACGTAATTGCTGTAATATGGGAATGAATGCAATTCTTTCTCTGCTTGTGCTATATTACAAGATCTGGTTAGCGGTACATCCCTAAGCAACCCATACTGTAAATGGCAAGACTTGGCATTAAAAGATGGACTGACATTTCCCAACCCCAGAAATCTTCCTCGACCAAAAACTCTCCAACTCAAACTCCGACTGTGAACACAACGAATGCAAACTTGGTAAAATGCGCAGAATCCGTGGGTCCGTTAGGATCTGTTGAGAAGTCGCATCTGGTATTGGCATGAGACAGATACCCATCAATTCTCCGAAGAGACCGTTTACAGTAGGACATGGCCTGAGATCTTCGCTGTTGGCTTGGAGTCTTGCGTGGATGTTGAGGATTTGAGTGATGAGGCTTTGAATCTGTACTTTTTCGGCGAGTTGGTCGTACGTAGGTGTGGAACTCTCGCTCGAGGGAGGAGAAAGTTGCGCCATTTTTGGGTTCTTGGGTGTTACTGATTTGATTTAAGTGGTATTGGTGGTGAGACTGTTTCTTTACACGTTCCTCAGGTTAAGATGTATCTCGTAGTATCTTTTGCAAGTCTGAAAGTCTAGAGATATCTAGAAGAGCTTGGCCTGTTCGGGCTAATAAATCCCACGATCGCTAGAAGTTTCACCGCGCTTCAGCGTCACAGTCAGATCTCGCTGTCTGTCCACCCAAGAAAAGCAAACCAAATTAAGCGAGCAATCAGGCGAAGGTAACAGGATTATATCGTGATTAACGTTGAAATAAGTGAGCCTGAAGGTATGATTCACGTAGGGCTGAGTATACAGTGTATGTGATGAAATGGATATAAAAGAAGAATGGGAAATGAAAAGGGAATTGTTGATGCGATGTTTACAATCATCCATTGCCCCGCTACAGGAACTCCTTCCTTGCATTCAACGCCATGCATGGCCATGCATGGACAAGGAAAAACTGCTTTTTATCGTTCATCTGATGGCCAAACATGCATGAGATCCGCCGCATCCATTCCGAAGGGTAAATAGTGCGGTAGGCGAGACTCGGGGAATTGGCCAAGCTTTCAAGATGGACGCACGTGGAAAAAAGGCAACGAAACGCTAGTACACAGCACTTGCTGGGTAGTTCGCTTTCAAAATATATGAGAGCTAGAATGAGGAGAAAAGCGAAGAGGAGTTTATTTAATAATTTCAGCACCCGAAGCCAAGACAAACTTCGACAAACTTCGACAACACACCTGCACACTTACCCATCAAGGTTTATCCCCCGCTCCTGCCCCACTTATACTAGCGTCTAGGTTTTCCACCCACCATAACTTTAGCCAATGACCCTGACGAGATTTCAGAGGCGTAAACTCTATATTTGAACAACTCACATTTTCAAGTACCTAGGCTCCCCAATAGCTACCAAAATGAAGGCTGATTTGCTGCTAAAATTTGGACATGCAAAATCAAACAAAGGCGCCAAGATTATATTGAAATGGTGGGAAAGAAGAGTTGGCAGATCATTGAAGATATGGGTTCATTGGAATTGACAGGCCTTTGCTAGAAATAATCGAAAGTGGTGATTATTGGCCTGCATGCATTAGCTCAATTGTGAAGATGAGTGCTGGTGTACCTAAAGTGATGAAGCAACAATTTCATCGGCGATGGGGCGAAGCGCGTAGATGTTAATCTGGGGTTATAGTAGATAATCTGGGGCTGTTATGAGGCACTTGGCTCTATGCGTCGCTGTCAAAACAGCACACACAAGCTTGAAGGAAATTTTAAAGATGCGCTCTGATTTCAAACAAGTTTCTAGCTGAGTGTTTGTGAAGCGCCCTCGATAACCAGGATCTGCCATTATCCTCAAGTTATCATAGTTCCTGTCCTTGCCAATACGTCTTGTGAGTAAAGTGTTTATAGGAGATATGGATAATGTTTCTCTGTAACTGTACAAGCCGCCTCTATAAATCAAAAAGAGCCATCTTTAACCAGTCACTTCCAAAACTCCTTCAAGATACTGAATATCTGATACTGGTTATAAAGTGCAGCAAGTCTCATCAGATTATACCCTGTCTTTTCGCGGGTGAGATTGGGGCTCCATCCGTGTTCAAGGAGCGCCAGTAGAATCCTTGTGTGCCCTGACAGAATAGCCTCCTCTAAATTGCGCAAAATACTACCTTCCAGGATTGTGTCCCAGACCGGGTTTCCATTGAGACCCATATCTGCAAGCCAGCGGAATGCTAGTACACAATTCCCCTCCCCCATGATGCGCAAGCATTTTCCTCACAAGGGGATCTTTTGGAGGAACTACGCTCCGAACATGAACTTCTTGTGATGAACATGTATTAGAAGAAGAAGATTGATCCCGCCCCATTATTTCCGTTAAGTTCCCTGTCTTCCTGAAGCAATCTTGCAATATAATTATGTCCATCGTAAGCAGCAGGTGCAAGAGCATTATAACGTGGCAAGTTTGGAAGGTTATCAAGCCGCAAGCGTAGACCCATTTCTTCTGTCTCCTCGACTAGGCCCAACATCATTGTTGTAACCTTGATGCTACCTTAAGTGCACGTCTCGTGTAATGCCTCCATTAACCAATGCTCGGTCTATTCGGACGGGTCTCCGGTATGCTGGCAAATATTCATAGGACGAGCTTCGACATGATCGCCTCGACATGATGCACGTAAAGATTGCATCAATGTATATTGTGAAACTCGATTGGACGGGTTTGTAAGGAGCTCAACTATATCAACGTGGCCTGAGAAAGATGTCACCAGTATCCTCGAAGGAGGCCCATGCTGGTTCGAAATGGTTTTGCCTTCTTCGCAGAAATTGGGACCTCTGGATGTAACAATAATTGGGAGCGAACTTTGGATTGCGTTCGAGTTAGTATAAAGGCAGAGCAAGAGGCGACAATGTGGAGATGGCCCTAGTGTGCGGCCGGATGTAGCGGAAACAGATTTTTGGAGTCAGCATTTGGGTCTACAGTAAGACATGACTCTGGGTTTGGCACAAGATAAAAGTTGGGGATTAGGAGTGATTAGAAGTGCCGCAAGAAAAGAAAGTAGAAGAAAAGTATTCCACACTACATACCAACTGAAGTGCTGACTGTAGCAATTTCCACTGATTGAATGTTGGATTAGTAATGATCGAATCATGTAAATATCACCATAAAGGCGGCACTGATAGCATCGTATTTTGTCAGGTTGCAATTCTGAGAGGGCTGTTTGAGGTGACCCTTGAATGGCGTCTCTGATTTAGATTCCAAATACCAACCCGTCCACAGTTCGTGGTCACTATCCCACTGAAGGGAGTCAGCATGATTGAATACACTTTCGCATGATCCTGGTATCGCGGGGTCGCTGGAGATCTTGTAAACACCATCCGTAAGATGTTACAATGATGTTGTTCTTCTTGTCTTATGTTGATTTTGCTCAATGGTGAAGTGTTGGGAATGATTGTACAGAACACAAATCTGGAGACGCTCTTAAGAAGGACACGTGAATCTGGTAATCACCTTCTGGGTCAAAAGTTACTGAATAAAATCAAAAAACTCATTGTCAGTTGAAAGTTTTGAGTTATTTTTATATAAGACGTCAAGAAGTGAAGCAATGATATGACGTTGAATATGCTCCTTCCTCTAGGGATGGTTTGGCAACAATTTCGTGGATGTTTTGTCAGTGCCTGTGCGTGTATCACCCATAGCAACCAATAAACGCTCAGACCCATGCTAATGTAGATTCAGCTGGTCTTACCTAACTCAAAATATGCAAAGCACATATAGCTACCCAGTTCTCAGAAATCAAAACACGTGTTATGATGATTGTAGAATCCCAACTATTATGATTCCAAAGAATGGTCAGAAACCAGAACCTAGCCTAGTTTCATGAAATTTCGGGTAAACCTTCTAATAAGTAGGTTCTTGGGAGATGTTGTAAAGAGATTCCATAGGAAGGTAGAGACATGGAGGGTAGAAGTGAATATGATCTCCCATCAAATATAGCGCCACCAGCCTTTTGCCAACCAGCTGGACTCTGATGTAAATTAAAGGACGACCTTTGGAGAAGAGGGTAACAACGAACAGTCAAAACAAATCTCGAAGAAGAACTCACCATGATTACCATTCCACTTGAAACGGCATCAACACTTTTCATCGCAGGATTTATTGGCCTACTCATCCTCGCCTGGTACCAATGCGTAGTTCCATCTCTAGATCCTCATGAACCACCTCTCGCCCCATACACCATCCCCTACCTCTCCCACGTTCTAGGGCTCTACAAGCGAAGCTTCAACTACTATGTCGATCTCAAGTAGGTTTTCCAATCTATTCACCAAAAAAGAAGAAGAAAAAACCGATCAAATCTAGTGAGAAAGCGCCTCTCTCAATCTCAACTTTGCACATTCCAGGTCAAAAGGTCTATGTGGTGAATTCCCCCCAGCTCATCCAAACTGTTCAAAAGCAACCAAAAGTCCTATCCTTACGACCCATCGAAGCCAAGATCTCAGGTGCAGTCTGTGGTCTCAGCCAGAAAGCCCGCGATCTAATGATGAAGAACGTCAAAGGGACTGACGACAATTGGGGAATATCGGCCGATATGTATCCCCTCTTCGAGGAATTACTGAAGCCAGGCGAGGGATTAGATGCTCTTAATAATGTTATGATCCGGGTGGTGGGCGATGCTTTGGATTCGTTAGCTGAAAGTATGACGGCGAAGAGCGAGAAGAAGACTATGAGCTTGAATGCTTGGTGTAGAGAGGTGATCTCGGAAGCTACTACCGACTCTTTATATGGGCCTGCGAATCCCTTCAGGGAGCCGAGAATACAAGAAGCTTTTTGGTATGTCTGACCTCTTTCTTTTCTTACCGGAGCTTGTTCTTCCTAGGGAGTTCGAAAAGCATTTCATGTTCATCCTCCTGGGTTTCATGCGATCGCTGTTTGCCCGAAAAGGTCTCGCGGCAAGAGATAAAGTCGCACAGTCTTTTTACGATTATTTCAAACCAGAAGGCCATAAAAGGGGCTCATCTCTGCCGCAACAGCATTTTGATCTGTACACCCGGCATGATACGGATGTTATCGATATCGCGAGATTGGAAGTGGGCATGGGCATTGCCTTCCTAGACAACACAGCTCCTGCAACTTTTTGGCTCCTCACCTTTCTTTACTCCAATCCTGAATTTCTTGAAGAGGTTCGGAAAGAGCTCGACTGCGTCGTTCAAATAAGCACCGATTCCGAAGGACAAGTTATGCGAAATCTGGATATCACAACTGTCTCAACCAACTGTCCACACCTCACTTCTGCCTTCCAAGAAACCCTGCGACTTGTGTCCATGGGAACTGCCTCAAGAATGGTAATGGAAGATACAGTGCTAGACGGTCAATGGCTCTTGTAGAAAGACGCCATGGTTCAAATGCCCAGCAGAGTCGTCCATGTTAGCACAGATATTTGGGGTTCCGATGCAGCAGATTTCAACCCCTATCGCTTTTTCAAAGGCTCCGTCTCCAAGAACCCTAGTGGAAAACGACCCCCGGGAATCGCTTTTCGCGCTTTCGGAGGGGGTGCAACTTCGTGCCCAGGAAGACATTTCGCAACGAATGAGGTCTTAGCTTTGGTATCGATGTTCGTTTCGAGGTTCGAAATCGAGCCTACGAAGGGAATTTGGAAGATTCCCAGGACCGACAACACGAGGGTGCAAACGGTGATTATGGAACCTGATGATGATATTGAGGTAAGCATCTTTGCAAGAGGAAACCTTGAGGTTGTCAAGTGGAAGTTTGGTTTGCAGGATTCCACCTCATTCTTGGCTATGGCGAACGAGGACAAGCTATCCCCTTAACTGCTGCCAGGCGCTCCGTAAAGTGTACCCCTGTATACCCCTGACAGGGGTAAGAACACTAAAACTTAGTAGTATTAATAATACTACTATTATTGCTCGAATCACTTATTATACCACTCCCAAGATGCCTGAAAACACGCGCGTAGATACTACGGATATAGGAACTCGCCGTCTAGATATCCCGCTATTAAATAAGGCTAGTACACGCTTTAAGCCGATAGAAATCCCTTTACGATAGTACAAAATTAACCTGCCTAAGGGTACTGATATTAACGACCCTATCTTAGTCTTTCTCTTATATTATCCTCCCTAGATAGTAGATATAATAGTTTCGAATATAAACTCTTGTATAAGAGAGCCTCGCGATCTATAAAAGCCTTATACGTGCGCAAAGTAATAGACGGATATAACAAGAGCGGAGGTTTATACGTTCCTTGTAATTAAAGTCTATATAACAATATATACTTACGAACTCTCGGATTATTAGAAACAGAAGGAGTGCCTTATACCGAGTTTTCCTATTAAAGAGCATATAGTAAGAGACTGGTATTTGGAGTTGTATATAAGGTTTTATATACACCCTAATAGTACGAGTAGTCCCTACAAAAAAGTACGTACCTATATAATTACTATAGTTATTAACTAACTCTTAGGGGCAAAAGGTAGAGCCGCTTAATAAGTATATCCTCTCCGTCAATTAACAAATATAGATACCCGGGTCGAAACTATTAGTAGACAAGGTTATATGCCGATTCGAAGGTAGGGTAAAAGAGGCCACCACTATACTAAATAAGCCTACACCTATAGGATTTAAGATCTAGGTAATCGCGAAGATCGGTTTTCTCTACTCCTAGAATTAGCATATACCTAGCAAAAAGAATAGACCTATAGACACTCGTACGCCTAGGGAGCTTGGGGGCACTATAAAGGAGGGGAAAGGAGGTAATAAAACGTAGGCAGTTATACTAAAACTATACAAAACCCTCCCCTAGAGACCGGCCGGCTTGTACTATATATTCTTTAATAATTTATTCAGCTCTACCCGCTTCTTTAAGCTCCTACGCGCGCGCGGTTTTAGTATAACCGGCACTTGTCGTATACAGTCTAGTATACTAAAAGAGCTAGTTAATATAAAGAAGTCGGACAAGAATAATATAATACCCTAGGGTACGAAGATATACCGCCCTACAAAGTTGAATCTTGTAAACTAAATCGGGTAGAAAGACAACGTATTTATCCTAGGTATATCTATAGTATATAATAGTATATAAGAAGTACGAACTATATATAAGCGTCCTAAAACAACTTTATTAAAAGTAAAGATAGTAAGAGAGCCTTTTAGAGATTTAGTACAAAAGGAGATAGCTATTCCGTACTTCTTTAATAACTATAATTATAATATAGGGTACGTAGATTAATTTGATTAATTAATAGTGTCCGAGAGTAGATTACGGCTAGTATAACGTAGTAGATCCTAGGCAATCTAATACTAGCTCCTACTTATTATTCTTGTTAATTCCTATAAGATTATATACTATAAATATAATTTAAAAACTCCTAATATTACGTTCCGTAACTAGAAGAAATAGCGGCTCGATATTATTAAAGGTTTACTAAAGCTAGGGCAAACTATACCGTTGTCGTATAAGAGAAGGGTTTTATATATAGATCCGAACGGCTTAATAGATAATACTAGCTAGTATTAACTAATTAAGATAGCGAATAAGCGTGATTACGTAAATTGTACTAGATTACGCTAAAGCGATAGACTACTTAAAAGAGTTATATTAGGTATAATTACTAATAATAATTAACGTCCGAGCGTATACTATTAGACTTACTATAGCTATAATAGATATAATATTTGGTTATATAAAAGGAGGCCTTGTTTTAATAGTTATTATTAAATATAATACATTTTAGTACTAAAACTTATGAAATTATAGAGTCCTATTAGCTCGCTTATATATCTTGGCATGCGTAGGGGCTTACGGAGCGCCTGGCAGCAGTTGAGGGGATAGTCACTAGTGAGGGGACTTGGATTGCGGTACAGTATAGCAAGCTTGTACTTAGGAGGCTATGATACTTTGCATGGTCAGGAGCTGCGGTAGGTTCAATATGGTTTGTCGGTGGATTTCTTGACAGTAGTGGAGGTTAATAAGATATGATTGGCGTGGGGATTTAACATGTGCAGCGCCCAGGAGGCGGAAGCACTTGATGCGCTAGAACTGTTGTATGTTTTCAATTGATTTCCTACTGGTACGACCCGTTACCACAGTGGGTGGACTGAGCATGGAACAGGGGAGTGGTTATATGTACAATTAAGCAAATTTGCAGGCGTCCTTCGGGACACTTTGGTACGATTAGTACAAAATCATTCATCAATCCTCATTCTTCTACCACAACCCAGTTTGAGTTCACTGTGCGAAGAACCATGCAGGATTGTCATGATTGGAACCTTGTTATTAGATAGACCATTACAGTATTTCTATCGTGAAAATTTGTTTTACCGCAATCGTATTCTGGGCATCCGAAGCCTGCAGGGTTGAAATGACGCTTGTCGGACTCGGTACCTCAGAAGTGTAAGTGAATACCATCACCAAGAAGTGAGGTAATATTAGGTGCGCATATTAAGCAGTATATTTGGGGAATCTCCAATTAGAGTGCTGTACAAGTGGAGCTGATGATGTATTCAGATACTAATGTCAGGGGGGCTGCTGGTAAAAATACTAGAGGTTTTACTCGTATTTCGTATGTCACCTGCACCAGCCTGAGCTGTATTTCAGCAAGTCATGTGTGCACTTTCCAAAAAAGAAAGCATGTTTTGTTTCATAGGCCAACAAGCGAAATTACATAACTGTAAGCTTATGTCTTCCCCTTAATCATTATCTAATTCACTTTTCCAGAAATAGATATAAATTGTAACTCATCAAATCTCAACTTAATCGAAAACATGCTGGGGCCCCTGGATGGTCCATGTCTTCCAGTTGCACTCGCTAAGTCACGTGCTCAATTAATACTGACTTTGGAGGTTAGTTTGTTGAGCCTTAAGACTCGTTCCCTCTCTGAGAACTTGATAGCATATGGCCAAAATCTTTTTACCTATAGTTAAGAAAAATACACCTAAAACGGAATCATTCAAAGCATACAGTAGGGCTATGTTCACGAAAGGCTCAATAGTTTCTGCACAGCGGCACAATGGCATCTGCCTGTTCTTTCAGATTCTTTTGTCTAGGATGACGTCTGGAGAAAATCTCAATATGTCATTGAGTTTCTTTTGAACCGTTGATATCCTGGCTGCTAATATCTAACCCTCAATCAAACGATACTGGGCATCGCGTTATTCCCAAGGACTGGGGAGTTTGCGGCCAGCGCAACTTACGCGGGCTAGTGCAACACGCATAAAAAGGACATAATATTCTTTTAATCTATTTTGATTGTGAAAAGAACTTTCCGAGTTGGGTGACGAGATATCTAAAATTAATTCCAGTCGAATCCTTTAACTTAATGAAAAGGTGAGCGTCTGTGGGATCTTTCTCTTACGACCTCTCCTGAATCGCTCCCAGCAAGTTCGCGATGATGGCTAATTCCTTTTTGCTTGCAGCTTTTTGGCTGTTTACTCTCGTTCAAACACATTGTAAGTATAGCCCCTCAAACTCGCCAGCTGACGTCGGAAAGCTTCTAAAATATAAACAGACACATCAGTATCTGAGTCACTTTCAACTTCGTCTTTGTCGCGTCCAGGGTTTGTACAAACAGCGGTATTGACTACGGGAATTACTGAAGTGACGGTGGTGCAAACTTTCTATGAGACAACATATACGCAATTCGCATCTTTGTCAGGTACTATTCAAACATACATTAAAATTCCAATTACCGGCGGTACAGCGACGAGTACTCAGACATTCAGTCTTGATATTGGGCCAGGCGGAGTGGGATGGGCTATACCAAAAGATGCGCCGTCACCGGTCATTGACGAGCCTACGCATTTACCTACAGCGAAAGGCATAATATTTCAAGCTGGGGCTCTTGGTAAACGTGCCGAAACGTCTAATTCTCAGCCAACACAAGCTAGAACAAGCTCTACGCCAGCTAGGCCAAATACGTTTTCTCCAAGGAGGAATTCCACTGTTTTTTCCAGAAATCCAACCTTCAAAACCAGCACTGGTAATTCAACAATGTCCAGATCTAGGGGTATATCATCCAGCAGTCGTCGATCCAATTCCACATCATCAGGAACAAGATCTACAAGCACAAACGGACCCAGGAGGATACCAGTGCCCTTGGGAACTGGTTCTCTTAACACCTCACCAGTTCCAACAAGATCAGCATCGCGAACCCGTGGGAATTCCACAATTCCAGTATCCGGGTCTCNGCGAACCCGTGGGAATTCCACAATGCCAGCATCCGGGTCTTTGCCAACGAGTATACCAACCTCAAGAAGTGCCTCTTCCAGCTCTGCGACGTCAAGGAGACCATCATCGCGGCCTCCTGGAAATTCTACCTCTAGTTCATCAAGGTCATCTGGGACACCCGGTGGAGGTGCGCTCCCATTTCCCCCTGGAGGGCCTCCTAAAACTGGGAGTCGAACAGGGACTAGAACGAGGAGCAGAACAGCAAGGAGAACTCCCATGTTCCCAACCACTACAGCTGTAAGCGAAAACATCCATGACATAACCCGTTTTAGATTTGCTAAGTGTTAACCTATCTTCAGACTTACTCGTCGATCCCCCCTGATTTCACTGGATATACTCTCCCAGGAACTACATACACAGCAAGTCAAATGTATACTACTACAAGAGATGGGATGGTTGTAGTGGTCCCAATTATTCTTGGAGTAGGTGGCATTGGAATGATACCAGCTGCCCTGCCCTTTGGAGGAGCTTTCGGCCCAGGGGTTGGTAGTGGTGGAGGTAACCCAGACGATCCGGACGACGGCAACGATGATGACGACGACGACGACGACGACGACGATGATAATATAGAACTTCCAAGCTCAAGTACCAGGCCACCCTCGTCTACGTCGCTTTCTACCGACCTCCGCACTTCATCTAGTTCTGTGGAATCATTTAGCAGTACAAGCAGTACAAGCAGTGCAAGCAGTACAATCAGTACAAGCAGCACCTCAAGAACTCTTGCAAGTCCAACAAGCAGTTCATCAAGTAGAAGGAGTACTGCGACGGGTTGTTATACTACTAAAACCAAGTGTGAAATACGCTGTGCTCAGACGACCTCCTTTCTTCCTTGCGAGGATTTCACGACAGTGTGTTCGCCAGCGACTATGACTGTCCCATGTTCGACAACAAGAAGAATGGTCACCACTACTAGCGAGGCATGCATACTTGTTCCCGCACCTACGTTCTCGCTAGCGACCCAGACCTTCTGTGGTGGTAAATGTGGAGTCTATGAGACGCCAATTGGAACTGATCTACCAGCATTTGCCACTGACCCTCCGAATCCTGATCTGGAGGAGGAGTGGGAGGAGTTGGACGATATCTTTGTCCCACCTCAACCAACTCCCATTGAGCTTGGTCGAATCAAACGTGGTCATGTTACTGCAGCCCCAACAACAGAAGCACCGCATGGTCCTATCACTCCTGCCCCACTTCTGAAACGGGGTAAAAAAGTACAAGTAACGAAGATCAATGGTTGTGACCCAAGAACACCTGCCAACGCCCCCTTGACTGTACCAGAATACCCGTTTCCATATGCGGATATCTTGGAACCCGAGTTGGATGATAGATTAGAGGAACAATATAGCCAGATACCACGATATGATCGAGCTACAAACGTGGATTGCGTGTTCACTACTACACGCCTTAACGCCGAACAATTTGCTGCCGCCCCAGAATATACTCCTTGGCGTAAAGATAAATTTGATAATTCCATGCCTAATGGACAAGTCAGTATTGACCACGCTTGTAAGTTGGATTCTCCTATGACTTGGGCTTTGGCTAATTAATGCACAGTTGAAAAGGGTTGGGTCAAGAACTTCTTTAGGTCAATAATCAGCAATAAGGGAGAGCCAGGAAAACTGACTTGTGATGAGATGAACCAATATTTCTTTCCGATGGACTCACATGGCGCTACTTTCAACTTTCTGCAGGCCATTTTGAACGCACTTGGTAGTCGCGAACACTTGGATGCATTCATCGTAATGAGCAGGTACCTCAACACCGTTGGAAAAGGAGGCATCGCCTACGGTGTCATGAGAAAATACGTGAGAGACCCAAGGTGGGAATTCGCGGACAATCTCGTAGGGTGGAGATGGGGACCCGGACACCACAAAATCTGGTCAATACCGGGCGCACTAGCCTCTCTGATTGGGCAAATAGAAAAGACTCTACTCGGTGTTCTGGTATGGAAGTCTCGTTTTTTGAATGGCACAATGACTAACAAGCTGCAGGTTCTTCAAAACCCGGAGATGCTGGAAAAGATGGATAAAACCAACGACCGTATCTATCAAGAATTGCAAGTCAAATTTCATAAGTTGAAGAACTAATACTAACCATAAGTAGCTTGAACTTTGATATTATCATAAATGATGAAAAAAATCAAATTATAAATGAGATGTTTGGTAACAAGGATGCCTACAAACAAAAGTTTCCTAACGGGGTTGCTGGTTAGTCAAAAGTAAAAGATAAGTATTCGACATGCTGACGTTGCTATAGGGGCTTATAGAGACTACGTCAATAAGGAAGTCCTCGAGAACATAAACTTGGCTCCTGCCTATCTAAATGATCTATGGCTTCTAACAATGAACAACCTTCAAAAATCGTATAACTCACCCGACGTTGCGGGCCGCAGCGACGTCGCTGGTCGCAGACAGCCAGGTTTTTTCTACTCAACATGGGAACGTTTCTATAACCAGATGGCAGTGCTGAATTATCACTATTGGAAAGATGGTATCTGGACTTGGGATTACAAGCATGAATTTACCTGGTTGGGACAGAATCCTCATGAACCGGAGATCCCAAGAAGATTTCCAGTGTATGATGCCAGGGTTACGCCGCCGCCGAAGCCTCCTTTAAAGTTTGGACAAAGGCCACCCTCAGAAACAGGGTCCGAAATGTAGAAAGACATCAGGGCGTCCGTTGAAGTTTGGGCAAAGATTTACTCTTTGGAAAGACGACATTTCTATAGAGATGAAGGTGATGACTAACAACGACTTTCCGAGCGGCCCCAAACAAAGGGGAATCAATCTTGATCCAAGAGAGGCAAAGGGTCGGGGCTGCCTCTACGAAAGTTTGGATACAGACCTGACAATTTGGACAGTGACATTCCAACGCTTGTACGCGAGCCTCCACGATGACATGGTTCGTTAAGCAATCTTGGGAATGGAAAGATCGAACTATAGGGGCTTTTGTGGTGGCCCCAGCTAGTTGTCTTTTATTAACCGATGAACAGCAGGAGGAAAGCACTTTTTCCAACAGGCTCGGCAGCGATTATGACACAAATGACATCCCTTTTTCAACGTCATCTGACAGGACTACTAAGCCACTCGGTCGATACTTTAGGTGGTTTGCGATGGAAGTGATTACATATACCAACACTGAATATTTAATTCCTGTAAATAAATTTTGTACGGGTATCTTGAAATACCACCTGGCATTTCTATGGCATCGTCTACTATTCGATGTTCATGATTTGTGGTCTCACCTCGTATTTACGGTCCTCGTCAGCCAATCAAAACCAATTTACGTATTTACTTTTTGCCCCTCTACTACAAGGCAGATTGAGAGTACTTTTTAGGTAGGGCTGCGAGTAACAGGTTTTACTGTTCATAGCATCAACCTCATATTGTCAGGAAAGGTAAAACCTCCCTACGCGACTCATTCTATCAGTGTGGCGACATCACTGCAAAATGATACCATCAAAAAGTTAAACGAGATACCAGGATCTTCAGCAGTGAATTGTCATGATAGTATGGTTGTCCCGGTCAGATCGAAATCGGCGTTAAGATGATGAACTTTATATAGTAAAACAAGGATAATTATATTGTCAATATAATGTTAGACAGCATGTAAGGATCTTAGTGGGGCTTGAAATTTAACTACATGATACGCCTTTAATCTAACTACAGTGACAGTTTTAAACTTGTCCTCTTATTTTCATTTGATTGATTATACATGTGAGTGAGCTTTTCCTCTCAATAACGCTGCTCTAAAAGGAGGATAAGAAATCCTAGATATCTTTGTTTAAGTGAAATCTTGCTTATCAAGGCAGTCTATCGGATGATCATCCTATAAGGCTATAAGAAGTTATATAAAGAAGATTTTGTGGATATGATAAGGACACGAAGAGAAGTAGTGGACTTTTTCATATCATCCCTGGAGAGCACATAGACTAGACTAAAATACTACTATTCTCCCTGCGAACAAAAATAGGGTATTATTCCTCTGGATTTTCCAATATCCCTCGACCAGGTAGTTAGTATGCATTGTCCCCCAGCTGAGTTGGAAGTGTTGTAGCAGGCTCGGAATCGAGATAGATCATAATAGTCAGTGCGTCTTTCCTTTGCGTTGTCGTTCATCCCTTACTGTATACTTTCTCCAAGGGTTACGCCCGCATCGTTTCCTGGTCAGTCAGAGGGAGGAAATGCGGGATATTAGGCCACTATACGAGTAGCTCATATAGAAAGAACTTGGACTTGACTGGCGATTCGATTGTTATTGGACCCAATGTCCCGAAGGACGTCCGCAAACTGCTTACTCCTAGTAGCAGACCTGGGCACGATGACGATATACATCGGATTATCGCGATAAATATCGCGATATATCGCGATATATTATTCTACGATTCTAATATCGATCGTCTACGGAACGGACTTGAGTGGATAGGGCGTCTACAACCAACAACCAACACTCTTTACGGAGTACTTGTTATATCCCTTCTAGACCACAGAGTGGCAAAAAAAACGTGCACTCAATGTGGATAGAAGTGGATGCAATAACTGGGTCAATCTGAGGCTCAAATGCTTGGAAACACAATGTGGTTGGCCAGACGCTTTCATTTTGCGGAGAAAATGCTGTGAAAGTGGACACCTTTACTCCACATTAAGTGCACGTTTCTTTTTGCCACTCTGTGGTCTGGAAGGGATATAACAAGTACTCCGTAAAGAGTGTTAGTTGTTGGTTGTGGACTAGTGGCCCTATCCACTCAAGTCCGTTCCGTAATCACCGGATATTAGAATAGAGCATAACTTTGGTCACCAAGTGGCGTGACGTAAACACTACTATTCACAAGAGCGTATAGCAAAGGCACTGACGAATCAAGGGTAAGGATGAACTAGCGTTGCTGCTAAACTCTTCGATTGCTGGAGTTGAGAAGTTGCTTCATATCAATAGGAGACGGAAGGTCGGTTTTGGTTGGATGTACGATTTGTCTGCATCTTTCCTTTGTCGTTACTCTTGCTTTTCAAATGGAATCATTAGAACAGAAAGTCATCTGTCTGCCATGATTCTTGTTGAGTCTCTTGTCTAGGCCACGCATAATTATCGAATGTTTCCTAGGTAAAGTTAATCGGCGTTCAAAAAGTAACAGAAGGGAAATGAACAGACCCAGTCCAGATTATCCGTGATTTCTGCGAAAGATCCTATTGAATTGTCTGCCATAGCAAGAATGTCATCATTTGATAAGAAGCCGAACCCCGGAGAAGTGACGTTTGCAGCTTGGAAATTACCCCAAGGTAATTGGCATGATTCAGCACCATACGGCAAGGAGGAAATCGCATCGGGTTCGTCTAAGATTTGTCAGTACTCGAGTATGGAAGGTGAAATGGGGGTCCTGGTAAGAGGACCAAGGAGAGACACCATTCAGAAGTGCTGAAAATCTGTCAGGAATGCTTGCCGTTTAGTTTCAGTCCAGCCAAAGATCCTTGCTCACATGCTGTATTCTTTTGAGATTGGCTTCGTAATCCCGATTTGACTCTGCTGAACATGACTTCGAAGTACGTAGTAGCTTGGGGACAATGCTTGTCCTGTACTTGTTCCCATACCACCTATAACACAGAATCTCAGAGTCAGTTTGTTTCTCTGGGCTAAAGTAAAATTTGATAAACTAAATAGAAACTGGCTCTGGAAACTACTAAAATAGGTGCTCTTAAAGTAATGAAACAGAACTTACGTGAGACTTTTCAAGAGCTTGAAGTAGAGAAAGAAGTTCCTTATTCTTTGGGTCATTAATGTTATCCAGACTCAATCCGGCTTTAGTGGCTTTCATCACTTCCACGCAGATAAGTAAAGCCGCTAGCAAAAAGTCGTGCGTTGAAAGAGTTGATAAAAACCATCGATCATTGGCCAAGGGTCCACCTGGAGTTGCGGCTTCATATGTCATCGCTTGTCCGCTGAGCAACTCCATCGAAGCATCCAAGGCTTCTTTCTTCGAAAAAGTGTATTCTGGCGTATCCTCTCCATATGCAAGATAATTTCGGTGCAACATGCAGCGGCACTTATGGTAAACCAAGAACATGCTAAATTGCTTGACAATAACATTCGCTGAGTCGGTGATCGATATGCCGGTTCTAGAAAGGCGGTAGAAGATGGGAATCTGGTCAAAAGCGTGATGCAAACTTTTGTCTAACTTTAGAATGTCTTCGTATGGGACTCTAGTGAGCCGGTTAGCCATCGTTGTGATTTTTCCCGCCTCTTGACATAATATACTCTTGGCTATAAGATATGAAATGGGAGTGAGTTCCGATGGTGATCTCGATGGCGGGAGCTCGATGGTATCTTCCCCAAAGTCCTCATCTCTGAGGTTTCTTGGAAGCAAAGTATCTGAGTCAATTGAGTCTACCATACCTGGTAAACCAATGTGGAAACAAGAGAGCATATCCAATTGGGAAACGTGATGCCATAGTCTTCGACGTATCTCTGATTGATATGGGGTAAGAGTACCGTCAATCTTACTAGCATCTCGATGAAGACCCATCCTCAAACAAAGTCGGACGATATTGCCGACAAAAAGATACAAGTATACTTCATCATCTTTGCTCAGTAGAAATTCAGCCTGGGTTCAGAATCCGGATGTTAGAAAATGCTGCAAAGAATCACGCTGCTTTATACCATACCTCGGCGAATATAATCATTGTCTCAATCGTGTACTTGCTAGGCTTTGTATAATTGGATGTGATCAAAGCTTGTGTGCAATACCTGCGGTAAAATCGAAGCATTTCGTGAGGTGTACCACGAGTATCTGGATGTACTTCCTTTCCTCCAATAACCACCAGAGAGGATATCGTCAGCATTGCATATAACAGACCGAGCCAATTAGCAGAAACGCTACTTGGGGCTTCCCAGAATTTCCGGTACTAGGGGATATTGTGTCAGCGAAATCGAAAGCTAATGCAAGTATAATATTTAAGACAAATGATGTTTATTGTTGGAGAAATATCATTCTCTACATACATCTTTTTGGAAAGTAGGGGCATGGATTATGGCTACAATAGCATCAGCAAGATTCTTGTAGAGTTCATAAAGAGGTCAACAAACATAATGAGGGGCTGTTAGAATTGAAGTGACGAGCGACAAGGTGATCCACCACTTTTTTATCTGGCAAACCTACGAATTTTGGAGTTAGTATGCTCCTTTGAGGATAAGTGACCAGTACACATTTCATCTCAGCGTCAGAGCAAAAATGCAAATTACTAACCCGACAGAAGGTTTTCTTTTGAGAGAGTGTGGGATCCGTTGAATGCCATGCTATTGAATGGCGAGAGATCCCTCTCTGGAGCATCGCGTTCTGGCTCAAATTCCTCGAAGAACCCTCTTACTTCTTCAATCTATAATATTCAGGTAAGCTGACAATCTCCAATCTATTTGAAGTTAAATCTTACGTCTTCAAGAATCGCCCCCCAGTGCGTGGCTCCGACGTATGTTGACTCTGCACTTCCTTGGACCACTCTGGCCGTAGATATTGGCGGTGGTGATTCTTTTTCCTTTCCAGTCTCAAATTTCTGGTGATTGGGTAGTTTTACTATCTCATCTTGGAAAGCTCCTTGGCTTGGTTGGCCATCGCTGTTGCTTGGTGAAATCTGGATGGGATTCTCTTGGGACATAACATTCTTGACTAGACTTTCGAGATGCCGCAAACGATTCTGCATACTGGCGGCAGCCTTTTTGCGGGGTAGTGATGCTGGAATTGTGCAAGTTGAAACGCGCCCTTTTTTGATACATTGTGTACAGGGGACTTGTCTATCGCACTTCGATTTGGCGTGACGACCTGTTGACATTTAGAGACCGTACTTTTGAGATCAAATCATGCCATATTGATAGTTATTCTGCAAAAGATTTCTCTCGCCAGGATTCACTGCATGTGTTCCTTGAAAGGAGATTTCTTTGTCACCTACAGTTCGTACAGCTCAGCTGTGGCCGGTTTCTCTTCCCTTGAGGTGGATGCGCTATGACATCGTGATCATTACTGGCTGCAGACATGATGTGCCAGGACAATGCAAGCCAATAGAAAGTATGATTTCTCGATAAAAGATTTGAGCTTGGAATAGATTGCTATGGATAGATGTCAAGTAGCTTTTAGATTTGATGTTGCAGTGATAGAGGCGTCAGCTTGTGACCCCGGATGTATTTCCTTCTTTGGGTTTGATCCGTCTTATATCACGTGGTGGTTTTCTCATCTTCCTACACCGAGTTAAGCATATTTTAATTCTTTTCTCAGAATGTTATACCACTTGAGCTTCAGAGATTCAATATTTGTCGGCTTCATGGTATCACACATTGTTGAATTAATCCGCGTTATTCAACAAGAACACGAATCCCTCCATATCTTCTTATTGCAAAATCTATGTAGCCTTTGCAGGAGTGGGTAGAGAAAATAAGATATGAAAAGGCCCAAGTTTATCATCAATTCTTTAGTTGTGCAGCTGGGAGATAGGATGTGGGAAAAGCCGAAGATTGCTACAGATAGTTCCAAGGATAAGAGGTTCTTTAACTTGTAGAGCTCAAGAAGTTTACTTATCAGGCTCGCATTGAGTCACTACTCAAATCTTTGAAAGTTCTCAAAACTTCACCAAAGAATAGAATAGGAGTATAGAACGTGTTTTAACGTTGAAGAGAAATCTATTTCGACGCACGTGTCAATCGTAATGCTGGATTCCTGAACTCCCCTCAAAACCCCACCAATGCCAAACCAAACGCCTCTCACTTTGTTGCAGGAGCCTTCGACATCGATGCAAAGTCATCAGCTGGAGCCTTTTCTTTTGGATGTTTTGCCTAGAAGTCCATTAGGGTATATTATTTATTAGGGAAACCCCGAGGTGAACCCACCTCCCAATGAATCTTCATGTTGTTGATATTATCAACTTCAGCTTTACAAGTGGCCTGAAGAATTGTTAACTTGAACCAAGTTTTTCTCGAGTCACGGAATAGACGAACGCATTGGTACTTCATTCCCTTATCTTTCTTTAAGATCGAATTGCCTCCCTTCTTTGCCGCGGCCTGTGCTTTTTGCTGAGCCTCGATCTGCGAGCGTTTGTTAGTAAATAACGATGATTCGATATAGTGTGCGTGCCTTTTGAAGTCCTCGAGCCATTATGAAGTTGTGAAGATGTGGGTTATTGAGTTACCGGAAGTGGGGTACGATAGCGTTTTGATGTTGATGTTCTGATAGAACGAAATGTGTTTTTGTCGGAGAAATGGCGGAATCCATGCGCTTACATGTGGACGTTGCACGTGATTCGATTCAGTCGAGCAACTGGGTACCTAGGTAAGGTCGCCATCTATATGAAAACATTCAAGGGTTGGTACTCGATCCACCATGGACTGGATCAAGGACAGTAATCGTAGAATAACAGAAATAGTCTGGTCACGTGAAACTGGTATGTTAAAGACACCAATTAGAGAAAACCCATGTTGTTTACTTTAATTACTATTAGATTTTGGTCGTATAAAGCTAAAACGCCTAATAGCTTATAAGAGTACGTGGGATTAACTAACTATCATAAATCGTATAAGTCTTTAATAGGTGTTAAATGTTAGAGATACTTGTAGAAGCGATCTTAAACTAGTATCGGTATTAGGATCGGCAACGGGGTAATATCGGCAACGTAGAACAGGAAAACGATATTCGCTTGATTTTTCTGACTATCCGGAATGGTTGTAATGACTACCCATACTACGACGGGACCAGGAAAGGAAATTCAGTGCAGCTTCTCCTGTCCATGACACAAACGCAATGTTTCAAGATGAATTCACAGAAAGCTAGGGAGATACGTGACTCGAACCGACGGCACAAAACAACATGACGACTTCTCGGAGCAGCACTTCCATGAGTCCTATTTCTATCAGCCAATCAGAACTCTCTCTGCAATAAGTCTCCTAACAAGGATATCGAATGGCCTGTTGTTGTGTTCAAAACTTTAAACTTTAAAGACATCTGAACTTGGAACCACAGGCCCCTTATTACAATAGCCAGTTCCCAGAAATAAATGTCAATACTACGGTCATCCGGCCACTGGAAATCATCAACAACATGGAAGACAATCTTTGGCACCAATTGAAGCAAGCTGTTGAAAAGGTCAATGGCTTCTTTCCATGTTTTAATGTACCATCAAATACGGGAAACCTCTTTTCGCGGAAGTTCAACTCAGATTCGAATTGTATCGGGAGCTCGTCGATAATTTGGCGAATAAGGGGGTATGTGAAGGCGATCAATGCTTAAGAGTCAATTGTATTCTCTGGTTGCCAATCTTTTGTCTACAGAAGTATGATATCACCAACTTTCTTGGAAAGTTTATACACACATACAACCCTGCTATTAAGTTAACAAGACTCCTTTTTCACAGGGAAAAAGCAAGGTAAGCACGGTTGTTGACGAACCCTTTGATGGGATCGATGAAACTAGATTACATACAAATGTCTCCAGGCTCACACGAGAAAATAGAAGGTTACAATCTTAGTCATGTGCGCTTCTTCTGGATCAAATCCTTGCTGCCCAGCAATAGATAAGATTCCAGAATCAACATGCCTTTTCCAATCACCTAGCCGCGATGCTGGTAAGCGCCCGAGAGCTCAGTAAGGATTGCTCATTCTTACAACTTGTTCCCTCAGATCTTATGGAGCTATGGAGTGTTATTCCCTGAGTACTAAAGTACAGTCGACATTGGAAATGACTTACAGTCTGTCGTCTGATGGTGGTTTTCCTTCTTCGTGGTAATCGCGCCGTTTCGCAACTTCTCGCTTTCCCGAGCGATCTTCCCTTTCAATGAGAATCGCATTCAGATTGTTAGTGCTCGCTCAACGTTGCTCTCGTCTCAATTTCTAGGATATAAGAACGAACAAGTGCACCGCCCCCGGTTACCAATGACACCATTAATACTTTTGTTTCATATCCGGCCCGAAGTCGATATCAGTTACCCGGGTACAGCTAAGTAATCTTTCATGTCCTCTGGCTTCCTGGAGTTTTTCCATAACCTCACCCACCCACCCACCTGAAAGATAACCCTTACCCTTACCGCGCCTCCCTATTTCCGATGCCCCTAGTTTCTCTGATCTCCCGGCTGTCTTGTATAGGTCTGGTCTGGGCACTGTATACTGACTTTCAACAGCACGCACTGTTGTGACTTACTAGTACGAAGCTTTGGCGATTGCGAGTGTCGAGTCTGCTTGCTATGGACTTGTACATCGGTGTGGCGTCGACATATCGTACTCATAAAATCACCACGAAATTTGTTCCCTAATCAAGCTCATTTCCTTGTTTGTAGAAGTTACAATAAGACTTAATTGATATCAAAGACAGATGAATGTCAAGAAGCAAGACAAAATTTGTAAATGATGTTTTTAGAACTGATAGAATATTGGATTGTACTTTGCTAGGTTTGCTTTGTACAGAAGTTTGAAGTACAAAAGGAGTTTTTTCCATCTCCAATATAGGATAGACCACCGCCACTACTTGGAATGATTTCTCAGGCTTTCTTCTTGCGCGCTCGGATTGGTGGTGGTGGTGGCGGCGCCCAGTTAGGTTGTTGTTCTCGACATAATTTGTAATCGACGCGACCGAATTCGTCGTCTCGACACACGTATGGACTACAGCACGCCCCAGGATAGTTTACCTGGTCATCGCAGCGGCCTAAATTCACGAATTAGTCGGATCCTTTGGAATTAGGATATGAAGGCAGTGAGTGGTGACTGACTGTTCTTTTCGAGGCAGCCCTGGGCCACGACTACAGAGCCCGAGGTGAAGACGCTGAGCAGAGTGATAGCGAGTGAGAGCTTCATATTTGTTGGTAGGTTGGATTTTGGATGAGAGAGTTGTTGGTTGAAACTGGCAGATACAGGTATGGGAGCTATGATATATATACTACTTGCCCTTCTCCAACTCAGGGTTAAACACGTACCGGAAACGAGCAAAATAGGGTTTGTTCAATATATTTATATCGTTGCAGTCGCCGGCATGATCGCTCTAACTTTTCGAGGGTAGCATTAGTGGGGTACAGGGTAAAAATTGCCATAGATGATATAACTATTATGCCTATGACAAAGTAGAGTCTGGAAAGTTCCGGTCTTCCCCTCACTCTTATACAAAACAAGGAGTGTAGTGGTGGTGTATAGTTTGAACACGTACCACCTATTCTCTGTTTAATTCAAGTGAATTGCTGTATTCCATATGCACTTATATGGATATTGTTAGATCAACAAAGGGGGGAAAGACAAGCTGTGCAGGTTCCTTGTCTTATCTCAAGCATAACAATCGTAATGTTTTCCATGGTTGATTCCTATATACTACTGTAGCTATCCTAGAAGGCTTTATAATTTTCGCCTAGAACGGGGTGCTTCGTTTTAGGCCGACTACCTGGATGCCATTTTAACTTTCGGTGTGTCGCCGATTAACCTTTTAGGCAACACATTATGTAAATTACCTACTAGAAATTAAATTTCGTACCAAGTTCTTTATACCGTAGCGATATCTTAGCTATAAATCCGATTGTAATCCCTCTTGTCTGGTTAGTTCGGCCTCAATTAGAGGTCGTTTCGTTGTATAGAAACCGTAAATACAGCGTGCCTTATGGATAAGAGCACAGTACAATCTCGGTACAAGGATACTCAATATAAGGATAATCCTATTTATATCCCTAACCCTTTCCGTTCCAAACAACCTTTAGAACCTACAAGAACCTCGGCAGACCAGACCCTATTATAGATGCTGTACTTTATCGTTATCTGTATGGTAGTATGGTCCAAAAAAAAAAAACCTGCTTGTTCTGGCACGGTAACTTCACTGTAGTTATGGTTTCGTCGCATATAGTTCGACGTTGAAAGGGTAACCCGGGACAACCATGGGAGAAGGGGTATTCTAGGTAGAGTCTAACTCTGTAACAGTGTAACTTCCCAAAGCGCATTTAGCTAAACGCGTTCTGGGAAGTGCCGTAATAAAGTACAAGTGAATCGTGATGACATTTGGTCTTTTCACAAAGTTCAGACGATGGTGGTACGTGGGTGGGTATGACTGCGCCTGTTGTAAGTGCATTATAGCATAGCGTAACACGGGCGGCATGCTGTAAAGGCCTGAGCTTTCAGCCCTCTGTATCACCTAGGTCCCGTTTAGCTTGGACTGGGTATCAACAGTGGACGAAATAACGATTGTAGTATTAGAAGTATTTCCGATCTGGCTGCGATAGTATCGCAGCTTAGCTGAATCTCATGAGCGTGATAAATATTTACTTAACCACCTGAAACGAATTAAATATTACACTCTAGCATCCTTTCTAGAGAGTTATTCTATATCAGATATAACGAAAACATAATGACCCCTCCCAGCTTCCCTCTCCATGAACAGTCCTCCTATATACAAAGCCCCCTAACACCCACCATTCCCATTTCCATTCCCATTCCCATTCCCATTTCCATTCCCATTAACCACTTCCCCAAAATCCCTCATTTCCACCTCCCTCTTCCTAGCCAACTCCCTAACCTCCTTCTCATCCCCTCCAGCAAGCTTATCCAGAAACAAATACACAACCTCAACCACCCCCGCAGCCACCTTCCAAACCCTCCTCACCACCCGCGCAGCTTTAGTTTGCGAAAACCCATTAGGAGTAGTTCGTCCAACCTCCCACTGCTCGAGCGTTTTCACCTTGCCGTCTGGGCCGTGTTCTTGTCCTGGGATCCATTTCCATGTCACGAAGAGACCGAGGAGCATGAAGCTGGAGAAGCTGTAGGATGTTAGTGACGTTTAGGCCGAGATGAAGGGTGAGTGAGCGAGAGGGAGGACGGACATGAGTAACGAGTTTCGGAGCCAGATCTGGATCTCTGTGTCTTTATTTATCTTGGTGCCGTTATGTCCGTACTCGACGTATGCGAGAAACAATTGAGCGATGACTGAACCGAGCTTGCCAAAGGCCGCCGAGATTCCGTGTGATAAGCCCCGGTAACGAGTTGGGAATAATTCTGCGGGTATCTGACGACAATTAGCAGAGGTTCTAAAGTGTCTTTCTGAAGCGTAAGGTTCCCACTTACAATATACGTCGTCGTATTTGGGCCTATTTATGATTGTCAGCTACCATAATCCAGAATCAAATCCCAAGATCGGCTCTCTTACCAAAGTTAAAGAAGATTTGACATAAAATATAAAGAACAACAATCGCGGGATTCCCATTATTCTCATACAAGTGCTCAAACGAGCCTCCAATGACCACGAAAAGAATAAATAACCAAAAGAAACCATTCATTTGTATCGTCCTTCGACCAAGTTTATCGATAGTAAAAATCGTGATTAGGCATCCTATTATCGCTCCCAAAGAAACGACAATCAGACTTTGCCACACATCGCTAATGATCATGTGGTAAATAAATTGGTCCTTCGGGTCCTTCGGGTTGTTCGGGTTGTTCGGGTTGTTCGAATCCTTCCCGTACCAGATGAGATTGATGATATGAGGACTCGACATGCCCAATCCATAGAAGGGTAGGTCTATAGCCATCCAGCAAAAAGATGTTGCGATCAATGTGCGGAGATTTCCATCCTTCCAGAAGTATTGTTTGAACTCTTGCCAGGAAGGCTCTGGCGGTGGGATACTCTCTTCTGCAGGTTCCAAATCTCTGCTGTCCTGTTGACTAACGATCGAAGCCCGGTTTGAGGCCGTATCAAATTCTCGTGCGTTGTTGTTCTCGCTAAAGGTGCCGGAAACGCGATGTTGATCTCCAGAAGCGACGGAGGCCATGCCAGATGTTGTGCGTCTTAGGCGATGTGCATTGTGTTCCATTCCGGCAATACCTATAGATGTCGATGATGCGGCGTGTGCTTGTGATAAGAGATATCCTTGTAATTCGGAAGCCGCCTTTTTACTGTCACGAGCGACATCTGCGGTGTATCGGGGTGATTCAATAATTGTCAAGCGAAACCACAATGCTGTTCTTTGTTAGTTGCCATAGCTGAGATTACAAAGCTCGAGGCAGAATCAAGACTTTTTGGAGATGGGGTATTGTACCTATGACAGCTGGGATAACACCAACGCCTATAATCCAACGCCATATGGAATCCAGTGTTTTCTGACAGTGAATATCACAGTTACCCCGCTTGGCGTCAACTGGGATTCCGCTTTTTTGATTTGCCATTGCAATTAAAGTAACTAAAGTAGCGGCAAGTTGACCAAGTGGTTGACACATAAAAACAATAGTTAACATCTTGCCCCGTAGACGTGTCGGAGCGAATCTGTACCATCGTTAAAAAGGCTCAGTCCCCTCATTGGGTAAACTTACTCGGAACAAATGACCGCACTCAAAGGATAACTAAAGAGGATGTTAATTAGAACTTTTTCTCATTCCTAGAATCATAATGATTACATGAATAGAGGGATAACTTACTCAGCGCCAATTCCAATACCAAGAACAAATCTCCAAACCATCAGCCATACTATTATAGACATAGAGTTTTCAACTCCGGTAGACGCCATGACACAACCCTAGTTTCCTCGTCAAAAGACCGTTATTTGCCGAAAAGAAAAGCAGTTTCATTACTTACTAGTGTGGCGGCAATAGTGATGATCAATTCCAATCCGTACATTTTACGCCTCCCCCAAATATCAGCAGCAATCCCAAAAGCAACTTGACCGATAATCGATCCACCAAGTGTGAGGACGCTGAGAGCTGTTTCGTGGCTGGCGGTCATTTTTCCATTATTGGGAGTCCCGGGATAATAGATTATTCCCAGTATCGGGATAACCATATTTATAGCAAAGATAGAATATGCATCCGTGAAAAAGCCAACTCCAGCAACCACGACAACCCATGACCATTCTGATGGCTCGGCCTCCTCGAGTCGACCTAGGATATACAATCTGCGGTCTGATTCCTGTATCTGGATATCAACATGGAAATTGGAAGCACCTGGGTGCAGATACGTACACTGATATGTTCGAAGTCGTCATTTTTGAACGGGTTGAGAAAAAGCTTAAACCATCTAAACCCCCAGCGCGACATCGTTTATACTTGATGTCTCAAAGTATTTGAGCTTGAATGAGGGTTCCACAATTGTTGGAAAACAAACTGAGCGATTGAAAAAGTTTAGCAGGACGAATTAAACAGGATATATTTGGGGTAATCACTATGCAAGCTACCAGTCATTATACAAAGCTCGAAGAAAATGGAAGAGGAAACACTGAAAGCAAGTCGGGATCGAAGGCAGACTTACAAGGCTGAGTTTACCCTACAGTACATAATATCCCGCGTGTCACCACACACTCGAGTGGGGGCTTCGCATTTCCCGCCCGACTTGAATGTGTGGCTGCTACAGTACTGCGCCGGAACGCCAATCGATCATTCGCAACCCAAGACATCAGGAATACTCACAGAACCCGGAGAAGCTTGGACATGAACTCCAGATGACTCAAGGGAAAGACTCGAGGACCTTCGTGTTACCGCCGGCCCTGGGCGTGAGGATAGGTACCAACTTTGTGAATTTTTGAGAAAATACCACCTCTACTTAGCTGACCACGTTCGAGGTCGTTCCTTAATATAGATCCTTGCTAGTGGTAGTACGCCAATCTGGGGTGATTCTGACATTGGCAAACCAATATCTTGGTATCAGGAATCATATTTTAAACGCTGAAGAGGGTTGACCATCTTTCTCTAAATTTGAGCTGCCAGTTCACTCTTGGTTCCTTGCTCAGACGGTGGAAAAATTTACCGCTCAAATACCTACCATATACCTCGAAACCAAAAGGCGTGGCAGATCGAAGATCTGGCACCAGGTGAGCAAGCGAGCTTCCAAACACTTCATAAATGTGCGATCGTTCCAATTTTCGAATTTGGACACGGCCTTCGGATTTTGCTGGGCTTAATTTGATATAACGGAGGATTTGAAGCGCTCACGCTGTGGTGACTTTTTGACGTACTTCCCCCTTTCGGGCCACAAGCGAACACATGTTCCCGTCCTGGCCTCTGATTGGCCACAATATATTTATATATCATCACCACTCCTTCAGCCTCTATGTAACGGCTCGAATTGTCAACGAATTGCGACGGTCTACGGTCATGCACAATTACGCTGACAGTTTGTGATGCCTTCCTAGGGCGAACGGCCTCGCCCAAAATCGGTCTGTGAGTGTCGTTCACCAGTCGGAAGATTTACAGCAATTCCCTCAATTCTAGATTCGTATTGAGAGTGTGGCTTCCTATTTCGCTTTCGATAATCGTTCCCGGGCTGTGTGGGCGTAGGGCGTCTTGTGTACTGCCAGTGCCAGTGCCAGTGCTAGTGCTAGTGCCAGTGCCATTGGCAGCGCCAGCCACAGATACTCAGTCGTCCATCAGCGAAAACTCGTTTCTCAACAGGCTACGGCGTAGTGATGGTTGCAAGTTTCAGGCAGAGACAGGAAAGACACTTCTTCGCAAGATACTGTGAGTCCACTGTTCATTTCTTCTTCCATACACAGGACCACCTCTCTCATCGCTAGCAATACTTGACACGCGACACTTGTGGCGAATCTCTGGAGACCTTGTACTTAGTTCCCAACTCCCATGTTGAACTTGCAGGGGCCCTTAGAAGACACAAAATAAGAGCAGGCATCCCCTAGACATCCCCACCCTCCCCCACATTCCACCGTTCAACATCATAACGAACTAGAAGAGAGTTGGGACTTTCACTGAAAGCACGAATACATCATCAGTATCTCTTTATGGAAACAGTTCACTTGATTTCGCAGCATGGTCGACTTTGGGTGGTCGTTCGGTGATGTTATTGCAGGAATCAAACTAGTCTACACCATCTACGAATCGGTTTCTGATGGTCCTCGAAATGCAAAAACTGAAGCTACCCAGTTCTTCAGCGAGTTTGAGGGAATCATTACTCGCTTAGATCAATGGGAAGCTCGAAAGAAATTATGTAGCAGGGACCAGAATCAAGCTGCGGCCCACGAGGATCTCAAAAAAGAAGCAACCAAATTCATCAAAAAGCATATGATATTGATTCAACAAGCAAATCCCAGTACTGTCGGACGTCGAACTGGCCGAACGACTTGGCTCCAGCCCGCGCCTTTTTCCAAGACGCAGATTGCAAGTTTATACAATCAAGTCGTGTGGCCTTTTGAACGCAACGAAGTCGCGAGGTTACGGGGAAAGCTACAATTCTTCCTCCAGCTATCTGCATTTGACGTCGGTATAGATACTAACGATATTGTTCGAGATACCAACGATATCATCAGGTTTGCACCAACTGCTTTATTTTGTTTTGACCAAGACTGATATTTTAATAGAACATCGCATGCCGATTTACTCTCATCAAATCTCAGACTGGTCTCCTCGCATCTGGAACTTGTCTCTCTCATCACGCTAAATCTGAAAAGAGTCACTCATCCCCTCGAGCCCGGGGTTCAGACTCATGAAATCGATTATCCACTGCTCAGGCAGTTTGACCAAGCTCTTCGGCCACCACAACCACTTCTAGCTATTGAAGCTCGTCGACATGAAGTTGGTCTCCCTTGGCATTCCGAAAGCCACAATCACCAAGCAGAGCTTGCCAGGGTCTCGCCAAACACCTTGCACGATAGCAATGCCGGACACTTCGATCAAAATGAAGTTCGAGATTATATCTCGAGACGTTTAGACAACATGTCAATGAGATTTAGACGAGTCGACGAGATGGATAGCCTACCAGAAGATGAGATTCCCGTTGGATCGACATCATTACAGACTCTTCTCCAGCGGTTGGGCGATATGCGCAGCCAAATAGGAAGCGCAGTGGGAATCGGAACCTCTCAGATGCCTACGTATGCTTCACAACATGTCACAGTGGAGCCCGGGAACGTTTTACAGAACGAGCTGGAGGCATGGAACCAACTGGAAGAAAGAATCGAAAGAGAGATATTACACCCCGGTCGGCGTTTAACAACAACAGCTCCAATACCCATCCCGTCTCCAAGACAGCCGATTCCACGCTCTCCATCTGTCAGTCCTTCTGATGGATTACATGCTCGGTCTATGAGTAGTTCTAGTAGTCACGGAAACTATTTGAGCGCTTCTCCCTCTTCTCCTGGCGGCGCTTGGAGCACCACGGGAATGAGAAACAGCTCCATATCTTCGGCTTCTCCAACTCCATCCATTCATCTCAACCACTCTATTCCTGCGCAGATGTAAGCCATTCTACATCATCGCATATCCATCACCTCACTTACAATTTCTTTCAGAACGTACTCGAGTCAAACAAACACCCACACATCAAAGGTAGACATCCGCTCCATCAGTCGAATCGAAGATGGTCGCGTGCAATCAATAAAGTCAACCTCCCGAGACAAGGAATTCGTGCACCGAGTCGATTTCAACGCACAGTCATTGACAGAGACCTCCATGAACCCATTTCTAGACAATGGACATGTTGTCAACCGCGATAACACCCATCGGCGAAGAGACTGGAGAGTTCAATTCCAAGGCGCACACAATATCAAAGTGACAAAGCCCGATGGCATCTCAAGATACATCACGAAACCAATCTACAAATTCGATAATGAGAAAGGTAAGAATGAGATTCACATTCAAATTCACAGACAAAAGATTGGTAGTGAACATTTCTAGATTTCCTAGAATTCCAACGTCTCCTTCTAAACAAAGACGTCAAATTCTGCGCCGACGTCAAGTCCATAAAATCCACTTCCGATCGAGTCCAATGCAGCCTGGGTACAATACGAATCCTCCTCGATGGCTACGGACACCGTTCAATCTTCTACTTCCGCCACACAACCGATCAAAGAGAACGAGATGACTTTGAAGAATGGCCTGGTAACCCCCTCTCTCTCATACAATTCAACATCCGTCATCATAAGCACAACTAACATCGCCTAGCCGATTCCTTCCTCGACCCCCCAGAACCACCCCCCCGACCAAGACAAAACAAACACACCATCACCCTCAACAGCCACGACGGCCAACCCCTCACGACACCCACACCCCTTTCGAGACGCACAACCCACGGGAGCATCACCACCATAGCCTCCACGGAATCCTCCTCGGGCCCAGCATTCACGCGGTTAAGCCAACGATCGACCGCGGGTCGAGCGATTAAAGGGTTGGTGATTGACTTTTACGATTACAATGGTGCGTAACTCCCCACACTTTCTCATTCCACCTTTGCTTCCTCTGCTTCCTCTTCCTCATATATATATATACACAACCCTAACCCACCCACAGACTGCCACAAATTCTGGAAAGAACTCCGAGTCAAAGACGAGCTCTCGGTGTTCGGGGGGCCGGAAGGCGGATTCGGACTCGGCCTCGAGTTACCCGCTGAGTTATCGGGGGAGTCTCTTACGGAGTTACCTTGATATGTTGATTTGTGTCTGGAATGTGGTGTAGATGAGATGAGATGATAGGATTGTAGTTATAGATGATACCATAGAGTAATGTTCAATTTAATACTATAATCTAGAGAACGGGAAAACCCAGATTAAGACAAAAGGAGACAAGACAAAGGGGACTATCCTTATAAAACCCTGCTAGCGAGGAGGCATATCTACCTCTAAATAATAGCATCCAACACCTGCTATCTCCCGCCTACCATGCAACTATATTTCCACCCCTCTCACATTTGTATAACAAGTATAGGAACCCCTATCTTTAGGCTCAAACCACACCTAGAGAGCCCTCCTTCAATTGCCTAGCGAATATCCCGACTTATATCGGCCATCCCAACGCCAGGTTCTAGCACGTCAGTAATTGAAGATCAAGCTTGAAAGAGGAGCTGAAATTGTGCGTTTGTTCCCGTACCAGTGTACCACCACTAACTATCCCCGCACCTGTATATAGCATGTTCGTCCGAGGACGTAGTATCGTCGCGCAGGAAGAATCGTAGCACGCGAAAGGAGCGAAGATAGGGCGTCTCTGATACAACCGCTATCTGTATAAAACAAAAGAGCTGACAAAAGTATCGCTGATGATATAGTGGATATGGTGGTGGTAGTGTTGAAGGCATGTGGTAGTAGTAGGGTGAGAGATATATCCTACTATAGCTTACTAAGTCTTCATCCTTATTCAGGATAAATCCTGCTATTTAACTAAGAATGTTGGTCTAGAGTTCGTTGTCGATAGTGAGGGGAGGGATAAATGGGTTTAATCGGTTAAGCGAGGATGGGTTATATATCCCTTCTGTATATGAAATTGTATATACAAAAGCTACATAATAATACTATTTTTTTGCTATAGATATAGCCCTTGGTTCTCCGTAAGGATTAAGAACTATCACATTCCCCCTTTAAATCATAGGGGTAGACGATACAAGTCCTTACATAAACCATACAAACACATATAGGAAACGCGATTTCGACATTTATATACCCTCTAGCTATTACAGTAGCAGGGCCATTATCATTAAACTACATAATTCCTCATCGATCAAAAGTAGGATACTTAATCACCTCATCCTCATCAGCAAGAATGATATCCTCTCTAATCTCTCCCTCCCCATCATCATCATCATCATCTTCTTCCTCAAAATCATCATACTCCTCATCCAAATCTCCTTCATCATCATCCCCAACCTCCACGGCGCCCCCAAAGCTGGGCATTAGAGGTCGTCTATCCATTGTTTCCTCATTGGGCAAGATGGCTTGAAGAGCTGGGTCAATAGCCAAGTATTGACCGGTAGGCAATCGGATTCCAGATGTTGTTGCTGCACCCGCGATAGCTTCAGCACTTGGGTCATTATCGGGATTGTCGGCTTCTTTGTCTCCTTCTTGATCATCTTCCATGTCATCTTCCATTCCCTCCTCGAATTCTTCATCTTCATCGTCGGGTAATTCATCTAAAGTTTCTCTGGTCTTCTGCCGCTTCTTCGCATCCTTCAGATATGGTCCTAGCCGTGCAGTCCTTTCCTTGTAATGAGCATACTTCTTGATACCACCTGCTCTTGGAGCTACAGGTCCTTGCTCTTTCAGCGTTCGAAGATGTTCTTCCGAAGACCATACGAGAGGTAATGGGATAGTCAATTGATGACTTGCTTCCTTTTCTGGGACATGATCCGGAATCGCCAATGTTTTCTCGAAATCCTCCTCAGTGAGAACCTTTTGCAATTGAACAGCATCTAATTTGGTCCTCATGATTCCTTTTATTTTCGCCAAGGCCCCGTTCGTATACCACCCGTCGTGCAAATAATCGCATTTTTCCCGTACTTTACTGTTTTTGACAAGTCTCGCAAGCAGTGGATCTGTCAGGTCGCAAAGTTGCCAGACCTTTCCATCTAGGACAAAGGATTCGCCATCGAAGAAGTGACTTGTTGGATGGTACAATGTCTGGCCCACTGTCTTATCTCGGGTAATCCTAAGTCGTCGAGCAGGCTTCGTAGCACTTTCCATGTAGATCTTGAATACAACCGTTTGGTAAAAGCGATACTTTGGATCAGTTCGAGGATCAAGGCCAAATTTTACCAAAGCATCACGCCAAGGTCCTCCCTTGAACGTGTACGCGACATACTGGATGTTGTATCGCAGTAAATGACTGTAGGATAGAGAGGAAAATCGATTCTTCAAAGCTCTTCGCGTCCAGATGGGGCGTTCCCGAAAGGCGAGCTGTAGTTGTTTGACGACATCGATTTGCTCTGGATCATCTGGGAAATCGCCGGGATAATACTGGGGGACATCAACTGCATCAGAAACCAGATACTTGATTTTGATGGGTTCCATTTTGCCTTTATTGATTAATGTGGTGTTTCCAGTGTTATCTATTTCTGCCAGAAGATCGGCATTTTGGTGCCATCCCCAGTTGAATGGTAAGCCATAGGTCGAAAGACTTGGAGGTGGAATATGATATTGATTCTTCTCCCAACCCATCGAAGAGTCAAGTTTGAATTCTCGAAGTTTGGAAGCTTTGCGAGGTTAGCAACAGATAGTCAAAAGCGACAATTTAGCATACCGTTAGCAGGGAGAACAGTTGGTTGAAAGCGCTGGAAGAATTCCGTGTTGGAGACGGAATGATGAAAATCAGGAAGAGCTATGATGAATTAGTATAGGAAGATGGTTCTTGGAAAAATAAAACGAACTTCGGAATCGATGTGTATGACTTATCTCTCCTACTGCTTCTACCTTGTAATTTCCCTTGTTTGCTCTTAGGCTTCTCAAAATGGTTGTTGGCTTGACCAAGGACAGAGGAGTATCTGATGGTGTTGAGACATCTACATCACCTTGAAATGGCCCTTGGGAACCCCGTTTCCGCTTTCGTCCTGTTCTCTTGGGAACCGTGATTTTGAGAAGTACATCGGTTGTTGCTGTGTGATGGGATAGTATTGGAGCGCACATGGGATCACTTGGGCGAAGGTATAAGGGCACACAACCCTCCGGATCCTCCCCTCGGAATATCTATATTGGTTAGCAAGGGCTCTCTTCCTAAGGAACCACAATTCAAATCTCTATTCGACGCCTTCACCAGGCCAGTCACGAGATTGCGCCAGAGAAAAAAAGATTTATCCTTGACTCGAACAAAATTGAGAAGCTTACACGTTCAAAAGGGTGACCGATCCCAAATGTTTTAAGTGCTTTGTCGACATCATTCTTGATGAGCATGGGATGCTCCACAGAGTAGACAGCTCTGCGATCGATGCGATATAACGGAGCACCTTCCGGCATGGTGACAGATTGGATTGTATCGCCCACCAAACGCGCGTTGGAGACTTCCCAATGACTCTGTGATATAAGGCTTCTTGGATGCTCAAGTGAGTAAGTCGATGGAATATAAATCCGCCGCAGTTTGAGTTTGGTGAAGGTACGAGTATTGAAAGTCGCAAATCTATGTATGCCCAGCTTGGCGGCACCAAGGCAAGGTTCGAGTAGGTATTTGCAAGGTTGGCTGAGCCCGAGCCCGGCCCGAGTTGCGGCACTTGACCGATGGCAGGCTTTTTGTGCCTTATTACCCAGGCAGGGACAAACCAGACATCGACTTCCAGGTTCCTCACTCCCAGGTCCGTCGTCAGTCGTACTGGAGAATTAGCATGCACCCCCGAGCAGTTGACAGTTTAGTAATAGGACAAAGGCATACGCCCTGTCCGAATCGGGCCTAGCGCCGCGCTAAGGCGCCACTCCCGGCGCCGGGTCTCAGCCCTCTAACGTTACCCCGTAAGACACTTTTTCAAGGATTTCAGGCCCTCGAACAATCAACATAACCACACTATATAATAAATCCCTATTATAGTTAGTTAAATCGAGTAATTAAATACATATCGAACATACTAAAAATCGTCTAAATCCGACGTTATTTCGTAAAGTAATCGTAGTCTAAGTAAACCTAGGGTAAATACGTCGTATAGCCGCTACTAGCTAAGGTATAACTTACTATACTAAGCAAGGCCGTACGCCGCTTAATCCTATAATAGTAAAAGCGAACTAAATAAATCGTAGAGTAGATAAATCGATTCTTTAGATCTTAAGGAGTATTTTAATATAAAAACTAGCCTAATAAGATATGTTTTTATAGTATAGTTATTACTTAAAGATATTATATTTATAGTAGGGTAAGCGAAGCTATAGTACTAAGGCCTAGTACTTAAATCGTTCGTAAAACACCTATACTATAACGCTTAATACTAAATAAAAACTCGAACAAGTACTTAAAAATCTAAATTAAATAGTAATTAATTAATCTATATAAAAAAAAGTAGGAGAAAGGCTTATATTATAATATAGATAAGTAGTCCTTCTAGCCTCTAATTTTAAGAAAGTAGAAGGCGCCGAAATATAATATATATCTAAAATAACTATATTCTATTAATACTATACTATCCTACGCTATTAAACTATTAAATACTAGGTTAGAAGCGTACTTATTATTTATATAGTCTCCTATATAAAAAGTACTATAGTTTAGGCTTAAAGGGCTTCCTACCCTACCGGTTAATAGTCTAGATTTTACAATAGTAGCTAGTATAGACTATTAAACTACCCTTATATTCTTAATAACTACTATCCTTAAGTATATATAAAAAGTGTTAAAAGAGACTCTTTTTATAAAGGAGAAACAAGTATTTTACGCTCCTATTATTCTTAGATTATTATACTAATTCCTTAGTATATAGTATAAACGAGCCTATNGGGTTCTAAAATTAAGAGACTTTTATATAGAACTAGCGTACTTAGCTATATAGGATATATATTAACTTAGAATTAATTTATAAGAGAATAGATTATATTATCTAAGTTTTAAATACTATTTAGAGAGTTTAATTAAAATAAGAGTATTATATATATATTTTATCTATTTATATCTATCCTAAGGAGTATTTATACTATATAGTAAGCGATATTTATAAGTAATTATATACGAGTTATCTATAATATATAACTTTCTCTTCTTTAAATACGTATATTTAGACTTAAATTTAGGATTCTTATAAGCTTTCGCTACTAAACCTTTATTTACTTATTACTACTCCTCCTTAATACGCTTATATATTAAAGTAATAAGTACTATACAACCTTACTTACCCCTAAACCGAGTCTAAAAAGCCTTCTAGTCTCGCCTATAAATATTATTCTATATAAAGAAGGCTAGCTAATTAAAATATATTAGTAAGAATAAGTATATAGATTAGCTAGGATTCGCTTACTCTCTAATTACTAATCTTCTATTTTTAAGGTATATAAATATCTTTATATAATAATAAGAGAATATACTACTAGTACTTTAAAGGGATAGGAACTCCTTATACTTTAAGAATTATACTCCTACCCTCCTAATCTTAAATTATAGCCTTAATATCCTTATAAACTATTATAGACTCGATTACTAACTTGTCCTAAGTAACCTTTTCTAAGCTAAGTTCTAGTATATCTATTATTAGCTTAGCCTTTTAAGTTTTAGAGGCGTTTATTACTATTTACTCGAATACTAGTAGTAGGATTAAGGGATAACTAGGGACGTTTATACTAGCCTTATAAGTAGCTCTTTAAGCTACTAAACTCTTAGAATTATAAGAATAAGGACTTAACGTAAATATATAGTGTCGAGTAGTTTTATACTCTATAAATATAGTATAGGAGTACTTATACTTAAGGGTATAAGTAAGTTCTAAGGAGCTAGATAGGTAATATCTTCTATTACCTCCTAGGGCTACTAAAATTATACCTTATTATATAATAAAAGTATTAGCTACTTCCTTTTAAATAAACTCCTCCGCCTCCTTTTCTATTCTACCTCCCCTAGCCTCCTCTATATCTTACTTAGCCTAGGCGTATATCTCCTAAGCTTTCTATATAGTAATATATAGGCGATATTAGGGGGGAGATATCCTCCCCCGCTATATAAATGCTCGGGCCTTATAAATTAGGCTAAAACGTACTTTAGGATATCGAGTATCGATATTAGCCTCGCCTAGTTATAAAGGACAAATAGTAGTAAAGGATTCGTCGACGGCGGGCAAGGAATAAGCGAGTTCTCGAGTAAGGTAAGTACTCTCCTTCTCTTTTCTTACTCTTTTTAATAGTATATTAGTAAAATTAAGCTATAAAAAATAGATCTCTAGTAATAAGGTTGTTTAAAACTAAATTAGAGTATAGCTATACTTATATATCTCTAGGGAACTCGAGGTGTTATAGTATTATAGTATTATAGTATAAGCTAAATACCTCGGAGTTTAAGAGGCTCTAGTATACGGCGGTACAAGGGCCTAATTAGTATTCCTTAAAATCCTTCCTACCTTTATAAAGGAATTTAATTATTATAGTATTCTTTTAGATATTATATTTAGTTGTTTCTTATACTTTGCCTTATCTTCTTATTTGTTTTATTTGTCTTATTCTTTTCCGAGTTCTATATCTATTTATGTCTTATATACTAAATATAACAGATATAGCTTTTTCTAAAGAATAGCTTAACCTTGATTTTATTAATAAGGAGGTAATTAAAGAGGACTTTAATTAAGCTTAATTTAAGCTTAATTTAACTAGTAAAAGGTTTCTAGAGTACCTAGGTATAAAGGGCGACGATAACAAGAGTAATAACGAGCTTGATAGCCCCTCTAGGAAAAGATAAGCTAGGGCTAATAATATTTCGAAGGATACTACTATAGAGGCTACTCGTTAGTAATATAAGCGGTTAGACTCTCGAATTATCTCCTTTTACTTTTATTTTATTACTAATTAGTTATACTATACTTATAGTACTTACTTTAATTTTAAAGCCTATATTACTAATAAGGGTAAACGGTACGAATTTAAGAACCCTACAAAAGAGATACCTATTCTAATTATTAATTAGCTTAGAATAAGGTACAAATTAAAGGAGAATAAGGGAGCCGGAGAGTCCTAGTCTTAGGTATAAAAGATATAAGCGGCTCTCTTATAGATATTCGACGTTAAATACTATAGGGGTAGAGTTCTATAGCAAGAGACCTTACTAACGTTATAGTATAGTAACCCTTATATATCTACTACTATAAGTACTTATATAAATATATTATCTAAAAAAAAGGTATTCCGAGTATTTATTTTAGTTTATAGTCCCCCTCTACCTCTAGGCGTATAGTACTAATACTTGTACTTTATATAGTAACTACCTTTATAATTTTAGAGGCTAACCTCTTTATATAGATTAAATTAGGTAAGGTCTCGAAGAGTATATAATAGATAATAGTAGAGAAGTTAAAGATACTTTATAATATTAATACTTTAATAGAATTAAAAGACTTTACTAAATTAGATAGTAGTATTATACTATAAAGTCGCTAGGGTAGTCCTAGCTAGCGATATATAATATATATAATATATCTCTTATCTTTTCTATATTTACTTCGATTTAATAAGGTTCTAAAGATTAAATATTACTATATTAAGCTTCTAAACATAGAAACTAGAGAGATATAAGTTATACTTAGGTTTTATAAAACCTATTAAAAAGGGAGTAAGTATAATTACTTAATCTCCCCCCCTCGCTTAATTATTTACTTAATTTACGTACTAACTATTAATAGGTATCTAGCCTTTTTACCTCTATTATAATAATAAGGAACCGTATTTCTATTCTATTCGAGCGCTTCTTAATTAGATAGAGTACTTAAAGATTAAGGAGGGCTTTCTATTCTATTAGTATAGTACCTACGATTTAGTTACGTAGGAGGATAAGCCGCTTATATATATATCCTCTGATTTTTAGAAGCTACGCTAATTTTATAGTCCTAGGAGGCCTTTCTCGAGGCCTTTTAGTAGAACCTTATTAAAATTAGAGAAATAGAACCTAGAGCGTATAGTACGTATACCTTTCGCTATAGAGGAGTTTAATACTTTATAAGTGTTTTAGGATAGAATATTCCTAGGATATATAATTAGGGTAGTTAGTCTCTTAAGTTCTCGAATCTAATAATAGTACGATATATACTCTTATAGAATAATAACCTAGTAAATACAAGGGAGGACTTTATAAAACCGCTTAAATATAAAAAGAAAATATATTCTACGTATAGTAGAGTCTATTTAAATTATAAGAAGAAGTATAAGTAAATAGATAGAATTAATATATATATATCTCTTTCTCTCTCTTTTATTATATCTGAAAATATTTAAATTTAAAAGGCTTTCTTTCTAT